>JAHTLZ010000111.1:1900203-1960480 GCA_023846285.1 Phrynocephalus versicolor | reverse complement strand
TAAATAAATAAATAAATAAATAAATAAATAAATAAATAAATAAATAAATGCAAATTGTTAGTCTTTTGCTCACTCACCACCATTTCATATAATCTGTATACTAAAAATGGCTCCCATTCCCTCCATCCTTTTGAGGCACAGTCACAGGAAATGGGGGTTCTACTCGTTAGCCACGTTCAACAAACAAAATTCTGCTAAGAATGGCAATATTTTCTTAGTCCAGAGCCTTACCAGTGGTGTCACCAGCCTTCCTCCCAGTTCAGTGCATCAGGAAAATGCATTTACTGTATTTCAGCAGGTCTAGCTATAAAGCAACAATAAGAAACTGTTTATTGATAATATTTTCTTAGTTTTTATGGGAATCTTTAAATATTTGTGATAATATCATTCACTGTGCTGTAAATATGTCATTTTATTGCTGTAATTGTACATTTTACCATTTCGGCGTATTTTAAATTGATCTGACGACTTCTTAGTTGTTGTAGGCAAAGTACAACTTCCAAAATCACACAAACTGATGCAGAAACAGGTGGCAATTCTTCTCTCACTTTATATAACACCAAAACCAAGAAACATATAAATGTACTTCTTCAAAACATAAAATCTTTCACATATATTCTTAACTTTAAGTGTTACAAGAATACTTTGATGGCCTCCTTATTCATAGTTCCATGTCTCTGCCAGTATTGGTCTGACTAGCACTTTTGGACTTCAAATCTATTTGCCCTTGACCCTTCCTCATACTGGCTGAGGCTGATGGGAGTCATGAACCATGTCATGTAGAGGATCTCAGGTTGGCAAGATGGTGGAATTAAGTTGAAACCTTGATTCACTGACTGTTGTGCCCATAAAGTGCAGCGGCAGGATTTGAGAATCCAGATTTTTGGCCACCCCAGCCAGCACAGTCAATGGCACTGAATTATGGGAATCCAAAACATCTGGAAGGCCAAATGTCCCCTAGCCATGGGTATTTTTTCCAGAACCCATTCAGTTGCACTTTTGTTCTTAAATGCAGATGATTCCAGGGCCATATAAACATGAGCCCTCTGTACTCGGTGGTAGCAATTCTCATTCTCTGGCAAGAGGGCCCCCCTTTGACTCAATCATGAGTCAATTGGGTTCCATGTGTCTCCTTTAGCTGTATTAGATGCATCAGACTTCACTCGCAGAATCCCCTGACTGTGAGCCATGGTGGCTAGACTTCCAAAATCACACCAATGAATAGATCAGGGCAGAAACAAGTGGTAGTTCTTCTTCCACTTTAAATAACATCAATTTCTGAAATCCAGGAAACCAGGAAGGCCTAAGGCTGGGAACCACAACCTTGTGAGACCTTCTCTAATGTGTTCTCCTACAGTCAGGCATCTCCAAACTTTGGCCCTCCTGATGTTTTAGACCACAACTCCCAGAATTCCAAGCCTATGTTTCCAGTTGCAAAGGACTGTGGGAGTTGTGGTCCAAAACATCTGGAGGGCAGCAGTTTGGACATGCTTGTCCTATGTTACTTAACATTTACCGTATATAATCAAATATAAGCCGAATTTTTCAGCCCTTATTTTTGGCTGAAAAAAACACCCTCGGCTTATATTCGAGTGAATATCATTACCGCACTTCCGCCACCTCCCGAGCACTCAGCTGGCTTGGGGAAGGCAACGGAGGAATAGTCCTGCCTGTTCCGCTGTTTGCTGTTTCCCGAGTGCTCAGCCACCTTGGGGAGGGCAGTGGAGGGCAAGTCCTGCCCGTTGGAGAAGGCACCCTAGGCTTATACTCGAGTCAAGAAGTTTTCCTAGTTTTTTGGGAAAAATTAGGTGCCTCAGCTTATATTCAGATCAGTTTATACCTGAGTATACACAGGTATATGAAACCATTGGGGGGGAATTATTCAGAGTTTTGGGATGAAGTGTCACCAGTATGCCGTTGACACTCAACTCTACCTCTCGGGATTCCAAGGAAGCTATTTCAATTTACATCAGTGCTTAGTTTCAGTAATGAACTGGATGAGGAAGAACAAACTTAAACTAAACCCAGACAAGACAGAGGTGATTCTGGTCAGTCAAAAAGGAAATCAAGGGATAGGGATGCCACCTGTACTGGATGGGATCATCCCCCAATTGAAAAAAGAGGTGTGTAGCTTGGAGATGCTCCTGGACTCATCCTTGAGTCTGTGGCCAGGAGTACATTTGCAAAATTAAAACTAGTATGCCAGTTATGCCCGTTTCTTGAGAAACTTGCTCTGGCCACTGTGACACATGCCTTAGTGACCTCCCAGCTGGGCTACTGTAATGTGCTCTATGTGGGGTTACTGATGGAAAGTCTCAGGAAACTTCAACGGGTCCAGAACACAGCGGACAGATTGCTGACTGGGGTGGGTTACAGAGATCACGCCCCCCACTAAAGCAGCTCCACTGGCTAACAATCAGCTATTGGGCACAATTCAAGGTGCTGACCTTAACCTACAAAGCACAAAATGGCCTGGGTCCAAGCTATGTCAAAGATCGAATCTCGCAGTATTAACTGGCTCAATTGCTAAGGTCATCAGGAGAGGGCTTTCTCTCCATCCTGCCACCTTCTCAGAGACATGAAAGTTGGAACTCCCTCCTGCTGGAGGCCAGGACTGCCCCATCTCTGCTGTCTTTCCAGAAGCTGGCAAAGACCTTCCTCTTCAGGCAAGCTTTCTCTGAATGAGAGACTACCTACTATATGACTTTATATGGATTACCATACACGATTGCATTGACTGCTTTCATAAGAACACTAGTGTGCTCCATGTAGCTTTTCACCCCTCATAATGGATTTTTCTTTTCTTCTTGCTCTAATGTTACCTTTTTAATGTTCTAAGATGCCTCTTCAAATTCCCTGTTCTTAACTTGAATATGTCTTAGGTGTTCTGGACTATATATTGTCCCTCATTATTTTAAGCCACCTTGAGTCCTTTTCCAAGAAGAAAGGAGGGAGTAAAAATATAATAAATAAATAAATAAATAAATAAATAAATAAATAAATAAATAAATAAATAAATAAATAAATAAAGGGTGTAGGCCATCTGTCATTCTCTGCCACCTTAGGAAAAGAGATGGAAGGGCTTAACATTTAAAGAAATCCATCAGCTGAGGACTTCACATGGGCAAGGAGGGTCCTCTTCATTCCAACAGCCTGCTATCCAGTAATATGATGGGCCTGTCATGGTTTTTGTGGAGAAGTCGGGTAGTTGATTCTTAAGCAGAGCAAAAAGCCTTCATAGAGAGCACTCCCCGACCTGTCAACTTTAAGTGATACGCCTGGTCAGATGAGTCCTCCATGGACCATCAGAGCTGTGTAAGGTCACACTACATTTGGAGCTACCCTCCGGACCCCCACAACCCTAGCCAAAAAGGACAAAGCTAAAGGTATTAGACTTGGAGCACATCATGAGAAGAACAAGAGTCATGGGGGTGGGGGTGGGGAATCCAGTGCAAAGTGTTCTGCTTATATAGCACCCCATGCCACTTCAAGCAGTCTCTGGGCGGTTTACAGTCTAATTATGCAAGCTACACATTGCAATGCCGGGGAAAAGTGAAGGAACCTGGAAAAAAGAGGAAAACCAAATATGAGAAGGATGGCCTCCAGAAAGGATGCCATGATTTTGACTTTGCAAGACCTACCTGAGCACAGAGGCTAATTCCCCAGTTAAGCCATAAGGTTCCCCCTTAAGTGGGAAGTGGCTTGAGGTCACATTTAAAAAAAGACAGACACCTTACCAGCCAAGAATGAGATGTGGAGATCCTAGGATGGGGAGATGGCGGGTGGGAATTGGAAAAACAGCCCGCCACCGCCGTCCTCTCGGGGCTGGCTAGCTTGGGAAGGAGCTCTTTCGTTTTCCCGAAAACGCCCGTGCCCGCCGCGCTTCCCCAGCAGAAGTGGTGGAGGAAAGGCGCTTTGGGAGGAAGCGCAAACTAACACGGAGGAGAAAGACGGGAAGAAAAAAGATCGACGGCAGTGGGTTAGGATCGGAAAGACCGGGTGGGAGAAGAGGTCGAAAATCAGAGAAAATGCGGGAGAAAAACGACTACATACCTCGGGAAAAGGTTGCGGTGACAACAGGCAACACAGCCGGAATCGAAAGCGAAACTTCTGCCCCGGAACCTCCCACTTTGCACAAAAGAAAAGGCCCGGAGGAAGAAGGGAGGAGGAGGAGGAGGCGAAAGAGAGGGAGGGGGAAGGACGCCAAAGAACCAAGTAGACACGCGACTGTGCATTCCTACGTGCCGTGTTTCTGTTTTCAGAAGGAACGCGACACCCGCTACGGAAACGCAAGCATCCGGTCGCAAGGGTTAATGGCCGATCCACGTATTGTAGCATTTCCCCAAGGCGGGGTTCCTCCTGGTGTGGGTCGTACCCACATCGAGAGGGTGGAAAAGCTGCCTTTTTTTTTGGCTAACAGCTCTCAGAATCCAGGACAGCGAAATTCTGCAAGCAGTAATCCGGAAATGTAAATGTCCCTAAATGCGTACAATTCCTGGCACCCCCAGCTATAACGGCCATGCAGGCTGGGAGATGCGTCTTGCGGTGCAACGCCTCAGAAGGGCCCCACGCTGGGCAAGCAATTTGACCTTGATGTTCAGGGATCGTCTAACTAACAACTCGGGATACGAGTTCTGGAAGGGAGAGAGTTGTGCCTCTGAAGGATCTAACAATGCTAGATTAGACGAGTCCCCGGTTCATGCAGCAGGAAGATTCAAATCCTCAACACGACATAGATAGGCACCTGTCAAGCTCCCAGTGGTCCAAATGCCTCCAAATCCTTGAAGCCTTCCCAAAGGCATTCCGCGCCCATTGTCTTGGCCAAGGAAAAAAGGCGGGAAATATAGAAGAGGGAATTGGAAGGAAAACAGGAAAACAGGGAGGATAAAAGAGGTTTCAGAGACAGCGTTGGGGATAGAAAAGGGAAAGCCACATATCCACCTCCTAACGGAGTGGATATGGCTGGGGGAACCCCTCACAAGTGGCATCATATGGTGGTCCTTAAGGAGGAAACAGAACAAAGAAGGAAAGCTGACAGAAAACATACATCCCCTCACATTTCATAAATATTTTAGTATATATTTTCATGTGACAACACTTAAGAAATGGCACTTGCCTGCAATCTAAAGCAGTGAGTATATATACATTGTTATCACTTGTATAAATGTAAATGTGCTGTTCCCTCAAAATAATGCAACACACAGACATTAATCTAAGCCGCTGGCAACAAACGTGGGTACACCCCTAAGTGACCATGTCCAAATTGGGCCTAAGTAGCTGTTTTCCCTCCCTGGTGTCATGAGACCTGTTAGTGTCACAAGGTCTGCAATGTAAAGGGGGAGCAGGTGTTATCGCTCTCACTCTCTCAGATTAGTCACTTGAAATTCCACATGGCATCTCATGGTAATGAACTATCTGAGGAGCTGAAAAAGCAAATTGCTGCTCTACACAAAGATGGCCTAGGCCAGTGATGGCAAACCTTTTAGAGACCGAGTGCCCAAACTGCGACTCAAAACCCACTAATTTTTCGCAAGGTACCAATACAGCAATTTAACCTGAATACAGGTGGCTGTGAGGGGGCGATACTGGGTATCCACAGAAAGGGCTCCGAGTGCCACCTTTGGCACCTGTGCCATAGGTTCACCAACACTGGCCTAGGCTATAAGCAAATTTACAACACCCTGAAACTGAGCTCCCACACTGTGGCCAAGACCATATAGCGGTTTAACAGGACAGGGTCCACTCAGAATAGTTCTTGACGTGGTTGACCAAAGAAGTTGAGTGCCTGCGCTCAGCATTATATCCAGAGGTTGGCTTTGGGAAATAGATGTATTTATTTATTTATTTATTTATTTTAAAGTATTTTTACCCCACCTTTCTCCTTGGAAAAGGACCCAAGGCAGCTTACAGTAATGAAGGATAATATACAGTCCAGTACAATTAAGACAAGTTCAAGTATTGAGAACAAGGAACTGAGGGACATCTTACAGCATTAATAGACAACATTACATTAAAGCAACACGGTTATAAGTATTCATAAACACAAAGTCTATATGAACCTATAGATTCATATAAAAGACACATAATGGTAGTCCAACATTCAGGGAAAGCTTGCCTGAAGAGAAAGGTCTTTGCCTGTTTCCGGAAGGGCATCATAGATGAGGCAGTGGGAGGGAGTGGGAGGGAGTTCCAGAGTCTGGGCGCAGCAGTCAGGAAGGCCCTTTCATGGGTCCCCATGAGACGTATGAGTGCTGCCAGCATTGCTACAGAGGTTGAAGGGGTTGGGGGGTCAGCCTGTCAGTGCTCAGTCCATATGCTGCACACTGCATCAAATGGGTCTGCAGGGCTGTCATCCCAGAAGGAAGCCTCATCTAAAGATGATGCACAAGAAGGCCTGCCTATGGTTTGCTGCAGACAAGCAGACAAAGGACATGGATTTCTGGAACCATGTCCTGTGGGCTGATGAGACCAAGATCAACTTATTTGGTTCAGAAGGTGTCAAGCATATGTGGCAGCAACCAGGTGAGGAGTATAAAGGCAAATGTGTCGTGCCTACGGTCACTCCCATGGTGGTGGGAGTGTCATGGTCGGGGGCTGCATGAGTGCTGCCAACACTGGGGAGCTACAGTTCATTGAGGGAACCATGAATGCCAACATGTACGGTGACATACCGAAGCAGAGCTTGATCCCCTCCCTTCGGAGACTGGGCGGCAGGGAGTATTCCAACATAATGACCCCAAACACACCTCCAAAACGACCACTGTCTTGCTAAAGAAGCTGAGGGTAAAGATGATGGAGTGGCCATGCATATCTCCAGACCTAAACCCTATTGAGCATCTGTGGGCCATCCTGAAAGGGAAGGAGGAAGTGTGCAAGATCTCTAACATCCACCAGCTCTGTGATGTCATCATGGAGGAGTGGAAGAGGACTCCAGTGGCAGTCTGTGAAGCTGTGGTGAACTCTATGCTCAAGAGGGTTAAGGCAGTGCTGGAAAATAATGGAGGCCACACAAAATATTGACACTTTGTGCCCAATTTGGGCATTGTCACTTAGGGGTGTACTCACTTTTACTGCCAGCGGGTTGGACCTTTAATGGCTGTGTGTTGCGTTATTTTGAGGACCCAGAACACTTACACTATTATACAAGTTGTATACTCACTGCTTTACATTGTAGCCAAGTGTCATTTCTTCACTGTTGTCGCATGAAAAGATATACAGTACTAAAATATCTATGATATGTGAGAGGGTGTACTCCTGTGATATACTGTAACCTTAAACCAGATCTGAGTTTGCTCCTAGAGACTGTTCCTGTTCATACTCATAACCCATTCTTATCCCATTGAATTGTGGCAAGAATCTCCAAAACCAGTGGACAGGTCTCTCTTTTGTGATCCAGTTACAATAAAACCCTTGTTCAATAAATCCTTATCAGAACCTTTATTGCAGATGCAGGGCGGACAGTCAGGGCATATCCAAGAACCCTCACAGTGGGGTTTAACTAGTTTTTATGCCCTCACTATAACTTTTGTAATAATTTTCATAATGTTGTACAGTACATGATTTATTAGAATGAAAGATGTTTTAATGCATCTGTTCTGAGCTTTTTTTAAGTTTATCTAAAGCAGTTTACTTATTGGGGGAGGGGGGTTGCCCAGTGGACAAAAAATAAAAGGTCAGAAACATTGAAACACATATTAAAGTGTATTTGAAACAGACCAGAAAGCAGGCCTGGGTGGAATTGGCTATCAGGATAACTTTGTTGTGTGAACAGCCATCAAAGCCTTTTCATACAAGGGACCCAACTGGTTCAGGCCATTCCTTGCATTATGGGCACTTTGATGCTGAGTGAGTGTCCTTCAATTAGAAATGGTCATGACAGGAACACTCCACCCTCTTAGGAGGAGGACATGTTGCTATGAAATGGGGCTGGTAGTAAAAGAGGTCTTCCACTCAGGATTTCAGGCCATCGTTTGTTCAGAATACAGTACAATCAATATTTGCACATCTTTTTTTTTTCATCTTGCTCTTAGGAGGCATAGCCAAGGAACGAGGGAGGAGGAACAAACCCTCTTGCTCACTTCTGTTCAGCCTTGGATAGCAATCCAAGAATTCTGGTGCTAAATCACTGACATGGTTAGATAATGAAGTGCTTTGCCAGGGTCTCCGGGGCATGAAGGAGCCAGGGAGGAGGAGGAAGGGTACGAGATTAGAGACCAGAAAGAGAGAAGAAAGCTTCCCTTCCTCCTGGCCCTCACTATTGCTGAAGCCGAAGGTCCATATGAGTGGGAAAGGAATAGGAGTGTTCCCCAGTATTTGCAGAAATAAATGTGTGATGCTCCTGAGTTGTCTTTGTTTTCAATATTTTTTTTAGTTTATCTAAAGCAGTTCACTGGGTAACCCTGGGTCCAGTGTTCAAGTGACATGGTTTAGCCCTGTGGTTCTCAACCTGTGGGTCCCCAGATATTTCTGGACTACAACTCCCAGAAGTCTTCATTACTAGCTAAGCTGACCAGAATTCCTGGGAGTTGCAGTCCAGGCACATCAGGGGGCCCACTGGTTGGGAACCACTGGTCTAGCCTATCTCACTGGGTTGTTCTGAGGAAAGGAACCACTCTTGTCACCTTCAGGATCTTTCTCCAGGAGGTGGAAGGAAATGAATAAATGTTGTGGACAAGCCCATAGGTAGCTGTAGATGGGTTGCTTCCCAATACACAGAGGCTAGGGCCTCATCCCTGAATAAAGCCTATCCACTAAGCCAACATTTCAGAGAACCAAAACTGCTATTGCGATTGTGAATTGCAAGACACTGCATCTGAATGAATGCACTCTGTGTAATTTGTAGAACTGCTCACCAGCAGAAGTGTATGTGGTAGTCTTCCTGCATGCATTTTCACTAGGTAATCAATGTGTGTATTTGAATTATATGTGAACAGAATGAATGTGATTTTTGTCATTCTGCTTATTCTGTTTTCTAAAATGTCCTCCTCCTTCCTGGTTAAACTATGCCCGCCCCTGCCTCCAATTTATTAGGGAAATAGAGTCATCATTAATGTCAATCAAATGGATTATTAAAGAACCCAAGCATGAAAAACCAAAATCATGTATAACATAGCACTTTTTCAAAGTAAATGAGAGAGAGAGAGAGAAGAGCAAAGCAACTGTCTATTCCCTGTTCCAGGTACCTTTTTATTTATTTATTTATTTATTTATTTATTTATTTATTTATTAATCCTTCAGGTAAAGGGTAGAATGAACTTGCTTCTATTTTAGCACTTGGGTGAGATTTACTTCAGTTTATACTTCCTTGTCCTGTTTCACAGTGGCTGAAATCCCGAGTCTAGAGTAGGCCTATTAAATCTGAGGTGATTTAGCGAGACAACTCTTTTGTACATTCCGGTGGTTCAAATGGGCCTAATTCCAATGGCTATTCGCTATGCTAAGCAACAGGATTTCAGCCAATATGAACTAGCGAAACATCCCCCTTCCCAGAATGCTAGTGATTTGTTTCCTTCCTTCCGGTCAAGCGGATTTTGTAAGCTCTTGTGTAGCACCTCAGAAACATCTTCTCTTGTTAAGAAAAGCAGAGCTGCTCAGTTCTCCACTCCTTCAAAAACCGCTACCGCACAGTGTCCAGCCGGGATGTAAACAATGCTTTCCACTTCTCCCCCACCCTTGCTGGGCTTCTGGAAATGCACCTCCAGGGCGACACGCATCAAGTCTTCCTCCAAGACATCTGGAATTTCTGAGAGCAGAACCGTCTGAGCACAGGCTGAAGGCTGGAACTGAGATGGGGAGAAAAGAGGGCAGAGGCTGGTGATGAATGAAGCTGTGGTCTGAAGCCAACCAGACCACAGCTTGGGAAAAGTACCTTTTGGAGCAACATACTAAGAACTGGCAAACCCGTCCAGTATTCCTGCCAAGAAAACTCCGTGGACATGGAGTCATGAAAAGTCGGTCACGACTGTAACGACTCAACACACACATACACACTAGATTGTTGAAGACGGCTATTACAGTTTGAGCTGTTAAAAGGCACTGGTCGGCCAAATAGCCAGGCAGGGTTCTTTCATTAGAAGGCTGCACATCTTTATCCATTTGAGGGGAGGGAGTAAAAGAGATAGCAGATAGGTCACAAACACCCGAAGGAGATAGGGGAGAGTCGTCTCTTAAAGCAGCAAATCTGTTAATGGTTGTAATATTAGAAGCCGTGGGTAGATTGTAAAAGTTGCTCACAGGGCAGTTAGATGTAATAAACTCATCGATTTTCAGCTGTTTCACCGCCGTTGCCAGTGGCTGTTCCGGGCTTGATCTGCTGCGTTTGTTCCCCATGTAGGTAAAAACTTTCATCCTATCTTTTCCTTGTAGCAACCAAGAGCCTTTTATTGTGAAGTTTTGATAGTTATAATCCAAACATGAATATCAGCTTAACTCATGAGAGCTGTTGTCCTTGGGAGTCTGAAGGCAGCTGTGCTAGCGTTAGCTGTATCTTCTTTAATGTAGTATAAATATAAATATAAATATTGCTTTCGGTAATATATACTCTGTTTACTCTGATAAGATATATTCTCTAGCAACACAGAGTTAAGATTTTAAGAGGTTAAAAGGCCTTTTTAAAGGATGGTTTAAAAGATAAAAATAAAACAAGAGTCTCTAGTCATGACTCACCGCCTTGCTCTCCCTCCAAAGAGTTAAGAAATTGGTGGTTCATCTACTCACACACACACACACTAAGAACTCCCGGCCCCCTTGTCCCTGCCACCACAGACTCTGGGAGCCTGTAGTCTAAATAAATAGGGGGGGGGTTGTTCAAGCTCTACTATTGCAAACCTAAACAGCAACTGCAGCAAGAATACAAATACAGTTGCAGATCCTCACAGTGACCTGCTTGCCAGATGCTGCACCATTTGCTTCTCAAGGGAAAATTCAGTACGGAGAAGCAGAAAACATAAAGATGCGCATGTGCGCGCGCACACACACACACACTTCTGAGCCCAAAGAGCTGCTGTTCTTTCCAATCATTCATTGGAAACCATATTCCCTCCTCTGCCATCACCGGGTGTCCTCTTATTTTCCCCCTTAGATGGAAAATAGGAAATGGGAATTTCGTGGCCAGAGAGGAGTCCAACTGGCATTAGTGTGTCTTTCCCCTCACCTGTAGGTTGGTGAGTTGCCCACTTACATAGTGGGATGCCTTGATTGTATAGTTCTCCTTTCCAATGGGCACCTGGAATTGGCCTTTTTGGATGAGCCGCTCAGCCACTAGGAAACAGTCAAGGTAAAGAATCATATTCAAAATGAGTGACTGAGAAAATAGTTCCTTGGCCATGGATTACAATTGTCACAATGCCCCGAGCATCCCTCAGGACTAAGTGCAGCAATTCTGGGAAACGTGTGTTAAGTTTGTTTGTTTTTAATCAGGTTTTCTAAGCTCTGTGTGTGCACTGGATTTCTGTGTTAAATGTTTTTCTTTCGTTTTTGAAAACTAGAATTCTTGGGAAGCTCCATCCCCAAAATGAATATGAGAAAGGAATGTTGTGCAGTTTTGTGAATGGCCTAACTTTTGGAATTAAGAAATCTCTGTAGGTATTGCCTGTTGTATAGTGAGTTTTGCAAATTAGGCTGCAATGCATAATGTTTAAGGGGATTTCCTAGTTTACAAAATTTACTTACAAAAGTTATACTGTTTGTGTAAAAGTACAACAGGGAATGCTTCCTTCTTTATTGTGTTTTCTTGCCCATCCTTTTCTTAATACCTGTGGGAATGTGGGAATAATAATTGAACATGTCCAGACAAGCACCGGGTTGGAGGAAAGGTGCATTAGATGATCTGCAGCTGGCTCTTCAAAAAACACCACTTTTGTAAAGAAATGATCTGCCTGTCAACTGAATGTCCATAGCTTTTCTAACATGGCTAATGGTAGGAATGTGGGAGAAATGTATAAAATGATTTGGAGAGGTGATGTGAATCAAGAAAAAATTAATTCATAAAATAAAGACATGAGATGTGGCCTCATAAAATAAGTGGTCAAATGGTACATCAAAGATTCACACGTCCCACTTCCCTCTTGTAACTTCAGAGGACAAACTGACCACCAGCAGATGCTTATCTACTTAACTTTGATAATAAAAAAAAAGATTCCTTTGGGCTGGAAAATGCTGCACAAAGGGGTCTAAAAGCAATCATCCCACAAATAACTTCCGAAAACCCTGTCCCTGCATTGGCTCGAACCTTCATCTTCCACAAAAGTCAGCGCCACGTGACCTGAGCTGGGCAGCCGCTCCACACACTCCACCTCACCACCCTCATTCTTCTGTTTGCTGAAAAACAGCTCAAGCTTGTCCAGCAGTTGCTCCTCAGGAACCGCCGAGACCGGCAATCCTGACACCAAGATCTGCCGGGGACTTCGTTCCACAGAGACCTGCAGAGCAGGGCGGGAGGAAAAGAATGAAGAGATTGTCTCTGAGAAAAACAGTCCCGATGACCACACCACAGTCTAGCTGGAGAAACAAGATCTAGGAACCATAGAATTTGAAGAAGTCACTTTATACTTTACAGTTCCCAGAATTCCCTAGCCAAAATGGCCCCCCCATCAACTCTTAGACCAAGGGAGAGCTATTAGTTCAAGTGCTTATAGACTGCCACACATTAGGCCTCTAGTATTATTGCAGATACATATACGTGGGCTGCATCTTGGTACACAAAAAAGAGTATCATACTAAACATAGTGCCTCCCCTAGTTGCAGATTTAGAAGAAACAGCCAAAAAACAAAACAAACAAAAAAAATAAAGACAAAAAGATTGAGGCACCTTGAAGACTAACTGCTATATTTTAATATAAGAACCAGTTACCTGTAAAGGTGGTTCTTCAGATGGGTTTCCTGATGTGCGTGCGTGAGGCTCCAGACTTTCCTAGCAACGGACCGCTCATTAATCTCCTCCCCCTCCTACTGCGCATGAGCAGACTTCCCGCCCAAAGCCCTCAGTTCCCTCTAACAGCAGCGTTAGACGGTTCTATTTCGCCAGTCTCATCATCAGAATTTTTTGGAATAATTGCACTACAGAATCACTATAGAACACTTTGACGGCCAGGCATTCTTCTCCCTGGACAGGGACGGGGTGGAGGGGCAGAGGTGGGAGGAGCCCAAGGCCAGGCCTGGTGCCTGATTGGCTGCTGAGGTTTCCGGGGCAATGAGTGGGAAGCCGCAGGTGGGAACTAGATAAGAGAAGGGAAGAAGGTGGGCTACTTTTTAAACCTTTGCGGTCGACCGGTAGCCCGTGGCCAACCTGTTGTGCAGGTCTGCTCCAAACGATAACCATGGGCAATGATTGAAAGAACCCAACGGTCTAAAATAATCACCTTCCAATGTGATAGGAATGGTGCCAGTCTTATGTCATTTGGACAGTCAGAAGTCTCGTTGTCTCTTGTCCCTAGTTTTAGAGGACTGAGAAGAGGTGGATTTGGGCTTCTTTGATTTTGTAGAAACGTAGTTGCTGAAAGAGGAAGATTGGGTGCTTCTGTCTCTATACTGCTGCTTAGAATAGGCAGGCTGATATGATTGCTGGAACCGTCGTTTCTTCCAGGAATAGCGAAAGGACCACTGTTGAGGCTGCGCAGTCAAATTCAAACATTTGGCCGTGGTTTATTTTTTCTGGTGATCTTCCATGAGATCATCGGTTGTGGAATGAAAGAGGCCCTCTCCATCAACAGATAACTGTTCAATATGCACCTTGTTGTAATCTGAGAACCCTGTAGGCCTAAGCCAAGCATGTTGGCGAAGGGCAATAGATGAACTTAAAATATTGGTGGTGCAATCCATTGTATGCCGCACAGATCTCATCTGTTGGGCAGCAAGTGCCATTGACTCTTTCACAATTGCAGAGTCATCTTCCTTTTTTGTCATCTGGAATCAAGTCCAGTAAGGGCTGCAGGTGAGATAACAGTTCACGTTGATAAGCCCCCATCGCTTCCTGATAATTAGCTATTTTGTAAATCAGAGAGGGAAAAGAATATATATTTCTTGCCAATGCATCAAGTTTTCTTCCCTCTTTGGAAGGCAGAACTGGCATCTGCCTGGATCGTGACTGAACTTGAGAAGCTGGCACCACAACTGAATTTGGAGCGGGATGCTTGAGAAGGAATGGGGCCTTTACATCAAAAACTTTGTAAATGGACTCAATTCGAGATACTCTCTGTGGAGACAGTTTCTTAAAAGCTTCCTCAGTCAACTGCGGGAATGAAGGAATGATGCCCAGATGCACTGGAGCTGCTTCATCTGAGGAAATCTTCCCATATAGGTGATCAGTAAACCTCAGTCTTGGATGGTGCACTGGGAGATCTACTGTCTTTGCCATATGAAGGATAAAGCTGGTATAATTCTGCATGGACGATGAGGAAAGAGGAGAAGCCTCTTCAATCTCTAAATCTGGAGTAGTGACAAAATGAGGACTTTCGTGCACCTCCTCCATCTCTGAAGGCAAAGACGAATCCGAATTTGACATTTGTGATATCGAGGGGCTTAGTTCTAAGCCTTCAGTTCTGACAGAGGTTGGAATCACCACTGTTTACCATCAAAATGGAGGGAAAACACTGGCACGGGCGGCATTGGGATCGAGAGATTGTCAGGTTGGGCACTCTGATCATGAACCGCTGAAGTCTAACCTGAAGGGACAATGCTCTCAAAGTAGATGTCAACTTCAAAGGAGGAATAGAGGTTCCTGCACTCAGTGGAAGTGTAACTTTCTTCAGAACCAATGTCACTGGGACAGACAAAGCAGAGTGAGTAGTCTTCAAACCCGATGACTTTCCCAAAGCTGACATGCTCATGCCGGTGAGCCTTGTGTATCTTCGACTTTGAGCCTTCATTGGTCTCGGATTTGAGACAAGGATGCTGTCGGCTGACATCCTTATTCCTGTGCCTCTTTTTTGCCTTCTGGGCAATTGGCTCTGTTTCTGGTGAAGGATGCAGCGACGGCTGCTGCATGGGCTCAGTGGTTTGAGACACAACAGAAGATGGAACATGCATATTATCTGTGTCTGAGAGAACCACCATAGGAGCCTATTTGAAAAGCTCCTTCAAACAGTCCAACGTCGGAGGTGAGTCCGAAACGAAAAGGGATGGAGAACGTGATCCCGAATCCGATGACTCCGATGGCAGAAGAGGCTCATAAGTGGAGCACTCAGAACAGACAGGTTGTCTTGTAGTTTAAAAGTTAAACGAGGAGAAATGAAAAAAGACATTTTTATGACATTTGGGAAAAGTTTATAGACTTTGTATTAGTAGAAGGGAAGGGGAAAGAACCGACAAATATTTCAAGACAGTTCTGGAGAAGAGGACTTTGAGAAGATTATCAGAACAACAGACGCTGGAGTAATAAAGAAGAACTCACGGAAGAACTGGATGGTCCCGGGGGGTGGGATGCACTTGTATTGTTATTTGTCTGTTTGTCTTTAATAAATAAATAAATAGAAAAAAAGCACGGACAGGTGTCAAGATCGAGGGCTGTTTGGGCTCGATCACGGTCGACACAGAAGCCGATAGGAGCGACTTTTTTGCCGCTTGTTCCGTCTGAGGTGGGGGTGTTTTTGAAACCGATGGAACAGATTTTTGTTGCAAGAGCAGCAATGGTTTAGGCTCTTTACAAGCTGGTTTCGAAGACTTCTTCGATGTTTGAGAAGCTGGCGAGGACATGGAAGACTGAGGTTGATCCCCTCGAGGGCTCAAGGCTTTTCCCAGCAAATAAGCGTTAAGACGATTGTGAAGGTTTTTTTTTTACCACTTGAGTGATAAAGCGTTGACAAAATTCATGTCTTGGGCCGATGGCCTTCACTGAGGCAATATAGGCAGTCAGCATGACCGTCTGTGTGAGGAATTTTCCTCAAACATGTCGAACAAGGCTTGAAAAATGCCACAAAAAGACGATTCTGTAATGAAATTATTCCAAAAAACTCTGACGACGAGGAGACTAGCGAAATAGAACCTTCTAAAGCTGTGGTTAGGGGGAATTGAGGGGTTTGGGCGGGACGCCTCCTGCTGATGCGCAGTAGAAGGGGGAGGAGACTAACAAGCTCTCTGTTGCTAGGAAAGTCCGGAGTCTCGCGCATGCATGTCGGGAAACCCATCTGTATTAGTCTTTCACAAAGGAGAAAGACTAATACAGCAGCTAGTCTTTGGAGTGCCGCAGCACTTTTTTCTTTTTTCGCTTTTGCCTGATATGCTAAACACAGAATTTGGCAGCCTACAGCCCCTGCCAACATCCATGTGTACACCCAAGGTTTTTTCATACAACCCCAGCAGTACAGTCTCCAAGCTCTTGCGTATTCTTCTCCATCAAAACCAGATGCAGTGGGCAGGGGCCAAAGAACCACATGGGCTCCAGGCAGGGCCAGTTGACAGTTCTACAACTCAGAAAAGGCACTTTCATTTCTCCAAGTTTTCCAGCCTCTAAACTCTTTCTACTGTAAAGAGGGCTAATGGTCTGAACGCATCCCTCATAAACACCTAGATGCTAGAGGGCTGAATGGATCTGGAAAAGACACTTCTGTGCAGTATAACTTTTGAAAAATGAGCAACTAAGGGTATTTGTACACGCCCCCTAAACTCCGCCGCAAATGGCTCCCAGCTCTGGAGCGTAAAATTGTTTCCCCACCAGCTCCGGAGTTTACAGAAAATTAAGTGCGGCCACGCCCACCTAAGCGCGTCCCAGCGCACTTTTCAGGTACCTGCTCTTGCAGGGTGAAAAATCCCAGATCCGGATGTAAAGGAGTGAGTGCCCAGCTCTCCTCGCTTCTGTTTGTTGTTGTTTTTTGCCTCCCACCCCTTTAAGAGAAGGAATCAGGACGACGACGGGGCTGGGGGAGGCTTGGACCAGCAAACGGAGGTGAGCCTGCATTCTTTTGTCCCCTTTTTTCTCCCTCCCCTCACACAGACAGGATCAAGAAAGTGCGGAGGGGTGGGGACGCAGGAAGAGCAACGAACCCCCAAGATCTCTGGCCTGAATTTAAGTGGCCAGCGGATCTTAGGGGTCGTGTTAAAAGGCCCTAAATGCCAATTTGGATTTTTTTAAATAAATGCAGAGTTTGATGCAGGGTTTGAATCCTCCTCTTCACTGCATAGCATCCTGCTTGCAGGGAAAACACATCCAATGATACCAACAGGATAAAAAATACCACTCCACCCCAAAATATACAGTGTGCCTCAAGATCAAATGAAAAGAGAGTTGTACCCACCTCCAAAGATGTTGGCAATAGCAAGGTCACTGGTTCAGCCTTTACCCAGATATAGTTGTAGTCATCCAGGTGAACTTGATGCCGCCCCATTTCAATTATCTGGGAGGCAACTAGTAGAGAGGAAAGCGATCCGATTAAGCCTAGCAAACTCCTTCTGTCTCAAATTCTCCTGTTTTCTGATGACTACAATTTCCCCCTTTCTTCAGAACAGAAGGAAGAAAGAATTTTTTGACTGTTCATTTCACTGATTCAAGAAAGCATCCATGAAGCCCTGGTAAGTAGAAGCCTTCCCAAACAGACAGAGAAAACCTTTGACCTGATAAATCCAGCAAAGTAGAAACTGCTCCTTAATATTACTTTCCAAACTAAAAAGGGAGTAATTTTCACTTTCACTAGCCCTGGGGTGGGCCAAGTGAGTGAGTTCAGAGGCCAATTTTCCATCCAGGATTATTGGAGGTGAGGGCACAAAGCCTACCAAAAGGATGAAACTGATTTTGAAAATGCAGGATTCAGGAGGGGGCGTCAAATGGTGTGGAAGACCTGTAATCTATTTAGCTTCTAGACCTATTTGGTAAAAGAAAAACAGAGGGAGATATGGGTGTGTGAGGCTCAGAAACTGCCATAAGGACAAATGTGGCCCACCCTTACACTAGGCCTTCTGTGTATCACCAACAGTTGCTTGTCAGCACCTAGGGTTGCTAGGAGTTAGAGGCCAAAATCATCTGAGGGCCTATAACAGGTGCCCAGTCCTGCTCCAACAGAAGACTGGACAAAGCCTTCTGGTCTGTCTGCTTCTGAAGATTTCACAACCAAAGAACACTACAGTTTGGCCTCCAAAGTGGACAGATTTCAACCAGAAATGGCTGTCCCTACCCTCAGGACTCTCAAACGTGATGAGAGCCGACCCTCCAGGAATGGGGCATCGGATCTGTGGCAGGACGGTCAGCATATCAGGTGGTGTTCCCTCCTTCTCTTTTTTCTCCATGGCGCCTTTAAACACCATGCTCCTCTCAGGAAAGGAGGCTGGCACCTAGACAGTGGGAAACAGAACACAGGCAAAAAATGGGGGTTTCCTGCCAGTCACAGATTTTTACTGGCAGGAGGAGATACATCAAGAGTCCCTGTACAAGGAGATACAGAGGAGATACATCAAGAATCCCTGTACAAAGAGCCTCACGCAGATTACCTCAAACTCACCCACATTATCTCAAAGTATTTCTGTATGGCAGAAATACTTTGTTTGTTGGAGGCTGCTTTTTTCAGTCTGGTGGTGTTTTTATGATTTGATGGCTCTTTTGATTTCATTCTTGGAATAGCGGTTTGCCTGTAGGGTCCAATTCAGCTAGCTAAGTTTAGTATTGAGGAATTCAGTTTCACAGTTTTGGTTTGCATGGTCTACAAGTGTTTTGATTATGTGTTTTGAGTATTTTATTGTACACACTGTGATTGTCAGCTGTAAGGGAAGGAAAGAAGGAAGGAAGGAAGGAAGGAAGGAAGGAAAAAGAAAGAAAGAAACTCACAACCTGGGAGAACTTCCTTTTGAGGGCAGGACAACAACTCCCAGAATCCCCTCTGCCCATTCTGGGAGCTGTAATCCTAAAAAGCATCGTTCCCAAGATCTGGTTGTGAAGGACTACAAATTCCCCAGCTTTTGATATACATTTTCTGCCTTCTTCCTGACAAAACAGGCACCAGTGCCTATGGTGGTTGTTTTTAGGGCAAAGTGTGAGATTGACAGAGGTAAGCTGACTCCTCCAGCACCTTTCTGTTTCTAAATTAAGCTGTGCATGGCTTCTCCTAGTCCAAGAAAACTCAAGAGATAGGCTGACTGGGCTTTTCAGTGGCTCTGAAAGAAATCAGGCAAGATATGTGATTTCATACGAAGGAATCTCTTTTTAAGATCAAGGTTTGCGAGGAGAGGGGGACTACAAACAGCAGAAGAACCACCTCAAACCAAGCTGCCCACTTTGTGTCATTAGCACCAAAGGCCTTACTTGTGGGCCAACCTACAGTAACAATTAGGCTTATAGAGATGAGGGACAGAGCCTTCTCTGTGACCACACCTCTCCGCAATAAAGCAAAGCAAAGCAAAGCAGTGTTCTGCTTATATACCGCCCAATAGCACTACAAGCACTCTTTGGGTGGTTTACATTTTTTTAATTATGCAGACTATTTCTCACTGCTCCAGCAAGCTGGGTACTCATTTTACCCACCTCAGAAGGATAGAAGGCTGAGTCAACCATGAGCCAGCTACCTGGGATTGAACCCAGGTCATGAGCACAGTTTTAGCTGCAGTACAGGGATTTAACCATGGCGCCACAAGGCTCTTAATAATGGAATAATAATGGAACACCCTTCTGATTGATGTCTGTCAGAGATCACCCTTAATAGGCCTTCTGGTATAAAGCCTCAGCTATTGCCTGTGGTCTACAAGCATTCAAGTACTGTTTCAATGTTACCCATTATCTCTCTTTAGCTGTCTAAATAGCTCAGTAGCTTAGGGCCTTTTTCACACGACCCCTAAGAGCCGCTGGCCACTTAAATTCGGACCAGAGATCTTGGGGGTTCGTTGCTCTTCCTGCGTCCCCACCCCTCCGCACTTCCTTGCTCCTGTCTGCGTGAGGGGAGGGAGAAAAAAAGGGACAAAAGAATGTAGGCTCACCTCCGTCTGCCAGTCCAAGCCGCCCCGAGCCCCATCGTCATCCTGATTGCTTCTCTTAAAGGAGCAGGAGGCAAAAAAACCCAACAACAAACAGAAGCAAGGAGAGCCCGGCACTCTAGGTTACATCCGGATCTGGGATTTTTCACCCTCCGAGAGCAGGTACCTGAAAAGTGCGCTGGGACGCGCTTAGGTGGGTGTGGTCGCACTTAATTTTCTGTAAACTCCGGAGCTGGTGGGGAAACAATTTCAAGCTCCGGAGCTGGGAGCCATTTGCGGCGGAGTTTAGGGGTCGTGTACAAATACCCTTAGTTATCTGTCAGAGGTTAGGAACCTGATTCCGCACTACGCCTTCTGAGAGAAGAACCAGCTTGTGTGGCCTTGGGCAAGCTTGCACAGACCCAAGTCACCCTCATCCTCATCATTTTAGAACTGCAGAACTGTAAGAGACCCTATGGATCAACAAGTCTGGCTTCTATCAAGGAGACACAGTGGGGAATCCAACTCCCAACCTGTGGTTGCTGCTGCTGCTGCTGCTGCTCATCCTCATCATTGGCTACACCTAGTAGATTTTTCTAACATTTACCCCAGGCTCCAAATGGAACACATGGGTCTTCTGCACCACCACCATCCTTCTCTGGCCAAGCAGGGGCTATGTGCCTCAAAGTGCTACATGGAGATGGGTGTGTGAATGAGTGTATGTGACCTAAGGGCCTTTTCACACGACCCCTAAAATCCACGGCAAAGGGCTCCCAGATCCGGAGCTTAAAATTGTTTCCCCACCAGCTCCAGAGTTTACAAAAAATTAAGTGCAACCACGCCCACCTAAATGCGTCCCAGTGAACTTTTCAAGTACCTGGTCTCTGGAGCTGAAAATTTTCTGATGCAGATGTAAAGTAGTGAATGTCGGGCCCTCCTCGCCTTGTGTTTGTTTTTTCCCCCCCACCGCCCCTTTAAGAGGCAGGAATCATGACGACGACGGGACTCGGGGCGGCTTCCACCGGCAGACGGAGGTGAGCCTGCATTTTTTCTCCCTTTTTTTCTCCCTCCCCTCACACAGACAGAGCAAGGAAGTGCGGAGGGGGTGGGAACACAGGAAGAGCGACAAACCCCCAAGATCTCTGGTTCGAATTTAAGTGGCCAGCGGATCTTAGGGGTCGTGTAAAAGCGCCCTAAGTCACTCTGTTTGAAGGACTGGGGCTGTAACACAACCCATAACATCCAATGCAGCTTTACAACATCTCAGCTTCCTGCCTCTGCTAAGAGACTACCTGGCAATTCTTTTCATCTTGCCAAGAACTCTACCTCTAAGAACTAACTCCTGGCAAATCCATATTTTCCCATGGGTGAACTTTTGGTACAGCTTTGAAAAAGAGGGCATCACCCTTGAAATATTAGCAACTTTTTTGTTATTTTACTTGTATCCTAAAAATATCACCTAGTCCAGCATCATCATCATAAACTCCCATTCCTGTACTATGTTTTATGTGCTTGTGTTTTGGGGCCTATGAAGAAGAAGAAAAATTACTTCCCAATACCTTGTGTAGCTCATTCTGAGCAGCATAAAACCCGTTCAGCTTCTCCAATTCCCTCTCCAGTGCCTGCTTCTCTTGCAACAACCGGTCTTTTTCTCTCATCTCTTCCTGCAGCAGGAGAAAAAGGAGCATCACTCGCAGAAACAAAATAGCCTCTGCAGTGGCAGACAAACTACAGGACCCCTCTTCCTCAGGACCCCAGCCCTCTGTGCTTCTCTGGAACCATATTTCAGTTTAGGTGTGCAATCCCCCACTATTAATACAAGAAGCTCTAACAGGAGGGCCAAGCTATCAGTGTCTCCAAAGGCAAACACTTGTGACTCAAGGGAGATTATCAAAGAATGGAAGAGAACAGGCAGGAGATGCATGGATTCTGGCGATAACTCATGCATTTTAGCAAGACTCAATTTACTTCGGGAAAACTCCCCTCTGCTGCAAAGACAGCCAAATATCGTGTTTAGGTGATTTGTTTCAATATCAGAAATACTTGTTTACATGACTCTGTTGTGTGTCTTCTACCTAGTTCTGGAGCTATAATCCAAAATAGGAACTTTTTTCCAAGCTCTGTTACAGTCAGACTGGGCAAGTCCTTGACATGGTTGCACTATCTGCATACATAGGTTAACTGTCTGGGCTTCTCCTGCAGAGCTGCAGCAAAAAGTGGTGTGTGTGTTCCGGTCGAAGTGAGGGAAAGACACTGGAACATGGGATGAGACTCTGAGGAGAACTCTCAGTTGTTAAAGGACCAGAGCTTTGACGGCCTACTTAAACCTTCCATGACCACCACCACCCCCGCCTCAAGAGTGTTTTGCAGCAGCAAAATAATTACACAAAATAAGGACATGGACTGAGCTTGTCTAGAACAACATAATTATTACGAGGTTGCAGAAGCCTGCAGCTCAAAGACAGAATCTGCCCTGATTAATTTGACTTGTTTTACCATGTTGTGTGTGTGTGTGTGTGTGTGTGTGTGTGTGTGTGTGTGTGTGTGTGTGTGTGTGTGTGTGTGTGTGTGTGTGTGTGTGTGTGTGTTGTATCATTACAGTCGTGACCGACTCTTCATGACCCCATGTCCATGGAGTTTTCTTGGCAGGAATACTGGAGTGGTTTGCCAGTTCCTACTCCAGGCGCCTGCAGCACCTGGTATTCCCTAGTGGTCTCCCACCCAAGTACTAAACAGGGCCGACCCTGCTTAGCTTCCGAAAACAGGCGAGATCGGATGTAAATGCCTTCCTTAAAATCCTTTGATACCTGAAAAGCCAACTCATAGACTTTGGTCTCATCTTGAAGTTCACCAAATGTTTTGCGAAGGTGGTCAGCCTCTTTCTGGAGTGCGAACATTTCCTGCTCACATTCTTCTTTGCTGGCCTTCAGTGACAACCAATCCATCTCAAAATCTCTAACCATGTCCTGGAGGTGAGGAGACAACCACATGCCCATAAGCCTCCCACCACCCATTTCTTAATTTGGAATCAAGTTCATTGGAGTTGAGAACCAGAAAAGCTTGAACTGGCAGGGTGGACCTCAAGGGATGAGCAGTGAACTGTACCTCAGCCATTTTTCAGCCAGCAAGCACAAGCCCTACTTGTACAGGATTAAAAGGGTTTTGAGAGAAAATCTGGTACCCTGGGGCGTCCCATATTAGAAAAGAAGGAATATATGAAATTGCCTTCTACTGAGCCAACCCTTGGTCTACCTGTGCTGGTGTGGTTGACATGGACCAGCAGCAACTCCCCAGGGTCCGAGGTGAGGTTCGTTCCAGGCCCTATCTGGAAATGTCCCGACAAAAACTGGGGTCCTTCTGTTTGCAATGGATGCACTCTACAACTAAGTCATGGCCCCTGCCCCTCATAAACATTAACAAGAACCACTTCTGCCAGACAGGAGTACCTGATACTTCTTGAGTTCCCTTGAGGTTTCATCTGCCGTCATTCCCTGGGATCCACTTGCTGAGACATCCTCCCAGGGTATTGGGATGAAGGAATCCTACAGAGCAAAAGTAAACTGACAACCCAAGGCTCCATCCCACCACAAGGGTCTGGAGGTAACCACCCAGGAGTGGAAAGCAGCTCTGGAACCATATACCCCCCCTCCCACTTCCATAAAGAAGATGACAAGGCAAGTGTTTCACCATCAATTGCTTGCCACAGCTTACCTCTTCTGACTCCATCAAGCTGAAACACCTGAAAGACAAAACAGAAGGACTACGGATACAAACATAAAGGAGGTTCCAGTTCCACATGAGAAAACACATATTATCTCTGAAAAAACAGACCTGTACAAAAAGATACATAATTTGTTGTCTATAATGAAGCACAACAAAACAGGAGCAGGCTGGTGAAGCCCTAATCATGGTTTAATGTTTGAAGGTATTCTTCAGTTGCTCCACTCCACTCTTTCACCAAGTAATGCTCTGGCAGGGACTAGAAACTTATCTTGGGGGCCGGAAAGGTTTATGCAGTTATACATTATGGACCTTCACCTGGCAAATCGCTACAGCTCAGGGCCCTTCCCCAGTCCCATTGTTTTAAGCCCCCTCACTTTTATATTTTTGGATTGAAAAAGATGCAAGGCAAGGAGATCACGTTCAAAAGAGCTCATTAAAGAGAGGAAAGCCAACAGAAATGAAAACGCATTGCAGGCCGCTCAGCAAAAGTAAGAGATACCACAACCCACCGATGTAAAGTTTTGTTTTTTTCCTAAGTTCTCCCACCATCACTTGGGAATAGAGCATGTGTAAGGGGGCACATAGGTAGGCAAGTGCTTTTTTCTTTCCCAGTCGTTCAGCCATAAGTATACAGGTACTCCGGTTTTAGGAGAGGGAAGCGAGTATCAAAGGATTCCCTGTGAGCCGAAAGCAGCGGTAAGGACGCGGGAGGGACGGATCTCCTTTAAACACATCCTTGTACCGCTAATTCAAGACTCCCTGCGGGGGCAGAGGGGCGGCAAGCAACAACCTGCTACTGGGGGGTTACTTTATGTATTTAACCCCACCCCACCCCATGTCGCCGCGCCATTGTTTTGTTACCTCCAGCAGTTCGCCCGCTCGTTCCTTCGACTTGGCTTCTACTTTCAGTTTCCCAGCTCGGACGGGGCTTTCCTCCCACCCGCCCCGCCCCGCCTCGTATCAAGCGGCTTCCATTCCACCCTTTCCTGCGCAACAGTGTTATCTCCCCACGCCCCGCAGGGGCCGGCGGTCGACGCGACTGGCGTCTCATCATTTCCTTAAGTCCTGGGTTCGAAAGCCTTGAAGAGTTGCTGCCATTTGCAGTGGCAGGGAGGAGGAGAAGGCCAGGCCTTGTCCATCATCGGATCTCGTCAGAAGCAGCCACTAGCTAGGGTTAAGCCCGGCTCCCTCTGCTGAGCAGAGCAAGAGTGAGTGGTAGAGACCAAGTGCCCAAACTGCAATTCAAATCCCACTTTTTTTTTCTTTGCAAAAAGGGGTCTGCTTATATACCGTCCAATACCACTTCAAGTAGTCTCTGGACATCTGTGAAGATTCTCAGTCATCCAGGTTCGTTTAACTGGGAGCTGAGTCATGGCTACTGGACAGTTTACAGTTTTTTAATTACAGTATGCAGGTTACACATTGCAACCCCCCCTCCAGCAAGCTGGGTACTCATTTACTTACCTTGGAAGGATGGAAGGCTGAGTCAACCGTGAGCCAAGCTACCTGGGATTGAACCCCAGGTCGTGAGCAGTTTTACCTGCAGTACAGGCATATAACCACTGTACCAAGAGGCTCATCTAACCCGAACCCTAATACAGCCATTTAATGTGAATACAGGTGTCTGTGAAGGGGCGATGTCAGGTGCCCACAGAAAGGGCTCGACTGCCAGCTTTGGCACCCATGCCGTAGGTTCGCCAACACTGACTTAGGGGCTTCAGGCACTTAATCGGCAAGGATGTATCAAGGCATCCGTCCAATCTTTATCGATCACAGCTAGCATACAATATGAAATTATTTTGAGGTACTGGCCTTCCAAATCTATTTTAAAACGTGTAGATGTAGGATTTGTTCACAGCAGAGTAGGGGAAAGGTATTTAGCTTGTCCTTGAGGGAGGGCCCTGTTCCAACATCATTTGGAACTGAGTGACCTTAATAAGGCTGTCAATGTGAGGTATTGAAGGAGTGGTTTAACCTGTTCCATTCCCCCAGTTTATGTGGCTGAGTGGGGATTTGAACACAAGCCTTTCTAGTCTGTGACTATCAACTACAGTATTTTTCATGTACAAGAATATATTTTTGTCTAAAATTGTTAGAGTGGAAGGAAGTGCCTGAGCGATGTTTCAGCTAAATATAAACAACAAAATCATAACCACAGAACTACACAACTTGAAGATCAACAATTGTTAAGGATTTTGTATACTGTTGTTCAACCACCAATCGAAAGGGAGACTGCAGCCAAGAAACCAAAAAACTGAGACTCAGAAGGCAGCAACGAAGGCAGTAAAAAAAAGGCAGTAAAAAAAATCAAGGATATGTCACTGGAGACAAAGGTCGAGATCATTCACACTACACTAGTCCTAATTGCTACGTATGTGTGTAAAAGTTGGAGAGGCAAGAAAGGAGATAAGACTCATTTGTAGTATGGTGCTGGATGAGAGCTTTGCAGGTACACTGGAATGCCAGAATGACAAGTGGATTTCAGATCAAATCAGCCTGAACTTTCCTTATAGGGAAAAGAATGAAACGGAGGCGTCATACTACATTCACAACCAGAAAGGGCAAAATTCATTAGAAAAAGCAGTAATGCTGGAAAGAGTAGGACAGCACATAACAACAAAGTACTTTATTCTTCCAGTGAATTTCCTAAAAATCCTACTCCTGGATCCCTACGTTTTTATTGCTCTAGTTTCCCCTTGTACATATTTCCCATGTTTACCCCTCCTATTCCAACCAATCTACAAGGCAGGAAGTTGACACTTAAAATAATTAGATAAATTGTTTTTTGAACAATATTTATTGGTGCAGCTACATGCAATTTAGAATCTGAGCTTCTGGAAGAACCACTTATTCTTGCCTGTCTTGTATCTGAAAGAGAACAGAAAAGACCCCTTTAAAAGTTTGGCAAATGAATAAACACAAGTTCAGAAAGCTTTATTGCACCAAACACCACCTTCATTTCCCAAGTGTGGTCACGTAAAAATAAAAGACCCCTTATGAAGTTAATGTAAGAGTGGCAGATGGCCAAGCGTACTCATCGTTTATTTACATCAGTGGTGCCAATTCTTTTTTGAGTTACAACCAGCTTTAATAACCCATTGGTGATCGATCATACAGGTTGCGTAACTTATTGGAGCTAACTGGAAAGGTACTGGGTCGCATTTCATTTAACCAGGGTGTATCATATGCCTGTTCACACATAAACAAGATGCAACCCAGTTTCTTGTCAATTATCACGGCAAGTTATGCAAACACCAAAAGGATTCTGGCTGTTACACTGTAAGTGGGTCACAAATTACTTTCTGGTAACAACAGCTGCAATAGATTATCAGAACTCAAATTACATATCATTAACATATGAACATATTACTTAACATATTACATATCATTAACATATAAACAGTAATAGAGCAATAGGGCAATAGGGCAGTTAATACCAATAGGGTAATTTAAAGCTACAATTGCATTTAAGCACTTCACAAGGCATTTTATATTAAATAGCCAAAAATACTGTATCCTTGCCACCATCAAATAAGAGAAAACAAAATAACCAGGACGCCCAACCAATAGCCCACAAGGGAAGGGAAAAAGAACCTCTTTTCACCAGGATCCCATGCCCAGATTGCTAGTGGGAAAGCCAGCAGTTAAGGCTCCCACCATCTCACAGCATAATTTGCCCAACATATTAACACCTCCCTTGAATGCCTACTGGAATAAAGATTTAACCTTACAGGACATGACCAATTAAAATATATATTTTCCTCAAGACTCACCTTTCTTCAAATTTCACTTTAGCCTCTCGCCGTGCTTTACGTTTCAATGCAGGGTCCCTAAATACATCCTTGTTGACAATGGTTTTGTCCAGGGGAATGTCAACAGAATACCTGGGCCAAGACAAAATTAGCAGAGGCAAGTTATCAGTCTGGCCGCATTCCAGCCTGGCTGCCCAGCCTCCCCCTCCCCAGGTGTCCACAGCAGTGGCATAAAAGCACGATAAACAGATACAGTGGTACTTTCGTTTATGGGCATAATCCATTCTGGAAGCGAATTTGATACTCTTATATCAAAGCAAATGTTCCCATAAGGAAACAATGAAAACTTACCTGATCTATTAACAGTTCATTTCCAAATGTGATGCTTCTATAACTAGGCAAGAGGAATATGGCCATTGTTTTCCCCACCCATTTTTGGAAACTTACCTGATCCATTCTGGGGTCCCAGTTTCCATGATTTCCTATGGGGAGATTTGCTTTGGCCAAGAGACACAGTGGCCTCTGGAGCTCGCCCTGGGCTCAGCGCTGCCCAGGGCGCCCTGTGGAGGCCGCGGACTGGCAGTGTTGGATCTACCACGCGGCCCAGAAGCCACTTCCAGCCAGTGCCGGGCACAGCGCAGACCCATCAGACACCCATTCTCAGCATTTCCAGGCCAATGGTCTGTGCTGAGGCCTAGGAAACCCGGCACAGGCCCACTGCGCAGCCTAGTGGCCTGTTCCAGGCAGCACAGGGCCCACGCTAAGGTGAGTCTTGCTTGTAAACTGGAGCAATGCTCTCAAACCAAGGCAAATTTTTACTAATTTTGTTCAGTTTGCAAAATACTCGCAATCCAAGGTACTTGTAAACCGAGGTACCACTGTATGGAAAACAAATTGCTATTTCTATTGATGGAATAGAGGTAGGTATTAACTCTCCTCAAACTTAACAAGCAACTCTCTCACCTGGTTGGCATCAAGTGGTTGTAATTATACACCTTCACAAAGGATTTGATCTTGGACCGTTTAGCAATCTTCTTCTTGCCCATACTGGCCGTCACCTTGCGTGGGTAGCGATCAATGCCAGCAACCAGAGCATGGCTGTATGGGCGGTCTGAAGTGCCATCATCAATGTTCTGTAAAAATAAATGTATCCAAAAGATGAAGCACTAGGACAGTAATGATGAACCACAGCCTTCCAGATATTTTGGACCACAACTCCCCCAGTCCTTTGTCACTGGTAGTACAAGCTTGAAATTCTGTGAGTTGCCACCACTGCACTAGAAGATCTCTGATATCAAAATGCCACGACTGCTGTAGGAGATCTCTGATATCATTATTTAACAGGACTTACTCTGATCATTGTACCTTCAGCAAAAAAGCACCTGGATTTCCATTTTGACAATTAAGTACTGACTGGGACATCAATAGTTTGAAGGGCAAACAATCTTTTGGAAAATAGGTTGACCAATGAAATCAAAAGTCCAGAGTAACCTGTTTGTACTTACTTAAGTAGTTATGTAAAGACTTAATTTTGAAGGCAAATTACCTCGAGTGAAGGGTACCCTTAGATATCACATACTGCATTATGAATTGAAAAACTCAGTACGTAGCATATGTTTATGGACATTTCTTAACAATTCATTTCCAAATGTTATGCTTCTATAACCTAGGCAAGAGGACTATAGCCACTATTTTCCCCACCCATTTTTAACTTATCTGCAATTCCCAAGTAACACCCATTATGAGTCCATTTCTATCAGCATCCTTCCCTAATGTTTTTTTTTAGGAATGGTATCATCACAAAATATGGCTTCATACTGGCATGATAACCACTGAAATTTATAAACAAAACACCTGGGTTGTTTATTGTGAAGTATTTGAACTGTATACTTTTAAGCTATATTCTGGAATGACAAGCCACAAGAAGCTAAACCATTTAACAGGTACATCAAATAGACCCCCTGAAGTATATTGGGAGTTAATTCAGTCATGCCTAATTTAAATCATACTGATCTTAATGGATTTGTCTTAAAAGACATCACATAGGTAAATCCCCCCAAAAAACAATAGCATTCATTACAAAGACAAATCCAAGTGCTTAGTTTGACACAAAGCTTTAAACTGCTGGTATTTATATATTGTCCTGGCCTGTTTTGAATTTGGTTGTTTTATTAGTTGGTAACTCTTTTGTTCTGTTCTGAAAAGCTTCAGAACAGCTTTTTAGAAGCAAAAACGATGTTAAATGCAGAATTTTTCACCAGATGTTTTTCATTTCTCTGAATTCAAAGATATAAGGCAAAATACTGCTATATTAGCATTATATCAGTGAGAAGAGAGAAGACTCACTTTAACTTGCTGCCAATTGAGCGGTATAAAAATCAAATAAATAAAATTTACCATATCAAGAAATGCCGTCCACCTGAAAAGCATTCTTTCTATGATGCACTACCATCTCACCTTGACAATAACGGCTTTGCGGCCAGAATAACGACCAGCCAGCACGAGAACCACCTTCCCGGGTTTCATAAACTTGCCCATCTCTGAAAAGGATAAAATTTTTAAAACTACGACTATTTAAATGCATACCACAGCCAAAAAAATGTAGCATTCATCTGCTTTAGAGTCCACACACTTATACCTGGGGTATGTATAACAAGTGTTTGAAGAAATTATGTTTTTAGGACTACAAGTCCCAAAAATGTTGTCGATATGGCAAGTACTTGAGAAAATTACTTTTTAAAAACAGACCGGCCAGAATCCCCAAGCAGTATTTGGGAGTTGTAGTCCAACAAATATCCTTCCAAGCTCTGAGATAAGCACATTTCTACAACTGGAATGACTACTAAGACTTCAAGGAACACAAAAGCAACTTTTCTACTTTGGAAGGACCATGGTAAAATGACCATTTTAGAGCTAAAATATGGGAGACCCAGGATGAAACTTTCAGTAGGTTCTGAAACTAATTAGATAACTCCTGTCCACTGGGTTTCTCTCAGCCTGACCTAACTCCCAAACTTGTAGGAATCAAGAGGGGAGGAGACCCCAGGTTTGTGCTCAAGAAATGATGAACACAACAGCCATGTTAGAAACAAGCATGCAAGACATGTTATAAATAAAGGCTATGAAGGAGATTCCCAACCGTAGCAACGACAGTCTTAAACCCATCGTTCCCCAATCCACAAGAAGCGAGTAAGTAAGCTAACAAAACATCCACTTTTAAGCCGTGGACAGAGATCGCTCATTACTTTGATTGGAAAGGGACCCTGATGTTTCAACGGGCTCCCCCCCCACCGCCCCTGCCCCAGCTTTCCCAACCGCCCCCAGGGCAGCACCACCACAGGGTTGAAAAGGAAGGAGAAAGACGAAGGAAAACGCCCCCCACCCCCCGAAGCCTCATTGCCCTCCATTTCGTGCAGGGGCAGCCCCGTCCCCCAGAAACGAGTTCCCCCCCTTGGCCTCTTTCCAGGGCCCTCCGCCGCGCGCGCCGCCCCGATCCCAGCAGGCCCGAGCCGCCCCGACCCCCTGCCCTCCTTCGCAGCCCGGCTTTTCAAGCAGTTCGAGCGGATGGCAACGGATTGAAACCCACCTCCCCTTTCCCTGAAAACTTACCGCAGCCGCAACGTCTATGGCGCCCGGACCGGAAAAGGAGAGAGAGTTGACTTCCGGCAACCTTTCAACCGGCCGGCTTCCATTGCGCATGCGTACTGATGGAACCTGAAGCCAAGCTCTGTACTGGCGTAGGCGACCCGCTCTTGTTTTAGCGAGGGCTCGATAGCTCCCCCCTCCCTTCCCAAACCCCAAATACACAATGGAGAAATCTCAAATTATGTAGGCAGGGGATTCTGGACTTTGTGGTATAAGAGTGGCAGAGTTTCCAAACTCGGTCCGTATCCAGCAAAAAATAGAGGCATTCTTGGTTCCAAGTAAAGTTATCCAAAACATCTGTCCTTTGGGATCTGGGATCTCTAATCCAAAAAAGTAACATTTCAAAGTTCTGAGAAAGTTAGAATTTAAGGGCAACTTCACAGCTAACTTCCCGCACACATACCGGTAGCAGCAAACACATTCAAACGGTTCCCAGTTTGAGATCTTACATGTATGGGGCTGTTCTGTCGTCTAAAAAGTGCAATACGTGGCTCCATACTAGTCTATATTAGGATGAAATTGGGTGCTGCATTTGTGAGGGATGCTGGTTGTTATCACACTGCATCGTAATGTGGATTAATTTATTTCCCTTGTAGTTTCTACAGTTGTATGCCCATGATGAGTCCTCCTCATTTCATCATTCTTACAACTTGCTTCACTTGGTTGCTCTATCTTCCAGTTAACTAGGCAGGGGATCATTAAAGAACTGATAGGGAAAACTATAGCAGTGGCTTCCAAGAGTCATCGTGTGCTCGCTTTCTGAGGCTAACTCTGACTTGATGAGATGGGAGTTTTTGATAATTTATGATAATATGCTCCCTTGTTGTCATTATTGTGTCTGGGAAGGATTGCAGCAAGTCAGAGATATCACAAAGCCAGAATCTCGCACTGGAATCTTCAGCCGGAAGTCAGTACAATGGGTACCCAGCTTGATGGAAGGCAGGTTGTTTGCATAATTATGTTGTCAACTACCCAGAGTGCTCTAAGACTGTGGAGTGGTGTATCAATTGAAACAACAGCAACACTTTAAAGATGAACAATCCTCAAAAACAGAGTTTGGAAACCATGCAGATGTTTTAAAAGCTTAACAGGTAAAAAAGGTAAAGGTAAAGCTTCCCCCCAGACATGCGTGCTAGTCGTGTCTGACTCTAGGGGCGGTGCTCATCTCTGTATTCAAGTAGAAGAGCAAGTATTGTGCAAGTCCATGGTCACGTGGCCAGCATGGCTGCAAGGAAACACTGTTTTACCACAGTAAAAGCAAAAGCAAAGCAAAGTGTTCTGCTTGTATACCGCCCCATACCACTTTAAGTAGTCTCTGAGCGGTTTACAAATTTAATTACAGTGTGCAGGCTACACATTGCCCCCCCCCAGCAAGCTGGGTACTCATTTTACCGACCTCGGAAGGATGGAAGGCTGAGTGAACCTTGAGCCTGCTATCTGGGATTGAACCCCAGGTCGTGAGCACAGTTTTACCTGCAGTACAGGCATTTAACCACTGCGCCACGAGGCTCCTATTTATCTACTTGCATTTACTGTACATGCTTTCAAACTGCTAGGTTGGCAGGAGCTAGGGTTATCAACCGGAGCTCGCTCTGCTGCCTGGCACCCAGGATTCGAAATGCAGACTTTGCAGCAGTTTTCGGAGCCTTAGTCCGCTTAGTGACCTTGCTAGATATGTTATGTACATACAGATAGAACAGCAAAGGGGATTTTTTCCCATAAGCATTCCTCCGCTATCTACTTGCAAACACAGTTGCTGCTCCCAACCAAAGTCAATGTTTTAAGTAGAGATCACAGCTAAATACCAAAGTGGAGAAGATCATAGTCATTCCATCTGTCTTCAGTTTTCCCCCTTCATCTCCACCAACAATTTGCATTCTACTTACCATTAAGTACTAGGCTACTTTTAGGTCCCCTTGTTTTGTTTTGTTTTTATTTGCACTTCTGCAAAACATTACTTTTGCAAAGTACAGTATCAGCTTCTAGCAAAACCTAGTTCTCTGCTAGTGGCAGTAAGTGATCAGTCTGAGTTAGCACCACTCTAGCCTTTTGCATAAACTCAACCATAAGTTTGAAGCCTGTTTCTTCACCTTGGCATCTAACATTTTTTGGGGGGAAGGGGGTAATTGCAGCTATTTGAATGCAGCTGTATATTGTTTTCATCTCCTTGTAAGCTTCACAAAAGAAGCAGACGGTAGTGGAAAATATTGCTCTTCCAATTTCAGCTTTTCCTTTGACACTTCAGGGGTAATTGGCCAAGTGATAGAAGTTAAGCAGTTCTTGCTGCAAGACACCTAACCTGTGTGGAACAATCCCATAATAGAAAGTATAGTGAGAACCCATTCACACAATAACATTCTTGCTTACCATAGCAATTGTGAAATTTTATTGTATGATCCCAAAAGAAAAGCAGCGATTAAACTGTATTCTGTATAGAATACCTTTACAAAAGTATTATTTAGGGGGCTTCTTTAGGTATTGGAAATACACACTGTGCAAGAGATAAAAGCCAGTTCCTGTCAAAGGCAGACAAGGAGTAAAGCTTGTTTTGTGGGCACAGAAAACAAAAATAAGACAAGATACCAGACTGAATTTATTACCACCAGCAACAGATACAATTCTTGAACCACACATTCCTCCTGTTGCACTGAACTGAAATCAATCCATAACAAACATTAACAAAAGATACCTAAAGGGCCAGGAAACAATTTTCTAAAGTGCATTGAACACATAAAATAAGGGGGGGGGAGAGCAGAAATGGATCTATGTTAAAACAGAGTTTTATTGGGATAATTTACACAGAGAGAGAGAGACTGGGCACAGGCCACTTAATAAGCAGAATTACACAGACTTTACCTAGCACACTTAGCACAGTTTACCATTCAGCTACTTTTCTATGTTCTTTGAGCACAAATGTTGCTGTACTTTGTTCTGAAGATGGCACTGATGCCTTCATTCTCTGAAACCTCACCAGTACAACAGTCCCATTCAGGGTTTAGAATATCTTGTTTTCTCAACAAGGAAGGGAGTGCCTCACCGTATACCCTTTACAGTCACTTCTTCCCCCTCATGGTGACGGCTGAGTATGAAAAAAGAAAGGTTCCTGGTAGTACCAAAACTGCCAAAATAAAACCCCCAATTTTCTACACTTCTTGCTCACATGGAGAGTCTGCATGTAAGCAGGAATCTCTACTCCTCACAGACTTGTGATAATGAAGAACACAGAGGAGCTACATGATCCCCTCCTTCTGTGTTGAGTAAACTGGAAAACAGCAGAATAGAGCAAATAGCATTACAGGTACCACCTGCCTGGGACAAGAAATCCTTCAGAAACCCGGAGTACCCATCCTATCAGCAAGGCACTGGCCCACCTTCAAAGGGGAAGTAGGTCCAAAATTGATGTGTTTCTCCTTATCTCCGTATCTTCAATTGAATCTTTTGCCACTATTCTGCTCCACTGAAACAGAACACTTCAGGGATTCCAGCCAAGCCTTGCTACCCCAAGATCTACTATGAGAATCAACAGATTCAAGATCATGCACCTCAAAATCCAAAAACAGCTGCTTAGTGCTGGCAATGCAAAAGGAGGGTACATTTTTGTACCAGCACCAAATTACTTGCTCCTTCAAAGAGGGGGTTACAACTGCAATTCAAACAAGCAAGATGACATTACGTGTATCTACTTGGCAACCCTGTTCACCAGTTTGACAGAGCAACACGGTTGGATTTTATCAAATCACAAAACAAACCCTCCTGATCCAGCTAAAAACATGTGTACGCCCACACACATACTAAAATTATAAAGCCACAATGCCCAGAATTGTTCACCATTGTTCGGTTGTCAGTCAGAAAACAGTAAAATATTGTTGGATTTTCGCCATTTCATACCTGCTAAAATGCAACAGGGTTGTGGCCAATGTATCTTAATTCTTGTAGGTTTAATAAGACATTCTTTTTCCCCATGGGGACTGATTAAATTTGAGTCCATCTTGCCAATATGCCAGGTATGAGTAATAGGCACATGTGAGGTCCATTTGCTGCCATAAATGCATATGCAGAATTCTGTTCTATTGTACAATTTGACTGGAAAATTCCCTGCAACCTAAAAGTACAACAGCTTAAAGGTAGACATCTGAAAGGTCCATATTGATTTTGGAAATTCAGCCAGTGCTTTTAAACATGAAGCTACAGATCTGGTTTGATGTTTCTCACAGACATGCCTCACAAGAACTCTGAGAAATCAGAATTCTTAGACACTGATTAGATGTGACCCATGGGCTTTTGAGGCAGATAGCTCTCTATCAACCCCTCAGAAGTTTCCACTAGTAGGAAAAATAACCTCCTGCCCTGCTGCCAAGTTTCTCTAGTGGCCTCATTATAATAAATATATGACACGATTAGTGGACCTCTTCTCTAGAACACAACAGCAGCTACCTCAATGAAGACACTGTTATTAGTAGGGGCAGTGATATGCCTGCAAAGGAAGTAGCCAGCATTGGTTCAACAACAGAAGACCACTAGCAGCACCCCCCCCCATGTGAACATATGGAAGTCAGTTCTTGGCTTAAGCAGTAAGTTCTCCCACCACTGCAAGTGGTACATAGGCTGGCTTCTACCCACCCCATCCACTCAAAAGGCATCCTTGATGTTCTTCAGCTGCCTCACAGCCAGGTCCACAGGTAGGTTGAAACGGAGGTTGCTGAGACGGCTGAGGATATTGAGGGCCCCCTCAAAGCCTGTCTGAGCCATGTAACTCCAGGGCTGGTAGTGGGCTTGGATCAGAGCCCCGGACTTGCAGATGAGGTTGAGCCAGGAGACCAGTCGCTGCTCGTTGAGAGCCAGACACACAAGAGCCTTCAGTCCAGAGTCTGCGCTACGCTTGAATGGGTCGTGCTCTGATAAGACTGTGTGGATTGCCGAGAGCAGGCTCTGCTTTGGAGTGGCAGGTGCCCCACCCATCACCGGGAGGGCAAAGGACTGAGAGAGCTTACGAGCTGGTGATTCTACAAAGTCACGGCCATTTTTCGAATTGTAATACTTCACAAAGAGCTCCCATGGGTGCATGGCCTGTGGGGAGGAACTCAACACGGGCAATAAACAGGCAATGGGGGCTAGGACCAAACTCATCCCGGGCGATGGGGTGTAGAGGCCGTGGGCCAGAAGGTCCCGCACTGCAACTGTCAGCTCCTTACGCACAGCCAAAGTGAGCTCATCTCGTCCTCCCAAGGAGGTATCACGGACACCAGAGTAGCTGATGACGTGTTCTGGCTCTTGTAGCTGATATTTCTGGGCCAGCTGTCTCACGTGAGCTACGGCCATCTCTAACTTGTTCACTAAAGGTGAATAGTCCCTATCAGAGTGGTCCTTCTGCCATAAATGCTGTGGAATTTGCCCTGTTGCACAGCCAAACTGGCTCACAGCAAAAATCTGTAGCACAGCAAGCATTCGCCGCATGAGGTGCAGCCCTGTCTCCCGCATCCTCTGGGCTTCTTCACTGTTCACTGGATGGAAAGAAAAGAGAATGTTCTTTAGTGGGAAAGTCTCACTGGAATGGTTCCGAGTCCTGCTTTGTTAAGCAAAGCCATCTGCGGACTAGACTGGTAGCACTTCACCTTATTTAGGTCATTTAAAACATTAAAGACTATGTAGATTCAAAGCAACAACAGAGGAGCCTCCACAGGCATTAAAGCCATGGTTCTTAATTCCTGAAGGCATGGAGGAATAAATTTGGCTTCAAAAGAGGTTAGTGTCAGCCATGGTCAAGCTCCAAAGGGGAAACCGTCCCATAACTGAAGAAAGCCCACCCCATGTCTCCATATAATGGATAGTTCTCCATGGTGGGACATGCAGGAGGTTCTCCAAGAGATCTTATACTGACCAGGCAGGTGTCTATAGGGACAGGTGTTTCCTCAAGCCATTAGGGCTTTATAGATCATCATCAACACCTTGAAATCAGGATGGAAGCATACTGGCAGCCACTACCATTATTTCACAGCCGATGTTGTATGTGCTCTTAAAGTTGTTTGGCTAGCAGTCTAGCTAGGGCATACTGCACTTGTAGCTTCTATCTGTTGTCTTTAAGGATAACCTTACATCAAGTTTACTACAGTACTCTAGTGGTTCTCAACCTGTGGGTCCCCAGATGTTCCTGGACTGCAACTCCCAGAAATCATTTCCAGTACAGTGAGCGGTAGAGGCTTCTGGGAGTTGCAGTTCAGGAACATCTGGGGACCCACAGGTTGAGAACCACTGCAGTACTCTAACTTGATAGTTACCAGTACACAAACAGCTATAGCATAGTAGTCGCTGTTCAAGAATGGTTATAGCTGACAGGCCAAATGAAGACCTAGGTACTGTGGATTATTGTGCTTACTAGAGGCTTCAGTGACAAAAAAAGGTCCAAGAATTACCCCCAGGCTACCTACCTGCTCCTTTCGAGGGACTGCAACCCTGTGCAGGACAGATTGTCTACTTAAGCCCCAAACACGGGAACCACCAAGCCTCAGATCCACCATCTTGTTGGGAGTCAGTCTCAAGTTTACTTCATCCAGCCCCCTACAGCAATCTCAAGACTGTACACAGCCTCAGCCAACTCTGTTGACAAGAAGCAGAGGTGGGTGTCATCATTATAATGATGGCACCCACCCACCACCAAACCCTTGAGTGATGATGTCTCCCAGCAGCTCCACATAGGCAGTGAACAGCATGAGGACAGAATGGACGCCTGTGGCATTCCACATTTAAATCTTTATGGGGTGGAATAAAAAAGCCCCCCGTGTCAATTTCGAAATTTGTCTTGCAGGTAGGAACAGAACCACTGGAACACAGTTCCTCTTATTCCATTATATACGGTAGCGATAGTCCAAGAGAATACCATAATCAATAAGATCATAAGTCACCAAGAATCAATACTGAAGCACTCTCAATGTCTTCATTCAGATTTTTATTGACCTAGGCTTTAAGCAGTGTTGAAGCACTACATTTTTGTTTTAGCATTACTGTATTGTGACCCCCCTCTGGGCATCAATTTTTGATGAAAGTTACCATATGTTGTACAACAAAACAATTTTCAAAGGCCATTGTGGATTAAGGACAAAGCAACATAAAGGGTCAAAGCTGTCTAGATGCTCACCTTTTTTACTTCGTTGGGGCTGTTGGGTGTTTGGTTTGCAAGTGCCACTTCCTGTTTTTCCACCTGAACAGTCACAATGCCCTTCGTCTTGTTTCCCAGGACTACTGATTTCTTCTAAAAGTGAAAAGAAAAAGATTTTGACCTACGCTACCATTATAAACTTGGTCTCAGCAAACACTGTATCTTCTGAAAACACAAGTCAGTCCCAGCAATAACACTTTCTCAGCACGATACCCTTGCTATCCGCGCATAAGGCCGAACAGCTTTACACATGTGCATGCTTTACTGCTGTGCTTTTCTCTCACACCAAAAGGCGCCTAAGTCTAGTGAAGCCAAATGAAGATATTCTTCATATGCTTCCTGCTAGGAAATGGCTTTTGCTATCCTGAAAGAGAAGCATCTGGTGAAAGAATGCAGCAAGCTCAATTAAGGTAAAGGTCATATAAACTAGTAGTCCAGACATGTTATTGTTGAAGACAAGACTGCATGTGAAAAGTATGGGGACATTTAATGTCAAAGGTTAAGGCGAAAATCCTGTTATTTTTAATTATGCACAGAAAGGAAATCATGGCCATGGATACAACTAAACGACATGAAACATGCCACTGGTTATGCACTCAGCCCATTATCAGTTAGCCATGGCATTTACCAACATTTCCTGTCCAATGCACAGTAAGTAGCTACACACCATTAGCTTAATATTTTTACTACAGCACAGAGTTTCCTCTTTGAATGGCTTCATTTAACAATCAGAATACTGTTTTAATTTCAGTAACAGTGCACTAGCAGCCTGTAAAGTTTTCCCAGCACTTTTTATGATGTCAGATGTCTATGAAGATTCTGTCATCTAGATGAGGTTATCTGGAAGGTGAGCCATGGCAACTGGACTTCTTTTCTTGTGAGATTGAAATGTTTCACTACTCATCCAAGCAGCTTCGTCAGTCTGAGTAAAGTTAGTGGGGAGGCCTCCAACTTATAGTTCACCTTGATTTCATATCACCTTGGTTTTAATGGGCTCATTAGGTGGACAATGGTCTGAATAGGCTCGTTAGATGTACAATGCCCCAGGGTGTGTGAAAGTCTGTTAACTATTTAGGCCAAATGTTAGCTCTGTCCCAATCTTTTTTCAGACCAATGACCATAGGACCTAATAATTTGACAATTTATGCAAAGATTTAATGAGTCTAATCAAAGGGATTCCAGTCCATAAAATAACAGTGCATATAAATGCTAATTTCCAAGGTGCCACAAGAATGGTTGTTTCCCATCTAACAGATTGTCAAAGCTATCTCTTGGGAGCTAAATACAGCTTAGTAAGCAATACAGTAAAACCTTGGTTTAAGAGTAACTCAGTTTAAGAGAGTTTTGCATGACAAGCAAATATTTCTTCTAAATGTTGTCTTGATCAACAGCCAATATCTTGATATACAAGCACTGGAGCAAGTCACATGATCACAAGTGAGCCAATGGTGGCTCTCTTTCCCTCGCTTGCTGGAATGTGGGTGATTGTCTGGAACATTCTATCTCAGGCAGCCTCCAAAGCAGAGGGAGGAGAGAGGAATAGAGGTCTCCCTTGCACCAGCCACAAACATTCTCAAAGGGAAGTGCAGGGTAGGGTTTTCTTTTTCTTTATATTTGTATTTAATTTGTTTTCAACAATCTTATTTTTAAATCATTTCTAATCATGGGGCAGCTAGTGAAGTGTGTATAGGGCTACATAGTGCACATTTTTATTGTCCCATTAAAAATACAGAGTAAATTTCAGTTGTTAGTACCAAGCGGAGCTGATTCTGCAGCCAGGTACCTAAGCCATGGTGTGGATGTGAACTTCTAGCCAATTTCTTTTGTGAGTTTTGGCATTGTTTGTGTACGGTTTGTGATCTATGGGACCCCAGAAAAAAATCATCTGAATTTCCATTATTTCTTATGGGGAAATTTGCTTTGATATAAGAGTTTTTTGGTTTACAAACATGTTTCTGGAATGAATTATGCTTGTAAACCAAGGTATTATTGTACTCATGTTCCTTTGTTTCTTTTATTGTAATGTCAATGCTACCTGACAAGAATTAACAACAAAACCTTTGTTAATTTAAAGTTACATTTAGGCGAGTTCAGCATCTCAGTTCGCCACTAGGTTGCCACTGACTTCTAAGGTCTGTGTGTATTCCACATACTTCTAGATCTCCCAGGTCCTGGCCTCTTTTACATGAAATAAGAGCCTTCAGTATGCTAGATAAATGTCCTTACTTACCTTGTATAAAACTGATAAACATCTCAAGATCTCGGATCTGGGTTTTCAGTTGTTCCACCAGCTGTTCCTTCACACGTACTGGGTTGACAATCTGTGCCACAGCAGCATCCACTTGATGTCGCAGTTCCTCTGGTGACAATGAAGCAATGTCCTCACTCAAATTCATATTCAGCTTCTTGATCAGCTCTTCAATCAGCACCTGCAAAGCCACAGAGGAAACATGTTGGAGCTTGTTTTGCTGAGCAGATCGAGGAATTCTCTTTCCAAAGGGCTTATGTCAACTGGCTCAAAGAAAACATCTATGTCACAATGTGAATCAGTCTGAACACCAGCAGGCCTCACCTGCTGCCTCTCCATTACCACAGACTGGGGCAATGCATCATAGCTGCCTTCCTGGTAGGCAAATGTTTCCAAGTCATCTAGCTGTGCCTTGAGCTGTAGGATGAGCTCTCGCTGCTTCTCCTTCCGTACCTCCAGCTGTTCTTGTTTTTCACGCTCACTCTGAAACAAGGAAAAAAACCCACTGAGTTTATCGTATTTGAAAAGGAAAGCAAGGCTCGAGAGACACCTGCCCACACCCAGCAAATAAATTGCAACGTGCCTGTAAAGCAGCTTTCCCCAGCCTCGACTCCTTCCAATCTTTGGACTAAAACTCCAGCTCCCGGCAACATAACTAACGTCCAGGCAAGATGTAAGTTGGAGTTGAAAGCACCTGAACAGGACAATGTTGGGAGACTATTTTAGAGCAAAGGGGGGCACCCTGTCAAATGTTGAAAAGCAGCTCACCACAACTGCTGTCCAACATCATCCACAGAGCCAGGATTTATCCTCTCTTGACTTTAAGCTATGGCCCAGGAACAGCCAGATCATATCCTGTTCAGTTCAGATAGCCAAACCTATATTGTATGGCAAATGCTATAATCTGAGATAAGAGGGTGCGGAGGTATATATGTCAGAAATGCAGGCATTGCTCAGGTGTGCAAACGTACATACATGTATGCTTAGCAAACACTGCGTAATCAGTATATTATTACAATATCCAATGATTTCTTGAACCAAGTCTACTGAAAGTGCCAGAACAAATTTTCTCGATGATATAATAATGCAGAACAGAAAATTATCCAGAATTCTTTTCTTTTTTAGTGCAGCTACTCTATAACACAAAAACTTTCACAAAGATTGCCTACTTTTAGAAAAACCTTGACCAAAATCTTATCTGTTAAGCCTATGTAATTTTCAGCAGCAGATTTCTGCAAGTTAAGAAGTCAGCATAGGAATTTCCTATTGTGTTATCAGTCAAATTACTTTATGTGCAATAAGAAATGCTTCTGCGGTACTAGTTTCTTAATTGGGACCAATTTCTTGCTGAAAGTTGCACTAACATTAAAGCAGGAGGTGTTAGAAACAGGATTTTAGCCGACAGGTATAGCTCTGTGGTTTAGATATCTGGTTGTTGAGCCAGAGGTTGGGAGTTCAGTTTCCCCCTGTGCCTCCTGCGAGGACAGCCAGTCTGTGAGGCTATAGGTAAACTTTGCCACCCCAAGGAGGAAAGGAATGGTAAACCACTACTTTCTACCTAGAACCTTCCCCCAAAAAAACAAGGATTGCTATGTCATAATTGACTTGATAGCACATGATTTTTTCAGATGTCTATAGCTGAAGAAATATTTATTTATTCAATAAGTTGTTTGTACATACTAAAATTACTGAATGTGTGCAACACAACTTTCTCCTCTCCCCTCTCCATTGTAATGTTGTTTCTCTCTGCAACCCCTGAAAAGTTGATTTCAGCAGCTCAATGGGAAGTGGTATTGCATCTTCCCAGTTCCAGTAGTGTAAGCAATTCTATTAGTACAAATATTTAATCCAACATTTAAATTACATTGAATATGCTATTATAATACAATATGAAAATTCTCTCACATGGGTGCAAAAATGGCATAATATTTGAAGTTCAATGCCTCAGGTTAAGAAGCCACCACAGACATAAGCAGGTGTACAATGAGTCATATGACTCACTCTGCAACTGAGAATATCTACAGTTATTTGCTGACTTGGGGAAAATAGCTGCAAAAGTTAACACTGTGATACATTAGCATAACTAGGTAAGAAGATTCTAATCAATATTTCAGTTCAAATTGTTTTGGCAACTGGATATAATTTTGAGATATCCTTCAAGCACACAAAATTAATGGTATACGCTTTAAAACCCCTGGTTAAACATGCATTTAGTCCCGCTGAGATCAGTTTCTGAACTGACATGCACAGATTTGTACTGTCGGACACAAAGGGATCAGGACATTTCATAAAAAGACAGTTTACTCAGATCTTTGAATAACAAGTGGTTTGGTGTCCAGTACATTTTACACACAACTGTCAAATCAGATCTATCAACTCCCTGTCCCCTTTTATACTTGGAGGTAAGGAGCGTCGGCTCGGAGGGAGGGTGATCTCACCTTGGCGTCCCCCTCCGCGCCTTCTCCGCCCGCCGCCGCCGCCGCCGCCAAGCCGGAGCCCGGGCAGCCGCGGAAGGCGAACTCCTCGAGCTCGCGGAGGAGGCGCTGCTGCTGGGCCGGCCCTGCGCGGGCCACTTGCCGGAGGCGGAACTGGACTTGGGCGAAATGCGAGGCCAGCGCCAAGAGCGCCGAGTGGAGGCGGCGCCGCTCCGCCCTCAGCGACCGAGGGGAGCCCGGCTCGGCCTCTTCTTCTTCCCCGACATCCTCCTCGCCGGCTTCGGCCTCGGCCACCGCTCCCACCGGCGCCCAGCGCTCCCCGGGACCTCCGGCGGCCGCCGCCTCCATCCTCTCACCACGGCGGGGAATCACCCACCGGAAGCTCCTCTCTCTCAAGAGGGCCTCGCCGGCGAATCCGTGACGTCACCTCCGGTGCTGAGGCTCGGCTACGAAAGCTACCGGTTGCCCACAAGAGCTATGGCGGACGTCGCCAGCCCCCTCCGTGACGTCACCTCCGGTGCTGAGGCTCGGCTACGAAAGCTACCCGTTGCCCACAAGAGCTATGGCGGACGTCGCCAGCCCCTCCCCCCCTCCCGTTAGCTCCCTTTCTAACCTCCCGTGCGAAGAGTGGGAGCCAAGATGAAGGGCGGCGGCGCTCAGCCGCGCGCATAACTCTCACCAGCTGGCTTCTCTTTTGCCCCCAAATAACAGTGCGGAAACGAAATTTTCATTAAAAAAAACAGAACTAAGGAACGTGCAAATGAAAAAGAGTTGCTAAAAGGGCCAGGATTCTGTTTGCCCACCAGGGTTTTGGATAACACTTCACGGAGGGAGGGGGGGGAATGCGAAAAGCTAGAGAGGGATTCCAGTGAATGGTTAAGAAGAGGTGTCGGTGGGAAAGTTGATCGCACCCGCCCAGATGGGAATCCGATTTGCTGAGCAACGCCAAGCATGCTTATTTATTTTATTTATTTATTTTAGAGTATTTTACGCTTTTCTCCTTGGAAAAGGACCCACAGTAATGAGTAATGAGTAATGAGGGATACAGTCCAGGACAATTAAGATATGTTCAAGTATTCGAGAGTAAGGAATTGAGGGACATCTTACAGCATTAATAGACAACATTACATTAAAGCTACAAGGTTGACAGTAGTTATAAACTCAAAGTCTATGTGAACCTATAGATTCATATAAAATACACATGGTAGTCCATCATTCAGGAAAAGCTCGCCTGAAGAGAAAGGTCTTTGCCAGTTGGGCAGCCTACAAGTGCTTAACGTGGATTGTCTCCATAACGAAATCAAACATTCGCCTTATCTATTCCTCAGACAGAAACGACGGCGCTCGGAAGCCATTACACCTTTGCAAGGGTATAAGATTTCGTGCATCAGGAGATTTCCCAAGAAATGACCTGCCTTTGCCGTCACAAACGTGCCAGCCCTCAAAGAGCACCCCCACCCCCCAAAAAAACTTTCTAGGGCTGCAAACAAGGCGATCGCTTCATCTGCAAATTGGTTCACGCTAAACCGAGGGCTCCTTGCAACTTTCTTTTCATCCGGCGATGCAGCACTTGGAGCGTGTATCGGCTAAAACCCAATGCCTTCTACAGCGGTCCCTCTTGGGATACGTACTCGGGAAGATTCCGGAGGCCAGTCTCCTCGGGAGCAATGGAGGTGACGGGCAGCGGCAGCTGGGCGAGAGGGAGGCTCCAAGTTTGGCTCCGCCTAGCCAGAAGGGTCTTCAAATAATTCAGCCCCCCACCCCCACCCCACTCGCCTGGACGCAGACTTAAGAGGGGGTAGAAAGGCGCTTAACAAACTGCAGTAGCCACTAGCCATGGCAAGGTGAGTCTGGACGGTGGGCTGAGAGTCCACTACAGGGGTGGTACCATCATTTGATTGATCCCCGAGGAGATACTCGGTTGTTGACAGTTCGCGATCGCGACCTCTCTTTGCAGGAAGGTCTGGTTCCCAGCCCTTCCTTTTCCCCACGTGAAGAGAGAAGGCACAATAATGTGTGCCCAGGGCGCGACAAGTCCCCCCCTTCAACCAGCTTTCATTGCTGGGGCCGAAAACAACGTTGCATGGTTCTAAATACAGTATGCTGATTGGCGAGTGGGTAGCCAAAAATAGCTCCAATACATCGGGGAATGGAGGGTTAGTCTGAGTTCCAGCAACGGTGACTTCCTCATGAAAATTGACTTGAGCATTTCCTTTTCAGGAAAAAAAAAACACAGCCCTTGCTTCCCCCTTGAGACGCTGGATAAAGGGGGGGGGGAGTTCTGGCTCAAATAAATAAAGACTGTCCCATAATTTCTTATTGTCTTTGGAAAGAGCAGAACCAATGAGACCCATGGGAGGCCTATAAGAAGATAACCATGCCTGGGCTCCCCTTAATTTCTTTGTTTGAACCAGGAGGCAGGGTAGCTGCATAATAAAATCTTCAGCTGGAAGTACCATCTATCTCTCAGAAAGGCTGCTGATCTTAGAGAGGTCTAAACTTTGGGTCATAGATGGCAGACTTCAGGCAAAACTATGTTGCATGTGTAGATATATATGTGCATGCGCACACCCAAGCCAGGAGATAGTGCTCATCCATACAAACCAGATTGCACTAGTGCATATTCCAGTTCAACAACCTCGAACTGTGTACACTAAAAATTGCAAGACATGGCAGTCGAGGGTGCTAAATGTTGATTACAGTACCCTCCACTATACATAAACTTTCGATGGCAGTATGGAAAAGCCCACACCTAACATAGCTTTTGTGGAAGCTGTGGAAATTAGAGCCGTTTCAGCTTTGTTTACATAGGCTCACACTGAAACATGCAATATTTTCAGACACCATCTTTTCCTGGGTAGTGGTACTTGTACCTATATCACTGTGATTGGTCCAACATGTACTCTTTCTGTGTTTCCTAAGACAGCACGCCAAAACTCTGTGGTATGACCGTCCACGGTATGTATTCATGGAGTTTTGTGTGGAAGACAGCACAGATGTGAAAGTGGATCTTGATGATTACAAGGTGGTGTTCAGGTAAGGGTCTATCAAGAAAATTCTTCTATCTGGCTAAAATTGCAGGCAGAGAGATTTTTGCAATCATTTGATCAAGCATACACACAGTATGAACATCCTCAGTCCAACAGGTAAACCACCCTTTTGCTAACTCAGAAAAGCACACCAAAGGGAAAAACCATAGATAAATTACCCAGCTAAGATTCTCATAATTGTCCACAACTGTTCCTCTGTTTTTGTCTACTGACGCTCGTGAATACCGTAGTATTCACTTTTTATTGACTAGCAGAAATGCCTAGCCTTGAAAGTACTGTACTAGAAACCCATCCCTCCCACCCCATATTCTAATGCTTTCTTTCGTTCTCTTTACTCTTTCCCCCCTCTTCCCACCCCTCTTCCAGTCTTCTTCTTTTTTCAACTCAATGCTTACTCTCTACTTTTCTTTCCTTGCTGCCTGGCAGAAGGACCTTTTCTCTCCCCAACTCCCTCTAGTAGGGAAACAGCACATAGAACTTAGAAATCCTCTGAAGACTCCAGGTCTCCTTTGTTTTCACGATTAATTCCCATTTATCTCAGAAGCACAAGAGGAATCCATCAAATGTGCTATGGCAGTGGTGGCGAACCTTTGGCACTCCAGATGTTTTAGACCACAACTCCCAGAATTCCAAGCCTGTATTGCCAATGAAAAAGGACTGTGGGAGTTGTGGTCCAAAACATCTGGACTGCCCAAGGTTTGCCACCACTGTGCAATGGAATGCAGACTTCATAGTCTTGGAGCTATGACAAAGATAGATCCATCCCGAGAGAGATATTATCTTTTATTATATGTCAGTGTGGAGTTGCCATGGATGATTGTGAACCAGCAGCTCTAAGCTTACATAGTGGAGAGCAAATCACAGCAAATATTGTGACCCAGATCTCAAAATAAAACACACAAGGGTCAGGCTGTCCAATTCTATACGGAGTATAGAAATGTGATCAATGGATTACAGTAAACCAAGTTCTTATAGAACTGCAGTTGTTACTGACAAATGAGGGGAAAGGCATGATGGCATATAGTATATTCCTTGACACATAAGCAATCATGCTGTAACCACCCGGTTATTTATTCAGAAAGAAATTTCTCAGTTGATATCTGTGATGAGATAATTTCAGTCAACAACAAAAAAGCATTTACTGTTCATCTTTCTCCAGTTGTAAGAATGCTGATGGTATAGAGATGTACAATGAGATCACCTTCTATGATCGTGTGAATTCAAAGGTGAGCAACTCAACAAAGAAGGGACAAGCTATGAGCTATCATAATGGGGAAAGTGGAGAATAATCACTATCTTTACTGAAAACTTCTGAATAGGGATGGGCACGAAATGGAAAAAGTGATTTTTGTTTTGTTCCGTTTCGTCCCCCCTGCGTTTTGTTTGTATCATAAGTAATGACATTTTTCAAAAGAATTTTATTACTTACGAAATGAAATGAGGTAAGGGAATCCCCCAGCAGGGGGCTGAGAGGCTAGTGCTGACATCAGCACTCCCGCCTCAGCCCCCTGCCATGGGATTCCCCACTGCCTCCCAGCTGGGAAGCGGCAGTGGCGGCAGGGAACAGTGTCCAGGAGGACTTGTCTCCTAGCTCAGCTTATTCGCCTGCCTCCACGGCTGTGGAGCCTCGCCAAGGCAGGCAAAGGACTGAGCTAGGAGGCGACTCCTCTAACACTCTTCTCCACCGCTGTTTAAAATGGCCCGGGAATACCCTTCCAAGAGGAGTCTATCTGTCCCATAAGGGTTTCCCCTGGCAGGAGGCTGAGAGGGGAGGGCTGACATCAGCACTCTTTGGTGGTGGCAGTGGCAGAAGTGACAGGGTCTCCTGCAGGGCCCACTCACACTCTCCAGCTGGGCTGGCTTGCGACCCCAGCAGGTAAGGGAGCAGTTTTACTCCAGAGCACAGAGGGAACTCCTAGGTCCCTGAGCTCCTTGCCTTCTGAAGATAGGAGCCACAGAATCCGGTGAAGCGTCAGGAAGAAAAACTTCCAGAACACGGCCAAACAGCCCGAAAAACTCACCACAACAAACTATAATAGTACTTGTTTACGGCTTACTTTTACCCCCTGTGATCAAAGGAGCCAACCTGGCTTTCTGACTTATCCTCACAACTAGCTGTGAGACAGGCCAGAATGTGTGCACAGTGGGTTAGTTTCATGGCTCTGTTAGGACTTGAACGTTGGTCTTCCAAGGGCCTTTTCACACGACCCCTAAGATCCGCTGGCCACTTAAACTCGGACCAGAGATCTTGGGGGCTCATTGCTCTTCCTGCGTCCCCAACCCTCTGCACTTCCTTGATCCTGTCCTTGTCCTGATTCCTTCTCTTCTGTTTTTTTTTTTGCCTCACGCCCCTTCTCTTAAAGGGGCGGGAGGCAAAAAACCAAACAGAAGCGAGGAGAGCCCGGCACTCACCAGATTAAATCCGGATCTGGGGGATTTTCACCCTCCTAGAGCAGGTACAAGAAAAGTGCGCTGGGACGCGCTTAGGTGGGCGTGGTCGCACTTAATTTCCTGCAAACTCCAGAGCTGGTGGGGAAACAATTGTAAGCTCCGGAGCTGGCAGCCATTTGCTGTGGAGTTTAGGGGTCGTGTACAAATGCTCCAAGTCCCTCTCCAATCATTATGCCACAGTCCCTCTTAGTGCCTCAAAACACTTTGACTTTTACTTCTGACTGTGCCTCATAATTTGCCAGGACTTACTTCTATAACAATACAACCCCTTCCAGGACTCCCAGAACAAGCGCTCAGGCCGGTCCATCACTCTTTTTGTGCGCAAATGGAAGGACAAAGTGGCCTGGCCACGGCTGACCAAGGAGGACATCAAGGTAGAACTTACTGCTTGCTCCCTTTCTCTTACAGAACTAAGGGCACTTTTACACGACCCCTAAGATCCGCTGGTCCCTTAAATTCGGACCAGAGATCTTGAGGGTTTGTCGCTCTCCCTGCGCTCCCACCCCCTCCGCACTTCCTGTCTGCGTGAGGGGAGGGAGAAAAAAAGGGAGAAAAGAATGCACTCTTACCTCCGAGTGGTGGAAGTTGCTCCGACCCCCCGTTACCTCCTGGTTCCTCTTAAAGGGGCAGGAGGCAAAACAACAACAACAACAAAAAGAAGCGAGGAAAGCCCGGCACTCTCCACATCAAAATTTTTCACTCTCCCAGAGCAGGTACTTGAAAGGTGCGCTGGGTCGCACTTAGGTGGGCGGGGTCGCACTTAATTTTCTGTTAGCTCCAGAGCTGGTGGGGAAACATTTTTAAGCTCCGGAGTTGGGAGCCGTTTGCAGCGGAGCTTAGGGGTCGTGTATAAACGCCCTAAGTGGCACTTCTGGAAAGGAAGTGCCACCTGAGGGATATCTGCTCTGTTTAGACCAATACTTGTCTCAAATGAAAAACAGGCATTAGTAAAGGTCAGTTTGCTACTTAACAAGAAAGCATTCATGGAAATTGTTCATGGCCATTCCATATCATCACAGGGTGAGAAATAACTAGCGGAGGAACAGACAAAACTGATTCTGAGAGAAGCCATTCTCTTGACTTGTGACAGGGATTTAAGATTAGGGGCACGCCCTTTTGGTGGCAGCATCCTCTTATGCTGGATGATTTCAGAGATCTGTCAGCAGAACTGTTCAGCTGACTAAAATTTGCTGACAGAAGAGCTTGGCAAGGGATGGGACAAGAGAAGAGTAAGAAAAAAAATAAAAATAAAAATAAATCAAGGACATGCCAAATTCAAACCTCCCTCAGCCCAGACGCAAAGTCACACTGCTGGTCGAAATTTATGCCAAGACAAGGGTCATAATTTCCAATATCCTTAAGCTGTGAAGAGGCCAGAGTTAGTCTTATTTGGCCATAATTATCCTTATCTTGACTACATTACATTAGACTACTGGAATTACATTTTTGTGCTACCCTTGAAGAAACTTAAAATGGTACAAAGGGACATGGCTAGGCTGTCCTCTTAGTAGCAGAAAGCATAGATATCACATTGATATCAATTTATATACAGTGTTGTAATTATTCCACTTATTTGCAGCCAGCATGGCTTTCTGTGGACTTTGATAATTGGCGGGACTGGCAAGGAGATGAGGAGGTGGAAGCAGCCATGGTCGAACAGTATGCAGAGGTGAGTCCAGCTATGGAGATCAAGGCAGCATCTTGAGTTTGTCTTTAGCTCAAATCAGCCATGCTGACATCAGATGGAGGCACCCATGGTCTGATCTGTCCTATGATTTTACCTGCTCTGGCTTCCTTGACCAACGATGATAGTAGGAAAAGCAAAGCCTCTTAAGCCAGAAAGGCTTGTGGGTCGCAAAACCCAGTTAATATGGGTGGATGGCCGTCTTAGAGTAACAGTTGCAGTAAGGAAAACCACCTCTCGCTAACAGGCAAAATTCTGCTGGCATGAAATGTGGCATAAATCACTTCTTTGGATTACAAAGTCCTCCAGCCAGCATGGCCAAATTAGTATTTATATACCATTTATTTTCAGCTTGGCAAAGTTGCTTTTTTGGATCAGCGGTTCCAGAATCCCCCTGGCTAACATGGCCAGGCTGTGTTGGCAAAGGGGTCCTAGGACATGTAATGCAAAAATGGTGTCTTTACAAGCTTTGTATTTCTACAGCTTTCCCTTTTCAGAACATGTAGTGTGTCAAAGTGTTTATTTAACCTGTCATTAATCTCTAACAGTCAAGTTAAATTTAGGGTACTTCCAGATTGGTTCCTACAGATAACAGTCAAAAAAGCACTACCTACCTTTTCCGTCTTTTTTCTCCTTAACGGATTATTTTATTCTAAATAAAAGACAGGAGCAGCAGAGGAGAAGCAAAGAGGGCTGCAACAAGTAGATAATGTCATCTCGACCTGCCGAACATACAATGTTTAAGGTGGGCTGATTGCAGAATGAATGCCTTGTTTGGAAGCATCCTTGACGATTGCAAGTACTTGGCATTAAAAAGTAAACCAAAACAATTAAACCAGATGTCAGACAAACTAGTTTTTGGACTACCACTCCCAGAATCCCTGAGCGAGCCAGCACAGCCAATGGGATCCTGGGAGTGGTAGTCCACAATATTAACTTTTCCAGGTTTTGAATTTTCCCCTGAAGGTATCCATCCATCTCCTTGTACAAGGAGCAACTAGGAGTAAACAAACCAGTTAACATTTCCCAGCATTAAAAGAAGATACTTCATCCTTCATCCCCCCAGATAGCAATTAACAATGAATCCCATCAAACTTTACAGTTGGCTAGGGATGATGGGAGCTAGAGTTCCAAACTTCCAAAATATCAGGAAGAAGACAGGCCCTCCATCTCTGTTCTAAGTGGTAGCGCTCACATCTGCTCTCTTCATTCCCACTCAGCTCATGCAGAGTGTCACAAAGAAAGGAGCACCTCCTGCCATGGATGACCTTGATGTAAGTATGTACTTAGGAGTTAACAGTTAAATAAGATCCATGTCAAACCAGATGTAGTCCGTCTGTTTGAAAACTGTTCGGTTGTTGCAATGCTTACGGATTGGTGAGTCTGGAGGGTAGGCAGGGAATTTGTAGCCTACTGCAGCTTTAAGGCACTTTTCCAAATACTGTACTGTACAGGCAGCAGATCCTAGCAATTCCACAGAAGTTGGGAGATTGAGCAGTCACACTGGCAATCAAAGTCCACATTTGCCTCCCAATGACTACAGAAACTAAAAAAAGGAAGTCAGCGTGCAAGATACCAGATGTAAAAATGCTTGGTTGTCCGACAAGCCAACATCTTTTAGCACTTAAGGAATTATCACTCCTAATCACATGCTCTCTATATCAGGTGGTTTGAGGCTATTTCATTAATGTAGCTCTTTCAAAGAATTATTGCAACATCTGATTAAATGTGTTGCTTCTTTCAACAAAGATACTCATCTTTTCCTGTCTGCTTTTATTATCTCTTCTAGGATGACATCTGAAAAGTGCATGTTTCAAAGGTAATTTTCATGACATCTAAAACAGGGACAGCTCCGGTCAGTAATACCCCCCACCCCAATGTTTGAAAGGAGTGGGGCAAACATAAGGAGTTGGTAAGATGGGACTTGGATATATTGACATATTGGATATATCAATTTTGAAAATCAATGGAGAAGCTGCCGGAAGCTAGCACACAGGGCAGGTGCGTGGCTCCTTGAGGCTGAGGAGGTAGAGGAGATGAGCAGCAACACCTGCCCTTTACGAACCAAAACAAACCGGTTCGTGCCCATCTCTAAATTCAAAATGGAATGAATTCAGCAATTTAAAAAGTTAAGATTATCCTATAATGAACCATCTCAATAAACAGTAATACAGTGGTACCTCTACTTGCAAGCGGCTCCACTTACAAGCAACTCAACTTAAGAGCGGAAAACCATTGGTGTTTTAAGTGCTGCCTTACAAATTTTAGATGCAGTCTGCTCTACTTACAATTTTTATTTTGTTTCTTTATTTGATTTTTTAGATACGGCTGCTCTACTTACGAGTTGTTTGACTCATGAGCATGCATTCGGAACGGATTAAACTCGTAAGTAGAGGTACCCCTGTAAATATTTATATACAAAGCATAATATGTATCTGCAAATAACATGCAATAATTGAATTAATTAAATAAAGAGGAGGAAAATTAGAATGCATGAATTGTAAGGAATCAGATACATACAGGTTTCAAGATTCCTCATTGAGCAGGGGGTTGGACTCAATAGTTTTATAGGTCCCTTACTCCCTTCCAACTCTATTTTTCTATGATTCTGTGACTGCTGAGTTTCAAATCAGTTCAGCGTGAATCCATCAAATTTATTCTATTCCATACTACAATCCACTAATGGTATTTTAGTCTACCAAATGAAGAGTTTCTACTCTAAAAATGCAGATTCAAGTCTTATTTATTTATTTATTTATTTATTTATTTATTTATTTATTTATTTAAAGTATTTTACCCCATATTTCTCCTTAGTAAATTTCTTTTCTCCCATCCTGCAGCTTCTTGCCAATTGTCCATTTTCAGAACTTCCTTTCCAAAGTTTTGTGTTCATAGATTTCACCCAGTCAGAAAGAATATTCATTAAGGTTTTGGGCTATACATGTGGTCAAAGTTTTGTAGGAAATCTCCAGCCGGTCCTAAATATCGGGAAGTGGAGCAAGCTGTGAATAGCCTGCTGGCACAGTAAATTCTGCAATCATTTTTATCTCTTCTGTCCAGGTATGAAAGCACCACTGAGATTAAAGCAAGAGATATTGGAGAAGAAATGGAATGGAGCAAGTGGAGACTGATGTGCATCCCTTGAGGATTTTCATGGTTTATAGTTTTGCTGCAGGAGGCAGCAAGCCGACTCCTAGCCCCTGGACTTAAGAGAGGACCGTTTCCTCTTAGACTCTTATTGCTGGATGAACAATGCAATGGGCAAAGTCCTATCTCCTCCTGAGATAAGCGGAAACAGGACCTGTTATGGCATGCGGCTGCTTGGTTCTGTTCTGATTTTACTTTTCTCTCTGATTGATAGTCTTTTTTCCCCTTCCTGTCCATTCCTTCCTTTCTCTCCATAGCATTTCCTGTAAATAAAAACAGGAATCTATTCATTTACCTGTTGGTTGTCACCATCATGTGCCTGAGACAGTGGCCAGTGAAAAACTGGCTTGTACACATTGCACCATTGTATATAAGAGAGAAATTCACTTCTTGAAATTGTCTCTTCTGGACAACTAATAAAGATGCAGAAACCTTGTTCTCTTTTTTTATTAGGACACTCTATACTGAAGAGTGAATTTGATGGGTCTAAAGGTATGGTAGACCTAGAAGTGAAGAGCGGATTTCCTTGACTAGCAGCATAAGGGTGGAAGGCACAAGATTTATACATTAGAGAAGCAAATACTAGCCTTCATTTGTTCTTCTTGTCTAGAGTGTTGCAAACTACTGGACCTTCAGAATTTCAAACCAGAGCAAATGCCAGAAAATATTATGTTACATTACAAAATACATTTTGTGCACAAATCCAGCAGTGCACAAAATTCACACCAGGTCCATTAAGTAGACAAATGGAGCTTCGATGGAAAAGCAGATTTTTATTCAGGACTGGCTTTCATTTGAGTGCCACGCCACAAATACATGTATGAGATACATCTATACCTATCTGAGGATATCTATCCAAGTAGGCACATTTGTAGGACTCCACACTTGACGTATTTATATGATGCTTGTAGTTGAGTCATTCTGGCCCTAAGTTGCCTTTCCAGTAGATCTCTCATGAACAACTTTGTGCAGAAATTTTGCTTTGGACTGCAACTCCCAGCACAGTGGTTTGACTGTTGGACTGGACCTTGGAAGATTCAGGTTTAAGTTTCTGCTGAACCATGAAAGCTGCTAGATGACTTTGGGCCAGTCTTTCAACCTGACCAAACTGACAGGCTTATTATTGTGAGGATAAAGCAAGCAAAAGAAGAACCGTTTACACCAGTGGTTCTCAACCTTGGGTCCCCAGATGTTCTTAGACTACACCTACCTAAAGTCTTCAGTACTAGCTAAGCTGGCCAGGATTTCTGGAAGTTGTAGTCCAAGAACATCCAGGGACACAAGGTTGAGAACCACTGGTTTACACTGTTTTCATCTCATTGGAGAAAAGGTGTGATATCAATGTAATGAACAAATAATGGAGACTACTGTCATAAAGGTGCCCTAATGGTATGTATGTACAGTATACCTAAAAAGGCTTGCAGTAGTCAAATAACATGTTAGTCCAATAACACATTATAGAAAAAGGATTCAGTTCAGATTATGTGATTCTTGTCTGCACACACATCAGTTACTTCATTTGCAGTATACAGTAGTCTGCATACTGTACTTAAACTGTAAACCGCCAAGAGAGTACTTGAAGTGGTATGGGTGGTATATAAGCAGAACACTTTGCTTTGCTTTATGAGGAAGGAGATTATTCCAAAGGAACTCATAAAGGCAATCAATAAAACAAATCATGATTTTAATCAACATAGTGCTCCTAAAACATCAGCTCCAAATTAGAGCAAAAAGGGGGTTGAGCCACGTGGCCATCAAAAAACACAATTGCAAAAATGGTTACAGGCTCTAGATTAGAAAAGTCACCCCAGATACACTCCTCTATTTGAGATACAATACATTGATGACGTGTTTCTGATCTGGACTCATGGAGAGGAATCCCTAGTAGAATTCCATCAAGATGTCAAAAATCAAACTTGCTCTGGAACAATCCATGCACTAGGAGAATTTTCTGGACACCACTATGAAAATATAACATGGACATCTTAGCAGCAGACTGTACTGGAAACCCACCAACTGATATACCTACCTGCACTCTTCCAGTGTCCACCCTGAACACACAACGAAATACATCACATACAGCCAAGCCCTAAGATACAATTGCATCTGCTACGACCCACAGGGCAGAGACTCCAAACTCAAGGATATGCAAAAGGTATTCCTCAGACTACATTACCCACCTTACATGATCAAGGAACAAAGCAAGACACATACCCATAGATAATCGGTTGCAAGAAAGATCCAAAGGACTAAATTATTGTAGCGTGGGGTATAGCATAGTATCGTGGGGTTTAGTGATTTCAGCAAGTGATTTCAGCTCTTTGACATAGCCGGCTGGAGACAGCTTCTGGTGTAACAACTTTTTATTCAGGGAGAGAACAACCCTGGGGACTGGGGAGAGGGAGCTACATTTATAGGAACGAGGAGTGGCTAGAAAAGGATACATTTTGGAGGGAACCATTCCAAGCAATCACAAACCTGCCTTTTGGTGGAAACCAATAGGATTGAGGATCCAAATGCAGCAACTTGAATAAACCCATAAGCCTGTTCCCTTTGGAACAGGAAGGCAGTTACTTCAACATAAGCAATACAGATCAATACACAACAAAATGACAGAACACTACTAGCTGTCACTTACAGTCCACAAGTGAGCTCGCTCACATGCATCCTAACCAATCTCCAGCCCATCCTTGACAAGAACACCTTCTTCTCCAAAGCACTTGATGGAAGATCGATACATGCCTACAAACAACCCCTGAACCTCAAGCGAATACTAACACACAAGGGATTATAAAACAGCAACACAGGCAAGGGGACTAAACCTTGCTACAAACCTAGATGCCAACTCTGCCCATCCATCTTCTCAGGCAACACAATCACAAGACCTAACAACGCCATGCCATATACAATATCAAAGGTAGCTTCACTTGCTCATCAACAAATATAATCTATGCCATCTTTTTCTAGCAATGCCCATCTGCATAGGACAAACAGGACAGTCTCTATGAAAATGGATCAATTTGATATAAAGTACAATACATAGAAACGTATTTCAACCTACCACAATACAGTACTCCGTTAAAGATTTGAAGGTCACTGTTTTAGAACAGAATCATTACAAATCAAATACAAAAGTAGAACAGGTGATACCTTTAGGTTACTAGAAAAATAAGAAAAAAAGTTGCTAATATTTCGAGGGCAAAAACCCTCTTCTTCAGAGCTGCACCAACAGGTTAAAACATGGCAAAAGATGAAGTTGCCAGGAGTTATTTCTTAGATGTAAAGTCCTTGGCAAGATACAAAATATGCTAGGTAGTTCCTTAGTTGAGGCCCAGAGCGTAGATGTTCTGAGGCTGCATCTTAAGTAAAAGGTGGTGATTTTTTGTCCCAGTCCTTCAAACAACATGTTATGGCTCACGTACACACTTTCACACCCCTCTCCGTGTGGCTCTTTGAGGCTCGAGGTCCCTTCTTGGCCAGGGAAGGGGGGGGCTGGTGTAGAAGGTCCATGCATTTCATTTGGGGCTTGGGATAAAATTTAGAAAAGTCCACTAGGTGCAGCCAATTGGATCAAATAAAAAGGAAAGAAATTACCTAGTGGTTGCAGTCTTGTTGTGTCTCCATTGATGGTCCATTTGCCACCTCCTTGGTATGTAGGAAGGGCGGCGGGGGGGTCATTCCTGGTATCTCAGTATTTCCAATTGAAGCAAAACAAGTTCAGGAGTTATATAGCTCCTCAATTTGTTTTGCTTCAATTACAAATGAAGAACACAGAGGGAAACAGGTGAGATAAAATTCATATGCACTATGGACACCCATAAAATTGATTTAATATAAATCAAGTTTTCTTAAGTCTTTATCAAATGTAATACTTCTGCACTGCTATATACTGTTATTTTCTTTACCTCTTCTAAGCCCATTTTACACCACAAGGCTCTAAGGTAAAAACTGTCTATACAGTATTTCCCAAATTCCCTTCTGGCACTTCTCTATTCAAAATTCTCCTATTCTCCCACTCTTAAGTGATCCCCCAGTCTCTCCCCCACCCCCCATCATCACCCAGATCTGTTTTCTCTTTTCTTTCTCCTGGAATTATTTTTACAACAGAGCACCAAAACAACACAAACCAAATCCATTCCATCAACCTTTAATGGCATTAAAACAAAGGAAGTACACAAATAAAGACTAAACAGTTACACAGAACATTATAAAATTAATCTCATCAATGGTTTAACTAAAGTTCACAGAGGGTTGACACAAGCCAAGTCACTATGTAGCATAACCCCAAGAGCCAATGAATATTTGGTATGAAACTGATATTACACTCAACATTTCATTCTGTTGCCATTTGTCCAAAGAAGTGGCCTCAATCCACGAAAGCTTACATTAAACTATAATAGTCTTTAAGGTGCCACATGTTTTGTCTTTTGTTTTGTTCTGTTGTGTTTTCTTTTGCGTGAGGAACGGTTGGAAATAGTGGCAGCTTCCGCCAAGGAGGAAGACTGTTAGTAGTTCGCCTGGGCTCCAAACACGACCCACACCAAACCCCTTTACCCCCACTTAAAGAAACGAAAGGCAAGGCGCAGCAGCGAAGAGCGGAGCAATTTTGATTCTCATCGGCCACCGTAGGCCGGGCGGAAACAAGCTCTCGTATGTCTTCTTTGTATGATGGAAGACGAGCAGCGTTGACCGGGTCTCCTTTGGGTCCGCAGCCGCGAGGTTCCTACATGGCGTTCAAGTGCCAGCGGGACAGCTGGCTCCAGCAGGTGTGGAGGGAGGAAAGCGAGGGAGGAAGGAAGGAAGGGGGCCTGGGCTGCGGGGTAGCTCCCCTTTTGGCATGGTTGTGTGCACGCAGATCTGTGCCAAGACGGCTTGGTTGTGCCTCTTTGAGCCGTTGCCGCTTGGAGAGGGTCTATGGCAACCGAGAGCGAAATCTTATTAGGAGGAGGATTGGAATTGTCCTGCTTCGAATATGTTTAGAATAGAATATTATGTTTGCCTTTAGAACAGGGTCGCCCAGCTAGAACTATTGGACTAACGGTCCCCATAATCCGCACGCGCAAGGTTGGGGCTTATGGGAGTTGCAGTGCAACGCTTTTGGAGGGTACCCAATTGGGCTAGGCGGCTTTAGAAACCTGCTTGCGTGATCATCTTCTAAACCAAGGCAACATCATTTCTGTGCTGAACTGGGTAGGGCACATCTTGACTGCTAAGCAGAAGAGTAATGCTATGGAGAGGCAGGTGTGTGTTTGCAGATATCTGTGTTTTTGCCCAACGTATTGCAGGTGCTGTCGGCGCCTGGAGTAGGAACTGGCAAACCACTCCAGTATTCCTGCCAAGAAAACTCCATGGACGTGGGGTCAGTAAGAGTCGGTCACGACTGTAACGACACAACACACAACACATTGCTGTCATCCAATGTGTTTCATATAACAATTCAATACAGTACAATTGAGTCTTACGAATACTGTACTTGTATAAGGTAATAAGATCATAACAAAATCCTGTTTTCAACCCATGTCATGTCAAGAGTGAGCAACAGGGAAGGGGAAATAAGAGTAGCAAGCAGGAAAGAAGGGATGATTCTGTCAAGAAAAGGATTTCTACTCTAGGATTGTTTCTAGTGGACATTTTTATTGTGCCATCTCTCTCCTTCATTGATACTATTCTACAGAGGGTTTAGATGGACTTTGTAATCCTCCCAAGGCCAAGATTATCCACACCCTTGCATTCCTGATTACTGTATGCAGATGTGAAAGCTGAACAGTGAAGAAAGTTGTCAGGGGAAAAAATGATTCATTTAAAATATGGTGTTCTAGTAAAGCTTTGTGTATTCCATGAACTGCCATGAAGACAAACAAGTGGGCCCCTAGATCACATGACCGACTGTTCATGACCCTATGTCCATGGAGTTTTCTTGGCAGGAATACTGGAGTGGATTGCCAGTTCCCACTCCGGGCACCTACAGCACTTGGTATTCCCTGGTGTTGGCCCATCAAAGTACTAACCAGGGCCGACCCTGCTTAGCTTCCGAAATCAGGTGAGATCGGATGTGCTTAGGGCATCTAGTACTTTGGGTACATCATGAGAATACAAGATCTGCTGGAAAGGACAGTAATTCTGGGAAAAGTTGAAGGCTGCAGGAAAAGAAGACCAAATATGAGATGGATTGACTCAACAAAGAATGCTACAGCCTTGAATTTGAAAGAGCTGAGTAGCATCATTAATGCCAAGATAGGTCATTCATTCCGAGGATGACCATAAGTCAGAAGAGGTTTGATGGCACATGCTAATAGCAATAATGCTCCCAAATTTTCAACTTTTTCCTTTTAAAAAAACCCTATTAAAATAAATGACAGAACTGCTGCAGAATGTATTTTGATTGGTAGCGCTAGGAGTCTTAGGTCTGGAAGCATCCCAAGAGCAGATTGTTTCTTTTATAAACTACAGTTCTATAAATAAGCTTCTACAGAAGCCCTTCTATGTTTTTCATGGTCTCATTTCAGGATAATTGAAAATATTTTTATTTTTCCATACATGCGAGATTTAACTGGGAATATGCTTTTCTTGCTGTTTTGGTACTGCATTGTTTTATTAAAACCTATCTGTACTAAAATGATATTTGTTATATCACTCTATTGTCTGGTAAAAAATTATATTAGCAGGTACTACAGAAATACTGTAATAACAGACTCATTGAAAGATACTGACCATACTCTTAGTTGTAGCAGAATCTGTGCAAAAAACTGACCCCCCCCCGAACAGCCCTTTTTAAAATAAACACACCGGAGCATCTGTTCTGGTTCTTTTGCTTCCACCTTTGATTCCTTTTTTCTGGGGATTCATTACTTCCAAACTTGAAGGCTTTCATAATTTTAGAATAGCTATAATTATGTGTGTTCCTTTTTTCCTCTGCAGTTTACTACGCGGGTGGTCTCCTGTTGTCCTGCAGAGTTATTGACGGAAACAGGAGGAAAGAAAAAGATCCTGCAGGGATACCATGTCATTTTGGAAGACACAATTCTTTTCCCAGAGGGTGGAGGGCAGGTACGAGTCATTGTTCCTGGTTAGAGCCAAAATACAATCTGCTTTATGTACTCTAAAAATATTGTGTATTTCTTAA
>JAHTLZ010000111.1:1881208-1899613 GCA_023846285.1 Phrynocephalus versicolor | reverse complement strand
TCTAGTTATTTCTGGATTCATCCACTATAAGCCTTCACCATTGTTAACTCTGGAAGGAGGCTGATGAGAATTGTAGTCCAAAAGCATCTGGATTGCCACCCCCCGTTCTCTCCTTACATCGGTGGCTGCACCTTTTCTCCCCAGCAGTAACACTTAGGATAGGGCTTGAATGGTGCCCTCAACATTTTACCTCAGGATCAAACAAGCTGGAACTGATTTTTGCGTCCTTCCCATGTTACACCTTGGGCCAAGCATCAGGCATTGTGAACTGTGGTACATAACAGCTGAGATTCCTGAAAAACAGAAAGGCTAAATGCTTGTAATTTTGAGTCTTGCTATGGTTACCCAACGCCTTGTACCTAGCAGTAAGGCTAAAATTATAGTGTGTGAAGGAGACCAATACATGTAATGTACAAAATCTTGCATGGAGTTCCCTGGGTCATGTGCAAGTTCCTTGAATATACAATATTGCAGAATGTGCTGTCGTTCTGATTTCTTCTTAGAAAAGTATGCCTGAGAAAATAGCTGGGTACCTTATCACCAGTCAGATTGCTACTGTATGTGGATGGCTGAAAAAAGGGAAAGCAAAGCAAAATGTGCTGCTTCTATACTGCCCCATAGTGCTTAAAACACACTCTGGATAATTTATGATTTAATTATGCAGACTATACATGCCCCCCTCCCCTGGAAGCTGGGCACTAATTTTAACCAACCTCAGAGGGGGGTGGAAGGCTGAGTGAACCTTGAACCTGCTGCTACCTGGAGTTGAAGCCCAAGTCATGAGCACAGTTATGGCTGCAGTACAGCAGTTTAACTACGGTGCCACAAAGCTTTTACAAAGTGCAGGAGCAGCAAGCTTGAGAAGTTTCAGGGTCAAATATATGCCCTTGTGCCCTCCAGGACTACTCAGAACCAGAAAATGGGTGTCTGGGGAACCATTTTTTAAAGAGGTAAAAAGGAAGTGTTAGAATGGATTCTCTTTTGGGAGGAGAAATCTTAAAGCTCTTCAGCCATATTTGGTTTGTTTACTTAAAGAAAATTAAATTAATTCTATAATTTATTTTTTTTAAATGTGAGATTTCTGGGAATCACAAAAATGCTCCAGGGGCTGTGTACAGCCCAGAGGCTGCACTTTGATCGGCAGGCATATAGTGCCACATGGAACTAAATGTAATTTCAATGGAAGGCGTATTGTAATAAAGTATATGCAAAAGTCTGGACCAGTGATAAATAAGGAGAAACCTGGACACTCGGGATACCAAAGTGAAGGGGCAGACACTAAAGGCAGAGGCCAGGGGCTCATGGAAGGGTAGATACAAGTAGGTGTATCCAAACATAAAAATGGAACAAATAGAGGAAAAGCATCAGTTCATCAGTATGATGAAAAGCAGAAACATCAATATATTTTCATAGACTGAATAGACAAATGAAACAAAGCAAGATATGGCTTGCTTTTAAAACTAACACCTTGTGTTCCATCCTGTACTTCCCACATGTTTGAAGATGTCCAAAGGCCAGCCATCTTCCTTCCACATGCCAGTCTAGGAGATCCTTACCGTTCCTTGCTGCCTTCCTGATCCAAATCCAGAGACCAATGTGTCGATGGGGAGGTTCAGTCTCCACAAAAATGGTGTTTTCTTGGCCAAGAATAAACCTTGAGGTGCAGGCCTTGATGGCTGAAGAGCCAAGTCCCAAGTTACTTCTTGTTCCACGCTTCCCATGCTCTACAAGACTTTCTTCTCTGTCCGCTGAAGCAGCCAGGAGACGCAATAGGGGATGAGAGCAACTGCGCAGATGTGAGCGCAGGCGTTCTTGCCGAAGGAAAGGACGTAGAAAAGGACCTCGCTGTCTGTGGGCAGTTCCAAGGAATCAAAGAGGTGCAGGAGGAAGAGTGAAGCGAGGATGCAGCTGAGGCGGGAGGTCAGCCGTCGACGTCGTTGGGCTTTGTGGCTCGCTGAGTACATGGGGGAGTCGAGGCCTAGCCCCAGTCCAAACAGGATGCCCAGGTTGCGAAGCAGGCTGGCAAAAGGCGTTGTGTCCATATGAACCCACTCCGGCCGCTCACACCATTTGTGGGCCTTCTCCAGTGTCCACAGGAGGTCCACGCCCAGCATCCTGAGCAGCAGATAAAAGCCCAGGGTGAAGCCAAAGAGGAAGACGATGGTCCTCGTGTATTGCCACAGGCTGGCGTTGTAGATGAACTGAACATGCTTAAACATCTCTGCCACCACCATCCCTGAGGAGTAGGTAGAGACTGATTTAGTAGATTCTACATACCCAATCCACATGCAATGCCTCTTTTCACGGTTGCTGCCCCTTGGGCTTGGGTGAAAGGCTTTATTTTGTAAAGGTGAATTATAATTTTTTTAAAATCCATAATAAAAATTCAGTAAAATAATATTCAGGCAACCGATTAGTCCATGGAAACATCAGACGTCAACTAGTATCCCCACCCAATTTTCTTCTCTTTGAACTCGGATATAAAATGCCAAGACGTGTTCAATTGTCCCTTTTCAGACAACCCTAATTTGACTACCATCTCAAGGTCATTTAACTTGTCCTCCCACTACTATTCCTCTGGACATCCTAAGAACCAGTTTCACAAGGATGCCTATAAGGGATCTTCTGAGTGTGGCATTTGTCCCACTAAATTTATGCGAGTGGTCTCTGAAATTCTCAGGTGTTTGTGGGTTGTTGTTTTTTTAAACTGCTATCCTTGTTCCTTGCCCTGGAAGGGATCAGAACAAACAGGGGATTGGGGTTTGTGCTTGTCCCTTCCTATCACCTTGGGTTCTGTCATTTGCATTGTGCCACATCACTGTGTTTCTTTTCCAAAAGCAAAAATGGGAAGGCTTTTTAATCACTATATATATTTATTTTAGTGGACAACAAATCAAGCAGGGAAAGTTGGGGCTTAACAGCTTTGACAAGCATCTGCAGGAGAAAATGGACAAAGATGAGGAAACAGCAGGTTGGCTGACTAAAAATATATTGAAATACAGTGGTACCCCGACTTATTTATATTTATTTATTTATTTATTTAAGGACTTATATCCCGCTCCATCTTCCCTACGGGAACTCTGGGCGGCGAACAATAATAAAAAGATAAAAAGCAAAATCTCCACACAAATACAGCAGAGAGCAAGATGGTGGAAGAGGATAGGGGAGAGAGAGAAAAAAAAACACTAACTAATAAGGTCACCATAGGCTTCTTTGAAGAGGAAGGTCTTCAAGGCCCTCTTAAAAGCAGGCAGGGACTCCAGCAGGCGCAGCTCAGAAGGAAGATGGTTCCAGAGAGAGGGCCCCACCACAGAGAAGGCGCGGTTCCGCGTGAGCGTTTTCCGCGCCTCTCTGGGTGTGGCCACTCTCAATGAGCGCGCCTGCGACGATCTCGTGGGTCTGGATCCGGATGCCCTCTGGGAGATGCGCTCCGCCAGGTATCCTGGTCCCAAGCCGTGGAGGGCTTTGAAAATCAAAACCAGGACCTTGAACCTGATCCGGAAGACAACGGGTAGCCAATGCAGACGGACCAGGACTGGGGTGATGCGCTCGTATCTACGAGCACCCACCACCAGCCTGGCCGCCGCATTTTGGACCCGCTGTAACCTCCGGACCAGGGTCAAGGGCAACCCCACGTAGAGGGCATTGCAATAGTCGATCCTCGAGATCACCAGGGCCTGCACGACTGCTCTCAGGGAGGACTCATCAAGGTACTGGCGGATCTGGGCGATCCTGCGGAGATGGAAAAAAGTGGCCCTGGAGACGGCCATCACCTGGGCTTCCAGGGAGAGGGCCGAGTCCAGGACCACGCCCAGATTCCTGGCCCTGTCTGTAGGCTGGAGGGAAATACCCCCCAGACTAGGGAGGGGGCCATTGTACCGAGACAAAGGCGCCCCGAAGAACAGAACCTCCGTCTTCTCCGGATTGAGCTTGAGCCGGTTATCTCTGGTCCATTCCAGAACGGCCTCCAGGCACAGATCGAGGGAGCGAACCGCCTCCTCTGCAGATGATGAAAAGGAGATATAGAGCTGCGTGTCATCAGCGTACTGATGACAGCAAACTCCATATCTCCTGATGACCTCCCCCAGCAGCCTCATATAAACATTGAACAGCACGGGGGAGATTGCCGACCCCTGGGGCACCCCACAAGGGAGAGTCCAAGGAGCCGACAAGACATCCCCCAGCTGTACCCGCTGAGTCCGGCCGCGGAGGAAGGAACGGAGCCAGGCCAAAGCCTGACCACCAATTCCCACCCCAGCGAGCCAGGCCAGAAGGTTACCGTGGTCGACGGTATCAAAGGCTGATGAGAGATCAAGGAGGACGAGCAGGGAGGAGCACCCCCTGTCGGCCTCCCTGAGGAGGTCATCCTGCAGAGCGACCAGGGCGGTCTCGGTCCCGCGAAGAGGCCTGAATCCAGACTGGAAGGGATCCAGGATATGATTTACCTCCAGGTATGACTGGAGTCGGACAGCAGCCACCCCCTCGATAACCTTGCCCAGGAAGGGAACAATGGCGATCGGACGAAAGTTGGAAAGATCGTCCGTCGCCATGCCAGGTTTCTTAAGAGTGGGTTTCACCACGGTCTCCTTCAAACGGGAAGGGAAATAACCCTCCCAAAAGGAGGCCGTGGCAATAGAGGAAACCCACTCTGGCATGTTCCCTTCGGCAGATTTTATAAGCCAAGCTGGGCAAGGGTCGAAGGGAGTGGCCGCCGGCCGCAACGAGCCATAGCTCTGGAGGCCTCCGCCGAAGAGACCGGCCCGAAATCATCCAGGAGGGGAGAATGGAGGGGTGAGGCACCAGGGGTCCCGGAGGATGGACTAGAGCAACTGGGGGGCAAGTCGGAACGGATGGCCTCAATTTTTGATCTAAAATGGGCTGCAAATTGCTTGCTAGTGAAATCACTAGGAGGAGGCCGCAGCTGACTGGGATTGGAGAGGTCCCGAACCACCCGGAATAACTCCGCCTGGCGGTTCGAGGCCTCGCCAATTCTCACTGAGGCATAAGATCTTCTAGCGTCCCTGATCGCGCGAAGATAGCGGCCAGTCAGCTGTTTAAGAGCAGCCCTATTTACTTCCGTCCGACTTGCCCTCCATATGACCTCTAGTCTCCTACGTTCTTGCTTCATCAACCGCAACTCCTCCATGAACCACGGGGAGGAGTGGCCTCGACATCGTAGGAGACGCTTAGGGGCGATCCGGTCTATCGCCTCGGCGGAACCCACGTGCCACCTTTCCACCAAGGCATCGACCGGATCGTCTGCCAGACCGCCAGAGAGCTCCCCGAAGGCTTCCATAAACCTGCCAGGGTCCATGAGCCTCCGGGGGCGCGCCCAGATGTAAGAAGGGCGCTCCCCGCAGGGTGGGGTGGCGATCGACAGGGAAAATTTTAACAGGTAGTGGTCCGACCATGACACGGGCAGGGGCAAAATGCCCCCAACACCCAGACACGAATCCGGGGATTAAGTAAGTCGAGCAGCTCGACTTAAGAGCGGAAAACTGTTGGCGTTTTAACTGCTGCCTTACAAATTTTAGATATGGTCTGCTCGACTTACAAATATTTTTTTCATTTTTTCATTTTGTAACTTTTCCCCCAATTTTTTTAGATAGGTACCCCAACTTAAGAGTAGTTCGACTTAAGAGCATGCATTCGGAGCGGATTAAATTCATACGTTGAGGTAACACCATACCTTTTTAACCCCTAGCTCCAAGAGGTGGAGCAGCCAAGATGCTTAGTATTAATTACAATCAATGTCTGAAATGGAGGAAGTGGAAAATACTGGTAATGGGGGAAACAAATGCCCCATCCAGATGCAGCCTAATGTAGCTGGTTTACCTCCCTTTATATAACAATTCCTACTGAATATAAAATCTGTTCTGCTGTGTACAGAATTGCTGCTGTGTCGGAATGGTAAACCACTTCTGAGTACTCTCTACCCTGAAAAACCCTGAAAAAGATCACTGTAAGTTGGAATTGACTTGTCGGCACATGCTGTTTCTGATGATGATGTAAGCCTCTTGAGCCACTCACCTGAGAGGACACCTGCAATCACTTGATGTGGGAAATGGGCAGCTAGGAAGACTCGGGATAAGCAGACACAGACCTGCATGGCCCAGAATCCAGTCCAGAGGAGGCCCCGCAGGCATCTAGGAGTGAGGTGGAGATAATCAGGCCAGGAAAGACTCAATCTGAAGACCCATGACGCTAACTACCACTGAAATTATAGTCTGAGCCAGACTTTTTGGACTGAAATTCTCATGATATCCACGTTGGCTACATGGTGACCATTTTGATGAGGGGATTCTGGGAGTTACTAGCTATTCCTTTCAGCTGTCACATTCACGGTACAGATTTATTTATTTATTTATTTATTTATTTATTTGACTTCTATACTGCACCATCTGGCGACAAAGGCCACTCTGGGCAGTTTACAGGGTTAAACAAAGAGATACAATAATTGAACATAATAATATAATAAACATTTACAGTACAATATAAAACAAAATGACAACACTAAGTCAATCAAAATCAATAAGAGCATAGAGAGATCAGAATACACAAGAAGGTAAATGATCAGCGAGGGAAATAACCAGGGAAAGCCCTTGCTAAATAGCCATGTCTTAAGATGTTTCTTAAAAACAGACAGCAAGGGGGCCAACCATACCTCTATGCTCAATTTGCAAGGTAGACTGCCACCTCACCCTCAAAAATCATCAACACTTACACCTGGTCAAGGGAAGACAATAGCAAAGCTAGACAACAGGATTGCCACTTTCTGGAAAGTTAGGGAAATGGAAATTGGTCAGCGCAATGAAATATCAAATTTTAGAAGCAACCCTGGATAGGATCTCACCTAGCAGTCCAGGTTTTCTGCTGCAGTGGTAATAGGTGTGATATCAATGCAGTCACCATGATATAGTAGACTCCAGAAGACCCCATGGCATGACCAGAAGGGCTACCTGGAAGGGGGAAGTATAAGAGTCAATGGAAAGAAGACACTATGTTTTCAATGTTAGTTTCCATCACTCATAACTTTTACATGGAATTTTCACTCTCTCTTTAACTGCTCGCATTCTCTTGTTGCTTTAATGTTGTCCCTCAATTCCCTGTTCTCAAACTTGAATATGTCTTATTGGTACTGGACTGTATATTGTCCCTCATTACTGTAAGCCACCTTGGGTCCTTTTTCAAGGAAAAGGGGGGGGGGGGGTAAAAATTCTCTAAATAAATAAATAAATAAATAAATAAATAAATAAATAAATAAAGGGGAGGGGCTACACTTCCCACAGAATTGGGGAAGATTGTTGTCAACTCACCTGGGCCAGTCTCACAAGTGAGGGGGAACTGCTTGATCACAGGCGGTGTTGAGATGCCATAAAAGTCTGTTTCATATACCCACCAGTAGGGCCTCTCTCCAGAAAGAATCCTAAAAGGTGGGAAGAAAAAGTCATAGAAATTGAAATTCCAGCAACTGGAAAAGAGCCAAGAGGGCATGACACAAGAAAATCATTGCCAAACCTAAATGGGTCAGTGAAACCATCTCTAAATGATAAAGAAAAAAAAATCCTGCCCTAATCCTCCTGCCTCCAGATGTGATATCACACTTCAGAACTGTTTCCCTTGCTAAAGGAACCAGAATAGACCAAGGTGAGTAGGTTAGATTCTGAGTCTATTTCATGTCCAGCCATCTCTCTCCCTCACCCTTGCACTGTGGTGGAACACTGAGGTGTGACCTGCCAGAGGTTGTTGGACTGCAACTCCCAATTAAAACCCAAATATTCAAGTACTTTTTCCAGTTATGTAATTTATTCTGAAAAGTAGAACTCTAAAAGTGAAGGATTTGTGGGATCTCATTGTGTCAGAAGGGACCAGAGACAGTTAATTACTGCATCATCCCATTCCTGTTAATGAAAAATGATTGCAACGTTAAATAAGATTTGCTTCAACTGAATGTGCATGGGATTTAAAAAGCCTTTAAGTTCAGTTCTCTGCATCTTGGCAGTAAGAGCTCAGTTGCAAACAGGGCTACATTCTAATTCAAAACTCATACAAGTTTCTCCCCAAATAAGCTCTTGATGCTTAAAGTACCATGGGACATTATTTAAACTCATAAACATGTTGGAGCAAATGAATTGTTCTAGATTACTTAAGCAAATGAACCAAAAATTGCTTATTAGCTTTTAAATTTAGTTTTAAGAAACTTGATAGTGATGCTGAGATCTATTTGAAAGCACATCCACACTTGATCTGGAAGATTTACCCCATGGGAATGGCTTTGTTTAGTCAGTGTGGGAAATTCATTCACACTCAAAGACTTATTTTATATGGTGGTTCATGTACAATGTACTACAAGAATAGTCTTATAAAGGAGACTTGAGCATACATGCTTCCCCCTCCCCTCTCTTTAGCCCCCTCTTGGTTTATAGCAAAACACTGTTTGTGTTTGCATTTTCTCTATCAAAACAAACACATCAAAGGATCAACACCTGGTGCATTATGTCTTGATCAATCCTCTATACAGTACTGCTATATACAGTGGTACCTTGTATAAAGGAATTAATTTGTTCCAAATGAAATTATGTTAAACAAATTTTCCTTTGTACAAATTCACATAGGAATGCATTGAAAATGGAATAATCCCATTTTTATGTTGTACGGATTTTCCCCATAGGCGATTCTGTTAGGCACATTTCCTCTATCTCCAGAATTTTTTATGTTGTACAGATTTTATGTTATACAAGCTGTTTGTTATACAAGGGTCCACTGTACTTCCATGGCCTGATATCCAGTTGTGCCTGGGTTATCTATAAGAGAAGGTTGCCGTTGGTGGGGAACACCCAACTTGATTCTACAGGCAACATAACTGAGAGGAGAGTCTCTTCCTGACCCCACTATGGTGATCAGGGATACCCAGAAACCATGCTCACCATTTGAAAACAAGGTTCAGCCAGTCACCGATCACAGCCACCCAGATGAGGCAGATTGCCACAGTGTCCTGTAGGTGGAACCAGATGGGGAAGAAGATGAAAAAAGTTGTTCTGAGGTCAGCAACTTTGGAGATGAAGATAAACCACTCCTGGAAGTCAATGAAGTTCTCTTGGAGGTAGCTGGTGGCTTGCACCCCTGCACTATGCAAAAGGTCCATGGTGTGACTTGAGCATAGGTTGTCTTCTCTCAACTTGGCTCCGGTGAGTTTTCCCAGCCACTGAATCTTTATCGCATCAGACTTCCTGATCTTTGATCCTTCCCTACCTCCCCGACCCAAAAAAATATTGACAGAGGCTGCCACATGCAGCAAAAGCATATTTGTTTACACAAGTCGATACCTCCTGTGTCAGATGGAACATCTGTATCACTCACTCAAAACTATTTTCAGTGTCAACCCTTCTCTCCCACAAAACCCTCTGTTCTTTGAAAGCCCTAATCCAGATCTCAGCATTCACATTAAACTATGTTTCCCAGGAGTCTTAAATAAATGTAAGAGCTGAAGGTAATAATCTTTCCATAGAGGGAGAAGATGAACTAGACTCGGAGTCAATCTGAATTACCGTCAGAAAATTTAATGCATGGGCACAACAGAGCTGGAAGTGTGTGATCTTTTTGTACTGTAATTTCTGTAATTCCCTAACCATGCTGACTAGCAGTGCTGGGATGTGTAATCCAAGGAGATAATGCCACATCATACATTTTGGATGGGCATTTTTGCCACAAAAGTGGACAGAAGGACCACCAGAAGATACGAAAAACTAACCTTGAGCCTTTTCACACGACCCCTAAACTCCGCAGCAAATGGCTCCCAGATCCGGAGCTTAAAATTGTTTCCCCACCAACTCTGGAGTTTACAAAAAATTAACTGCGATCAGCCCACCTAAGTGCGTCCCAGCGCACTTTTCAAGTACCTGCTCTTGGGGGGGTGAAAATTCCTGATGCGGATGTAACGTAGTGAGTGCCGGGTTCTCCTCGCTTCTGTTTGTTGTTTTTTGCCCCCGCCCCTTTAAGAGATCTGAATGCAGTGCTGATGGCAGAACGGAGGTGAGCGGCATTCTCTTCTTTCTTTTTTTCTCCCTCCCCTCAGGCAGACAGCAGCCAGGAGTGCGGAGGGGGTGGGAACACAGGAACAGCGACAAACCCCTAAGATCTCTGGTCCGAATTTAAGTAGCCAGCGGATCTTAGGGGGTCGTGCCCTTCCGGACAATTGCTTCCATGTCATTGTTCTTTCCTTGGTCTTCTGCCTTCCATGATCTTAGCTAGTCAGTGTGGGATATTACAAGGCTAAATAGCCAGAGTGATTGATCACTGCAACAAGGTTACTAAAGACCAAGACAGCTGAGAGTGAGAGCAATGTAAAAAAAGAACAAGTTACACAAAACAAGCATACAAGAGCGTATCTTATGTTGATTGCTGTCTATGTAAATGCAGCTATCCTCCTAGAAAAGGGGTTCATTTGGTGCAGAATTTCTGACTTTATTTTTAAATAGACAAAACATGTCTAGTTTCTAATGCCACGGAAAATTTTCTCAAGCCAGAAACTGGGGAATACCCACTAATGGGTAATCTTTCCAGGGTGATTAGCTAATCAGTTGGGGGGGTCAAAAGGCATCATATTACATAAGTTACAGAAATACCTAGAAGACGGGCATGCAGAAGCAGCATGAACAAGGTCCAAGGTACACCTTCCCAAATTACACAATAAAAATGAATTCTTAATGAGTCCGCGGAGAAATCTTGCTCAAGGAGGAAAAACAAGCAGCTTTGGAGGCAGCAGTGATGAGAGACAGCCCACACTGTTTATTTTTTTTTTTAACACTTATACCCCACTCTGTGCCATAGGATCTCAGGGTGGTTCATCTGTTCTACTTTTGTATAGGGTAATTCACAAAGCGATATAAGCCCATTTAAGAACATAAGATTTTAAAACAATTTAAACTCAAGCAATGCAAAGCGTCCATGTTTGAACGTTAAAAACGGCAAATCATTGCACGATAACCTGCACAATCCTCAGCCTCCAAAGGATCTGTTAAACCATTATGTCTAACTTTGGTGTCAAAATGATGCCAATGTTGGCACCAACTGTGCATCTAAGGGATGGCAGCCTGGAGCTATGGTGCTCTAGTCGAAAAGGCCTCCCTCCAGGCCTCCACATAATAAACTGTTCTCAGTCGTGGGGCACAGAGAAGGGCTTCAACAGGGGATATTGTAGAGACAGGGCAGGTTTAGAGAGGGAGATGTGCTGCTTCAGATATCCAGGGCCTAAGCGGTTTACACCTTCCACTCTCAGTCCATGGAGCCTGTCCAAAAGGATGCCATCATAAATGGGTATCAAAAGCTGCCAGGAGGGGCAGGGGAATCAATAGGGCCTCACTCCCCCTATCATTAGCCTGAGCAGGTCATCAGTCGGTGCAACTACACGACCCCTAAACTCCGCCGCAAATGGCTCCCAGCTCCGGAGCTTAAAATTGTTTCCCCACCAACTCCGGAGTTTACAGAAAATTAAGTGCAGCCACGCCCACCTAAGCGCGTCCCAGCGCACTTTTCAGGTACCTGCTCTCGGAGGATGAAAAATCCCAGATCCGGATGTAACCTAGAGTGCCGGGCTCTCCTCGCTTCTGTTTGTTGTTGTTGTTGTTTTTGCCTCCCACCCCTTTAAGAGAAGGAATCAGGACGACAACGGGGCTCGGGGCGGTTTGGACCGGCAGACGGAGGTGAGCCTGCATTCTTTTGTCCCTTTTTTCCTCCCTCCCCTCACGCAGATAGGAGCAAGGAAGTGCGGAGGGGTGGGGATGCAGGAAGAGCAACGAACCCCCAAGATCTCTGGTCCGAATTTAAGTGGCCAGCGGATCTTAGGGGTCGTGTGAAAAGGCCCTGTTTTGGTACCAAACCCTGGCTTGAAACTAGACTGTAATGAGTCCAGAATCCAGATAATCCATGTCCTCCAAGAATATTTGAAGCTGCCCAACTACCCCACACTCACACTTTGCCCCAAAAGGGAATATTTGCAATGGGTGGTGGTTATCATATACCTCTGGATCCAAAGAGATCCTCTTCAGGGGATGATGTTCCACTGACCTTTTCAACATGGAAGACACCCTCCTCTGCCATAATGGTGCATTTCCTGGACCTACTAAGTCAATCCACCCCTAGCAAATCTTATCAACCATGATGGCCAAGGGCTATGAGTACATGGGGTGGAATGGACTGATTCAAGCATTGTAATCCACTAATAGTCAGGCCACAGCAACTGAAATTCTTCTGTCAAATGGTAAACCTTTTCCTACATTTCCTAGATGGTGCACTGGACACCTCTCTAGATGCTGTAAAAGGTAAATAAGCAAATAAAAGTGACTTTCTCCTTCAAGAGACTATTCAGGCCGAAGCAGTAGAGTCTTTGAGTAAGTAGCATCCTGAGAGTTCCAGCAACCTGAGCAGCTCAAGAGGTGGTGGAAGAAATGGCACAGTGACAGCAAGTACCGATAATTTGGGGTCAAAGTTAGCCTTCCTGGGAAAGGAGAAGAAAACAGATAAGGTTGGGGGTTGGGAGAAGAGATTGAGCTCCCCTGGCTCCTTGCTCACCTCTCGGCTCCAAGGTGGAGAACAGTGCGTTCTGCACAGCAGAGGGACGTGACCTTGAACGCTGAACAATCAAGATCAGTCAGTCACATCCCGGTCAAAAAACTCCTGCCTCAGTGCTAAATTATATACAATATACTGTAGATGGCCCATCGTGAGAAGCTGAAACTCATTCCTCTCCCCAATCCATCACTGAAGCAGATTTCCATAAGTAAGCCAATAGCACAATAGTAACCCAATGACCAAGAGCACAAGGAAAATAATGTGCAATTAGCAAACTGGGGAATGATGAAGTGCGAGACACTCCCAGTGAGATTTTTTTCAGCATTCACAGCATTCCTTCTTCCAATGATCTGCCTGTAATATCTAGTTTGGGCTTAAGGTGAGTTTTCCCCCCCATTGGATTGGGGCAAGGGGTGAAAGAACTAAACTTCTTCCTGCCCCCCTTTTGCCAATGCAGCTCTCAGGAGGATACTTTTGCTAAGAGAAGAACATAGCAGGGGATGAATTAAACTCCCGACCCCATCTGTCTGCTCCTGAAGCTTCTCGGACTTTCCTAGGTCTATTGGCATCACAAAACACATGCTGAATTGTGTTAAGTCACATCCTGAATTGTGCCAGTGGTAGCCTCCTCCCCAACTCCCCTGATCATAACAGCCCAAGAGCAGAGCTTCAAAGTTACCTTTCCATGTGCACCACGAACTCTGTGTATCCAAGCACACACCTGGATGTATATGTGGTCCAAGTACGTCATCTGAATTGCATATAACCCTTGGTGACAAAAAATGTTCACCCTTTCCCTTCAGGTATCTTTGCTCTAAATAATTAAATCATTGTGGCTTGTTATTCTGCCTCTATAGAGTTACAACACTCTCTGGAAGACCGAGGCTGCAATTTGCAGAAAAGTGACATCCCACCCCAGGGCTGAAACGTTAATCCAGCTATACAGGGTGTTATGACGTCACAGAAGCAAGGCAGCCAAGAGTTGGGACCGAGGACAGAACTGCTTCTGTGCTTGCAGGTTATGAAAAGGGATATCAGGGGACTCCAGGTAAACGGCTCCAGGATGTGGGTAAGACCTGGCCAGTGAGATGATGTGGCAAAGCGAGAGCCAAAGCGAAACCTGTCTTTTGGAGGCCAGGCAGGTGACAAAATGTGCCCAGCAGCTGGAGGACTCATTTTAGAACTTGCATCCCAAATCTGTCACAAAGATAAAATCATCAGAACAGACAAAACAAAATATTTCTTTACCCACCGTGTTGTTAGTCTGTGGAACTCCCTGCGGTGTGGTGATGACATCTGGCCTGGAAGCCTTCAAAAGGGAATCTGACAGATTCCTGGAGGAAAAGTCCATCACAGGTTACAAGCCATGATGGAGATGTGTAATCTCCAGGCTTAAAACTGAGGTACTTCAAGGGCCAGATGCAGGGGAGTGGTATCAGGAGACAGATATCTAGTCTCGTACACTCCCAGACACATTTGGTGGGGCCACTGTGAGATACAGGAAGCTGGACTAGATGGCCCTTTGGCCTGATCCAGCATGGCTCTTCTTATGTTTTTATGTTCTTAATGTCAGTTGCCTTGATGTTTGCTTCCATACCTGGAGATTCGGCTATAACAATTCCCTAAGACTTCAGCTGGCAGCCGACAACTTGCAACCCTAATTGCTTTTGTTAAACTAACACTGCTCCTTGCTGGCTCCTCACAATCTTAGAAAAGTTTATAAAATGCAGAGAAATAAGCATGAGTTAACATTCTTAACCGGTAACAAACATTGATTTAGAACGACCCTCTCCCAGATTAGGTATCAGAAATAACTCATGTGATGAAACAAATGGGAGGGACCCAATTTTCAGAGAAGCTCTGTCTCTCTCTCTCTCTCTCTCTCTCTCTCTCTCTCTCTCTCTCTCTGTGTGTGTGTGTGTGTGTGTGTGTGTGTGTTGGGTAGTGCTTACTTACAGTTGTGACTGCAGTGTCTCTCTCATTTTCATGTATGTTTATTTTTACACCTGTGTCTGGCAGGGGCCATGGAATGTTAGCACTAGTGCCCAAACTACAATTCAAAACCCACTAATTTTTTGCAAAGTGTCAATACAGCAATTAACCCTGAATAGAACTGGCAAACCACTCCAGTATCCCTGCCAAGGAAACTCCATGGACATGGGGTCACGAAGAGTCGGTCGCGACTATAACGGCACAACACACACGTGTGCACACACATGCACACGCACACACACACAAACACACAGAGGTGGCTGTAAAGGGGCGATGTTGAGTGCCCACAGAAAGGGCTCTGAGTGCCACCTTTGGCACCCGTGCCATAGGTTCGCCAACACTGACCTACAGTGCCTCTATAGCAGGTGGTCAGGAAAAGTAATGGATCCCAGAAGGATGTAATTACCCCCCCCTTCTACAGAAGTGTCTGCACAGAGAAGCCATAAGTGTATCCACACTACACAATTATAAGAGTTTTATACCACTCTAATTGCTGTGGCTTGGCACTAGGGAAACTTGGGATTTGTATTTTTATAAAGTACTTGGAATTGTCTATTAGGGAGATCTGCAGCAAAGAATTTCAGATATCTCACCAAACTATAAATCCCAGGAATCTACAGGTACGATGGTGCCATTGATAGAAATGAGATGCTTAAAATTGGATCAGATTCCTACTTAACTAAATAGTGAAGTAACATTAAAAGGGAATGGAACATGCATTTAGTTTAATAATGCCCCTCTAGAAATACATTGAGAGGTGCTAGCAAATAATGAATAAAATAAGGTAATATAGGACTAAATCCATCCACTTAATGGACGACAAGTCCTCAGACCAGGGGTGTCCAAACTTTTTGCAAGGAGGGCCAGATTTAGTGAGATGAAAATGTGTGTGGGCTGACCATTCAGCTGCACGGGCCCCCAGGCTGGACTTTGGACAAGTCTCTATAATATGCAAGGAGGCGGGGAGGACGCTGCAGCAATGGAGCTGGGGGTGGGTACGCTGGACAGGTGGCTGGGGGGATGGACAGAGGCAGGGAGGTCAGGCAAACCATAAAATTGCAAGCTAATATCTCAATTCGGTATGGAGAGGGGCCAGCTGGCGGGGATGTGTGACAGGCTAAGCCGGTGGGGAAAAGAAGCCGCGGGCTACTCAAAATTTGAAAACAAGCTGCATTTGGCCCCCGGGCCTGACTTTGGGCATGCCTGCCCTAGACGATTGGATAAAATTAACACTAACTGGATCAAAGTAGGAAGAACAAAGAATAATCAAGTAAAATGGGGCTATTTGGACACAGGGCAAATTTTTGGTGATTATTGGAGGAATTCAATCCATGCAGTACTCATGTTCATATACACCACGTGTACAAAAAAGGATCTAACAAATGGCTGGGGCAATGCTATTGAAGTACCTGTACCCTACTTCCAATCAAAATAGGCATAATTAACATCTTGATTTGTTTTTTAAAGTTACTTATATTTCACGTATATCCATAACTTTAAATTGTGCAACAATGTGATTCAAAGAAAGAAAGAAAGAAAGAAAGAAAAAGAAAGAAAACCTATATCCTTCAACATGAAAGAAGTGTAAACCATACAATCTGTCACTGAGTTACTATAAGTCCTCTTTACCTGACATGTAAATATACAGTATGCAGTTTACTTTCCCTATGCAGCCTCGATATACCATACTGTACTTGCTTTTTTGCCACTGTTTTGTACCCTAAAACAAAGACTTCAGTCAAGGGCATGATGTCAAAGATAGGGAAAAATCTCCATGATTAGCAAAACAACAATTGGAAGGTTAATTTTTAGTTTACTGGTTGACTCACAGTCACTAACGTGGTGTAGTAAATATTAAACCCAACATTCTTTTAAACAAACCATTTAAGATGTCAAGGTAATGTTTCCAAAAGTGCAACGGCTTGTCATTTATTTGTAATGAAACAGGTGTTATGATTTATTCATAATAACAAAAGGATCTGGAAACATACATAAAAAATGACATCCACGTTAAAAATCTACATTCCAACTAGCCTCAAGTGGATTTATCCAAGTTAAATCCCTGCGGTCTAAAAATGTATGAAACATTGCCATAACTCAATCAGGATCAGTTACCTGACTTTACCCATTGGCCAGTTGCATTTCAAAGATGCTCCACTGAGGTATAAATGGCGCTGGTGACTGTCATGGATGCACTGGTATCAGTTAAGTAGCTTCCTTTCCCTTACCTTCCATTGTCACTCCTAGTACAAAAAGTATAGATCCCGGGACAGACAATTTTAAGATCCCTCCCCCAGCAACCCAGGTATTATTTCAGTTGTCAAGCCCCAAACTGGGATTTCTCTTCCCCTGCCCCCAATACTTCTATTCCATTCTTTACAACCGTTTCTGGAATCCCAGTATGTTAAGAGAAAAGAGTTTGCCAATTCAGTTGTGTGTTTTTTTTATAAGGAGGAAGAAATAATCTGTGCACATCTAATTTGCATTTAATATGCACATTATAGCACCATCATGACAACAGGATCAAAGCTGCTTCTGCTGTTCTATTTCTCAACATGCTTACTTGGTGATCAGCACCACTTGGGTGGGTGGATTGGGTGGATTTTCAATTGAAAACAGGAAAAATTAGTATCTGTAATACTGCAAAATGCCTTCTGGCTCCTTCTCAACTATAAAACTTTTTTTTTCAAAATGAAAAAAAAAATAAGGATTGGACAATAATCAATGTTAGCTCCAATAGACTTGGTATGAGTGTGCTAGCCCAGGCCCTTCATCATCTGCTACTGTATTGGTGATCACTTGAGGACACCATGGGCGGTGACAGTCCAGACACGTGACCCAAGGGTTAATTTCAACTATGCTACCAACAGAATACTGTATATGGAAGGCTTTCAAACCGAGAACTCTGTGCCCACAGCTGAGGGTACCAAGTTGTTCATTGAGCTTCCTGATGATGGAGGACAATGCTGGTGTATCATATTGCTCTCTCAAAGAAGCACCAGCAAATTCATGGGTTGTTGGCATTGCTAGAAGGAGAATAATAACAGTGGGGAGCGTGGCTTGTTATTTTGGGGCTAGGCAGGTCAACTTCTCCCTGAGTCCGGCAGGGGCCCGCAGAACTCAGCCAGCCCACAATACCGAGACGAGAGGATCGTTAGGAACACTGTCTTTTGGCCCCTGCGTTTCCTCGTTGTGTCTCTTGCCTTCCGTCAGTTCCATCGACAGTTGCGTCCCAACAACTATACTGTTTTCTTGTCCTGCTGGCTGAGCAGCTGGAAGACACAGTAGGGGATGAGAGCGACCACTGCCAAGGGCACGGCAGCGCTTTTGCAAAAGGAGAGCAGGTAGAAGAGCAGCTCCACCTTGGCGGGAGGCTTGAAAGAGTCAAAAAGGTGCAGGATGAGAAGCGACGCAACGATGCAGGTCAGCCGGAAGCTCCTCTGCTGGCCTTGCTTCCCCTTGCAGCTTTCCACGTACATCGGGGAATTGAGGGCCAGACCGAGACCGAAAAGCACGCCCAGGTTGCGCAGCAGACCAGCAAAAGGGGTGGTGTCCAGGTGGACCCATTCTGGATGATCGCACCACCTCTTGGCCTTCTCCAAAGTCCACAGGAGGTCCACACCCAGCACTTTGAGCAGCAGGTAGAAGCCCAGGGCAAAGGAGAAGAGGAAAAGGGTGGTGCCCAAATATCGCCGTAAGCTGGCATCATAAATGGAATGTATGCGCTGAAACGACTCCGCCACCAATATGCCTGGATTAACAGGAGGACAGCATGTCAGTGCATTCAGGCTATCAGCAACTCAGTCTGCAGCCTATTCCAGTAATACAGCCTTGCCTCGAAGG
>JAHTLZ010000111.1:1853738-1877088 GCA_023846285.1 Phrynocephalus versicolor | reverse complement strand
TCGGGACCCACAAATGAAGAAGGGATAATCATCATGATTTTTGCACTTCATGACCGATGAAGCTGTTTGGATGAACAGCGAAACGTTTCTATCTCTCAAAAAGACGTCCAGTAGCCATGACTCAACTCCCAGTTTCCATCACTACATTTCACTAATGAACATTTCTTCCTTCAGAAGATGAGGCTTACCGATATTTCCATGACGGTTGCTTCTTCCTTAAGACGATGGAAAGGATAGCTGTGACCATCACATAGTACACACCAGCTGCACCCATTGCATGACCAGAAGGGCTCCCTGGGTTAGGAAGAAAGTTCATTAGATTTTGGCCCTCGCGTCCATTTGCCAGCTGCTAGCCTTGCCAAAAATACATCACTAGAGGGAAATTAGCAGCCAGCACAAGATATTTTGAGGACTGCGGTGGAGTAGGAAACAGGGTAACTTGAAGTCAAGGGGCAGAGTATTATATTCAAAGCATGCCAGGTTAAATAGTACAACAATAAATTAAAAGAGCCATCACTTTCTGCCTTTTTCTGACACTCCCAATCACCCGCCTCTTTTTGCCCAACAGTAAAGCAGGCCCTGCAAAATCCACACCATCTATAATTCTGTGTTTCTAAAGAAGAAAGGCCCAGACAGTCTGGATGAGTGCAGGCCTTCATAGGCAGACCCATAATCTTTAAGTGACGATTGCTAAAGCTTGTTAAAACTAGAATTCCAGGAACTGTTGAAAGACACCTACTTTAGGACAGCTTCGAGGACTTCACCTCCAGATAGTGATTTGATTGTGCAATTGCCCTGCCTCGTTCATGGAACTTTTGGGAATGAAGGGGGGGGGCTTCCATGTGACTTTTATGAACCTTCTCTATTTGTAATCCTCTTTGTTTTACCATCACTACTTCTGTTTTCTTACTAAGGATAATCCAGGAAGGAAACAGAAAAATTATGCAATATCTAATTGATTGGTGGTACTAAGAGCCATTTATCTACTGGAAGTAATCTTTGTTTCTGGAAGCTAAACAGGAATTAAGAAAATGTGTGTATTATTAGCCTGGGTTTCAATCTGAGATTGTTTCAGGGAAATGTTCATGTAATCCTGCTGGCTGTTCTTTGTTCTCGTTCTATAGTTATCCGGCTTTTTTCTTTTTTCAAAAAATATATCCCACTGTACTTTAATCAGGGGAGGAAATGCAGTCATAAAAAACAACATGCAGCTATGCAACTATCATGAGTTGGTAGAGATTAGCAAAAGGATCTGTAAGCAACATGTTCTTTTTTGTGCGTGCACGAAAATATCTCCCTATTGCAGTCCTGTCGCACTCACAACCATAACAAAAATGGTTGTGACGAGTGTACAGGGCTTTATCACCCCTGTGCAGTTGGGGGGGGGGAGCAAGCCTGCATACACCTCAGAGGGACCCTTGGCCTTGAGGCATATGGGATTATTTTAAATTTAAATCAAACCTTTTAAAGCGCATTTCCTCCACATCTTTCGGACTACATTTTTCACCTCCACCTGTAGTAGCGTGGGGTTAGTGATTTCATCTCTTAGACATTGCCGGCTGGAGACAGCTTCTAGTGTAACAGCTCTTTATTCAGGGAGAGAACAAGACTGGGGACTGGGGAGAGGGAGCTACATTTATAGGAGCGAGGACTGGCTAGAAAAATATACATTTTGGAGGGAACAATTACAACCAATCACAAGGCTGCCTTTTGGCGGGAACCAATAGGATTGAGGATCCAAATGCAGCAACTTGAATCAACCAATAGGCCTGTTCCCTTTGGAACAGGAAGGCAGTTACTTCAACAAGCAATTACAGATAATATAGGAATACAGATCAATACACAACACCACCTGTGGGCATGGATAATGGTAACGGTGAAGAAGGTTAGGGAGGAAGCTGAAGAAACTTGGATGGAAGGGGTGGGTGAGAGGAAACGAGCCTAGACTGCTTCACTTCATGTTAACAAGATGGTGCAGTGTTGATCCAGCAAGGTCTAGGCAACTCCAGTGTGTTCAGTGGAAAAGGCCCCATCTCATTTTAGAAAAATCTCATAGTGGAAAAGATTTCATGCAAAACTTTGGGAACCTCCTGCCAGATATTGTAGGCAGTGTTAGGCCAGCAAAGTCCTGACTTTAGGTTTAAGGCTTTCTCTCTGATTTTCTCCCCCCTGAATGATCTGCCTCTGACAACTAAACAGAAGCAGTGTGCAGAAGTAAAATAATATGAACTGTTTCAAATGAGATTCTTCCACACTCAAAAAGTGGGACCTTGCTTGCTAGGCCTTTTCTCCATATAGTTTGGTTTTAAATCTCACCTGGGCCAGTTTCACAAGTTACTGGGAACTGCTGGATAGTAGGGGCTGAGATATTGTGGTAAAAACTCGCCTCATGTACCCACCAATAGGGTCTCTGCCCAAACAGGATCCTGCAAGGAAAAAAGGGAACATTAGAGCCACTGAGAGACTCCGGAGATTTACCAAAAGGCCTGGAAAATGGTTTCTCTGCAAGAAACTTTCTATGGCCCAAAGCAAAGCAAGATTATACATCCAACACAGGTTCACAGGTTCCGGTTGAAGACACATGGGTCCCCTGATCAGATCTGTTCATGTGTTAATGTTGAGAACAAAATAGGCATAGACCTCAGACCAGCCTGTTCCACTTACAGTATTTTCCCTGTATAAACTATATTTTTGTCTAAAATTGTTAGACTAAAAATTGAGGGTCGTCCACACAGAAGTAAGTCAAGGAGAGAACCACATCGTTACAAAACTGTAATTTTGGGTTGTAAAAGTGGGAGTAGCGTTATACATGGGGGCGCCTTATCGGCAGAAAAATAAGGTAATTCACAGGAATTTCTTCTATCTGCCGTTTTTGATGGAAGCTACACTCCACATAGTTCAGCAGAATCAAGGTGGGGGACAACTGCTAAACTTCCCCCATTTGATGGACCCAGCAAAACTGCTATCTGGTAGCCAAGTTGAAGAAAACAGGAGGAAAAGAGGTCATTGGGAGGAAAAAGGAGTGTGGAGGTTTGTTCCATCTATGCCAGGCCATAGTAATGGCAGGATTCATTATGACCTCATCCTATCCATAGTGGTTAATTTCTTTCAAAAAGAGTCAACAGGGTCCACACTTTCCCTGAGACATGATTTTTTGAGCTAGAAGGATCTGCTATGGCTGCTGGTGGCGGCTTTCCAGCAACACATGACATCTGCTGGAGCTGGGTCCAAATGAAGAAGCCCCAACTTCATGCAATAAATCTTAAGAAGGCAGCCAACTTACCACTTGAATACAAGGTTCAACCAGTCACCGATCACGGCCACCCAAATTAGTTTGATCCCTACTGCTTCAAAGAGGTGGAACCAGATAGGAAACAGGACAAAGAAGGTATTTCGGAGGTCAGCTGCAAAAGAGACAAAGAGAAACCAGTCCCGACATCCCGGATAGCTTGTTTGGAGGTAGTGTGTGGCTTGGATGCCCGAGTGATGAAGAATGTCCATGTTGGCTTCTATTCTATCAGCAGCTGAGCAATAAAGGTATTTTCAGCTGTTCTGAGGCTGTACTGCACCTTGACACAGTTCGTCCGGCTGCCTTTTATTCTCAACTCGGGTATGGTGGCGTGAGCTTTGGACCCAAAATGACTTTGGTCACAAAAACAGCTCCTGATCAAAGGTGCTTCCCCTCCGCCCCCTACTTGGGACAAACAAGTTGAAAGCGACTTATGTAAGAGGAACAAACAAGCCATCTGAACAGCCTGTTGTCATCATGGCAGAAGTGTTGTGTCACATTCAGCATAGCACAAAAATGTAATTCTGCCTGCTTATCTCCCAGATAGAAGCAGCTTGTGTGGTTTTAGTTTACACATCACCAGCATTTTTGATTGACAAGAGAAACACTGCTAGTATGTGTGTGTACAGTACTAAGCTAAACTTGCCCAGATTTGAGTACGGCTCGTACCAGGGGTCCAAAAATCTCCTTTTTCCTGAAACGTGAACTTCAGCAATTCAGTTCAAACTACCTGTTAAAATCACTTGAAATGTAAAAGATGCAGACTTTCCAGTGATGAGTCTACATTTTTTTATCATGACAGCTTAAAGGTACTTCCTAATGTACAATATAAGATCTTAACATTAATTAATGCCAGCTAATTATATTATAACACACTTTAACCTCATTTGTACACACACAGTTATGGGGGGGTAATGTATAATTATGATGTAAAATATTTTTGTGCACTTCTTAATGCCTACTTATTATAAAGAGATGATAATTTTTCCATTTTTAAAAGAATTTACGGAAATTCACATTCATTTACATTTGGAATAAAAGAAAGTGAGAATTTAAGAGTTTAACTGTTAAAAGTCTGGGTTTAGTTGGCTATTTATTCAAAATAGTGCTGAATTGGGATTGCCATCTCTTTTTTTCTGAGAAGATCCTTATCTTTAACACATACATTGCAACCAGGTACAACGTGGCTCTCTCCATTACAAGAAGAACATTAGTTATGATAATTGCATATTGGTGAGATTTTCTTTCAATTCATACTTTAAGAATTTGCAAAAATTCAGAAATCCCATATTTGGAAATGATAGAAACTGAGATTATTTATTTTAAGCAAATGTGGAGGGGTCAGGGAAGCAAAACTGACAAGATTATTATTTTGTTGTGGTCACACTGAGAGATTCTGAAAAATGGTATATCATCCTTTAACATTTTTCAAAATTAGTGCAGGCCTTCTAATCTTATTTTATATGCCTAGGGCAGAACAGTGATTTTATCTAAGTTTTCTGAAATATTTCAAGTTCATAAGGTACATACAGTAATTGTATTTCCTTCTCTTAAGAGTGTTATACCTCCAGCTACTTGCCTGAGAAATCAGACATGCAGATAAGATTCCACTATCTCTCCCTGACCCATTTATTAAAAAAGCAAGATTGCCAAATAGAGATTAAGGAAAACTTGTATTAAGAGAAAGAGGCAGCTCTCATATAGAATCAGCATCTTATTTAGTAATTTCAGAAATAATTTTACCCTAATTTGTTCCTCCAAGTCACTTTGTTGAGGTCTTGAGCATATTTAGTTGGAAGTGACCCCCCACTGTATTATTTGCTTTCAATATTAATTTTTAAAGAATTTGTACTGTTAAATTTTGTTTGCCTCCAATCTAAAAACATGGCCTTGTCAGTCATCCAGGTGAGTATATCTGGAAGTCGAGGCATGGCTGAACTTCCAGATAGCCTAAGACATTTCATCAGGGTTTCATCACTTTTGGATAAGGTTTTGTGAAAAATACCTCTGCATTTTTAAACTTTTTCTTCTTTTACATTGCAATATGTATTTTATTCATTTTCTTTAGAAATCTCAGCATAGTAAACAATTTCTCCTAGTGGTTTTAGTTTAAAGATCAAATGCATGGAACGGGAGTACAGGAATATAATTTCTTAAATAAAACACCTGGCCAGAGAAACAATCCATCCCAATACAAGTGTTCAAGTATTCAACTGTTGTACATAGACCAGGAAAGGACACCGCTCTATTTCATGGTGGTAGACATTTTGAATTTTCTTCAGTTCAGAACACGCATTAGAGTAGTAGAGGATCTCCTCCTCCAGGGCAAATCATAAAAAGCTATTTTGAGACTGGTGAAATGATTGAAAATTGGGCCTTGTTAATTCAGCAGTTTCACAGTTTAGATACTACAGTTTCTAGAAGCTCCTGGCCACTATGGCCAATGTCTGGGAAATTTAAAGAATTCTGGGAATTGTGGTCCAAACTAACAATTCTGATGCGTCTAAGAATGTAGAGTCGTAGACATAAAACATGTTTCCTTTTGAACTGGTAATTTACCCTGGTTATCTGATCACTCACTCTCTGCAACCGTGGATGCCAAACCTGAAGATAAAAACTGTTTTAATGTTCTTGAACACAGCAGGCCTATTAGCTACTGCACTTTGAACACTAATGGTTTGTATGTTTTCAGATTGATTTTGACCTACTGCAGCAGTGTTCAGTGTCTTGGCCTGTGGCCAGTTCATGTCACTCCAAAATGCTGTACTGGCTCAAATTAGTTTGTATATGTGAAACTTCAACTGGTGTTCTTGATGTATCATAATCCCCCAATCCCCAACCTCTTAGCTCGTATTATAAGCATGAAGCACTAAAATTACTATTTAATTTCTGGGAATTGTGCTCCCATCCATGAGCATGTCCACAAACATGCTACACGCACTACTAAGGCTTTTAACTAAGCAGATTTCTGCATGAGCCTTACTCTTGTTTTGTTTTATTTTTATTGCTTGTTCAGCAGATACACAGGACTACACACCCGTACCTGTATCTTTTGATTTAATCCCTCTCCTCAGAGCAAAGAGTGAAGCAGGGTGTGGTGGCAAGATATTTACCCGTTGAAATGCCTGGGAATTTAAAAAGGCAATTCCACACAGAATGTAATGTTTTGTTCTCTCTGCCCCTGTCATGATCTCAAATACCATATGTTTGTGAAGATTTAACTTTCATTCAGTTCAACAGGAAGAAAGCTGCGTGTGAGGAACAGGAATTTTTTCAAGGATACCCGTAGGTCAAGGCAGGGTGAGTGTCTCTTTTCTAGCTGTGCCTTCATTTTATCTGTTTATACTATGTTGACTGCATGATGAAGCCTGTCCCACCCCCTCAAGAGTGGCTTTTAATTGCTTGCATTAAACATCTGGATATAAATCTGTAGACCAAGCAAATAAATACTAGCATCTAGAGACTAAAGTCCAAGTGAGACACTAAAACAATGGATGATACCTTCTCACGGGGACAGTTATGAAAGCGTGATAAACCCAAAATGTGTGAGGAAAATCACTTAGGGGTGGGCATGTCTTCAAAATACAAGCTGAAAGTAATGCAGTTTATTTCAGTGGTAATTTTGGTCTTTGTGTTATAGACCCCCAGGCATTGGGTACCTGTCTCAGAACACTCAGAAAAAGCAGTGAGGGACATTGATTTTAAGGCAATTCAAGAAATAATAAAGGAAAGGATTCAAGTGCCTGCCTCCTGAGACAGTATTGTTGAATATGGTTGTGAATAAGTACTGTATATACTCAAATATAAGCCTAGTTTTTCAGCCCTAATTCTGGGCTGAAAAAAGGGGCCCTCGACTTATATTCGGGTCCAATACTTTTAGCCACTGAGGCAAGTGCTTAGGTCGGTGGCTAAAAGTCATTTTAAACATTGCATACCGCTTCTCCTGACCCCCCTCTGCATCACAGGGGAGTGGCGCGCAATGTTTAAAATGACTTTTAGCCACTGACCCAAGCACTTGCATCAGTGGCTAAAAGTCATTTTAAATATCACACACCACTCCCCCAGCTCACAAAGAAGGATCTGCCAGGCCCTGCTGCATTTCCCACCCTAGACTTATACTCGAGTCAATACATTTCCCCCGTTTTGGGGGTTTAAATTAGGGGCCTCGACATATACTTGGATCAACTTATACTCGAGTATATACGGTAACTGAAGAAAGAGAAAATGAAGTTAATAATAATGGTAACAGTAGGAAGGGAATGTTTTGCCAAAAACTGGAAATCCAACAACCAAATAATAGTGGAGGTATGGTATAGGGAGTTATGGAATATGGCTATTAACAGTAAACTAACTTGTGAAATTAAAATGAGGAAGGGATTGAAAAATGTAATGATTTTAATGTAATATTGGAAAGAATATTAGTACAGTACAACTCCTATCTTCACAGGGGATTGGTTCCCGGCTGCCCTGCGGATACTGAAATTCGTGGATAAGTGTGAACACTCTCATCATAGGGTGACAACTGTGGTGGGGTGCTGGGGGTGAAAGCTTTCGCCTCCTGCACCCCACCACTCCCACTGGGCAGCACAGCAGACTGGGCAGTGCGCACTGCCCGTGCAGATTGAAGGGCCAGGCTGTGCAGTGCAGATTTTGCCCCCGGCACCCCACCGTTCCCACTGGGCAATGCGGTGGACTGGGCAGCGTGAGTGAGTTCCTTCGCACCACCAGGTCCACTGCGCTGCTGTGGGGTTCAGCCTTTTGTGCTGCCCATTGGGGGTAGTGGAGTGCTGGGGGCAAAAGTGGCAGTGGCTGCCACACTTCCAGATCCGCCACCTGGGCAGTGCGAAGAGCAACACAGCTTTCACCCCTGGAACCCCACCACCCAGCACGTCATGGATAACTGAATCCACGGATGGCAAATCAGTGGATGTGGGATTAATCTTTGGGAGCTAGTGCTAAGTATTGGGATCAGAGCTTCAGGAGAAACAATTCTGATGCATAGTCTTGGGAAAGGCCTTTGATCTCAAATGCACACACACACACTCTGACACAGAAAATCAGACTTTTCGGTCCAGCCGATTTCTGCCCCTTCATCCAGAGGCACTACTTTATTTATTGCTCTGACATAACTAATTAACATAAAGCATTACATGACTGTTGCGCAGTTAGAAATGAGCTAAATATGGTCATGACAGGCGTAACTTCAGAAGGCTACATCAATATGCATGTCCACGTATGGAAGAATAAATCTAATTGGTGAGTCTTAGCATAATTGGTATGAACACAGTTGTTGTGATAAGAAATGGTGAATAATTCCTAAACAGCTTTGCTTAATTGGCAGACTTTAGTGGGAAAGTGATAACAAATAATGAGATCATCTTTTTTGGCTAACTCCACTAAGAAATCATGGGAACATGAGAGGAGGAGAGATGGAGTAGTGGGGGCATACGCCGACATTTTTCTGCTGACACAGAGGCTGTTGCCTCTTTGGAGCCATATAGTCAAAAACGGCTCTGCTCATGTCAAGCCCATGAGCCTTCACTCCAATGTCTTCCTATCCCCACAAGTGGATACTGCAGTGCTATTGTACGTATATTTCAAAAAAGAAGAGGGTACATATTGGGAGATAATTCAATGTATTTCTGGAAAAAATGGGACATTTTGGGGCATGGATTAAGTCCCAAGTGGGAGGTGGTTTGTATGGGGTTTGTTATGATTATTGTTTTATTTTGTATATATGTTATTTTGTTTTTACATTGTAATAAAAAAGTGGTGAGAAATGTTGAGTGTCTCTACAGTTTCAAATTGAAGGTTTAGACACCTCAAAAATTGGATGGAGGTTACACAACATCAGCCTTGACTGTGGTCATCCCAACAGTCTGATAAGGAAGGGAAATTATCTATTTCACATATTTTTCCTGCCTTTCTCCTTAAAATTATCTAAGACAGCTTACAGCAGTAAAAGATATTTAAAGCTTAAACATAGTAAGTATGTAGATACTAAGAAGGAAAAGATACCACACTGAAAGACAATAAGGCTTTTGACACAGTCCCTCACCAAAGTCTGCTGAGAAAATTGCACAGTCAGAGGATAAGAGGGCAGGTCCTCTTATGGACTGAGAACTGGATGAGATCCAGGAAACAAAGAGTAGGTGTCAATGGGGAATTTTCACAATGGAGAGAGGTGAAAAGTGGTGCACCCCAGAGATCGGTCCTGGGACTGGTGCTTTTCTATCCGTTCATAAATGACCTGGAGACAGGGATAAGCAGTGAGGCGGCCAAGTTTGTGGATGACACAAAACTTTTCTGTGTGGTAAAAACCAGAGAGGATTGTGAAGAGCTCCAGAAGAATCTCTCCAAACTGGGGGAATGGGCTGGAAAATGGCAAATGTGTTCCAATGTAGCAAAATGTAAAGTAATGTATATTGGGGCAAAAGATCAAAACTTTATCTATCAACTCATGGGCTGTGAGCTGTCTGTGACAGATCAGGAAAGAGATCTTGGTGTGTTGGTGGACAGCTCAGTGAAGGTGTCTACCCAGTGTGTGGCAGTGGTGAAGAAGGCCAATTCGATGCTAGGCATTATCAAAAAGGGGATTGAAAATGAAACAGCCAACATTATAATGCCATTGTACAAAACAATAGTAAAGCCGCACCTGGAGTATTGTGTACAATTCTGGTCACCGCATCTCAAGAAAGACATAGTAGAACTGCAAAAGGTGCAGAAGAGAGCGACTAAAATAATGACTGTGCTGGGGGATCTCCCTTATGAGGAAAGGTTAAAACATTTGGGGCTCTTTAGTCTGGAAAAAAGGCACCTGATGGGGTATATGATTGAGACATACAAAATAATGCAGGGCATATGTAAAGTGGATAGAGGGACTCTCTTCTCCCTCTCACAAAATACCAGAACCAGGAAACATCCACTCAAACTGAGGGCTGGGAGAGTGAGAACAGACAAAAGAAAATATTTTTTCACCCAGCGTGTTGTTAGTCTGTGGAACTCCATGCCACAGGATGTGATGGCATCTGGCCTGGATGCCTTCGAACGGGGATTGGACAGATTCCTGGAGGAAAAGTCCATCACAGGTTACAAACCATGATGGAGCTGTGTAATCTCCAGGCTTAAATCCAGAGTATTTCAAGGGCCAGATGCAGGGGAGTGGTAGCAGGAGGCAGATATCTAGTCTCATGCGCTCCCAAACGCATCTGGTGGGGCCACTGTGAGATACAGGAAGCTGGACTAGATGGGCCGTTGGCCTGATCCAGCATGGCTCTTCTTATGTTCTTATATTCTAATAAACAAAAGCAACACCAAAAATGATTTCAACAAATCTCACTTGAACTTGTATGTAAAATGCAAGCACACTGTACAAGTGCCACCATCCTAAATTTCTTTGCTGTGGGAAAGCCAGCCACTTTCTCCCACCCGTTATCGTTAGAGCAGTTTGTTCTTCTTGTATTCCTGGAACCCCAGTGAACACACTGTGAACATTGGCATGGCAAGCAGATGCCTCTTCTTCAAAACATGATATTGTCCACATGCTCTTCCTTCATTGGGAAGAGTGGGGTTAATTATTGCTGGCCTTCCCGGTGAAATTGCCCAGTTTATCTCCACTCTACCAATGAAAGTCCAACCTCAGAGCCCTTGACCTGTTCCAATCTGCGCAGGCAGTGGCCATGTCCCTGAAGGTCAGGCTACTGCAGACGTGGAACTGAAAGTTTCCAAAACTGGTCATTTTCTGGTGATTTTCCCCTCATGGGGAAAGAAATAGGTACCAAATGCCTCAGGAGCATTAATAAATGTCTGTCGGGAAACACCCCAAGCCCAGGTGAAATAAGACAATACACTGACCATATTTTTGCCAGATGTGCTTCCCCTCAAGTAGTGAACATGGCTTGTCAGAGCATGTGATTTTCCTCAACTGTGTATCTTGTGTTTAGTGTGCTTTGTTTCAGCCCCGTGACCTGATCACTGAAGCACACATCTCAGGGGAAATCCCACTGAAAGAACGGAAATGGGTTAATTGTAGGGAATACAAATGAATCTGGATCTCTACCTTGACCTTTGAATTAGTTGCAGAAGGCCCTAATCTTTTTTCCTGATGAAAATCCCCACTGCATTCCATGGGGTGGAGAAAGAGAGATACAGATTTTGTCCTCATCGTTCCCTTACTGCAGGCTAAATAAGTGTGGGCCCATGGAAGGCAGTCCTATCATCAGTGAGGTGAGGTGGTTGCCTCAGATATCACTATTTGAGAGGTGGTGGTCGAGCAAATCGCTTCGTTCCCTCCACCAGAAACCACCCTACCTCAACAACTCTTTTCCCTCCTCCCTTTCCTTTGCTTAATTTTACCTTTGCCGCCACCATCTTCAGTCCTTCTGCTCGTGCAGCTGTTGCTTGTCCATGACACTGTCCCCTCTTCCTTATTTCTTTGAAACTCTGGACAAGCGGTACAGTTTTATCTATGGCTATGGACTAGCAAGACAAATCTGGCAAGGAGGGGGGCAAGTGGAGGCACATGGGGTGATTTAGGACAAGGTGCATGCAGAGGTGGAGAGCACATAGGCAACAGTGAGGCAGCATTTCTCCTGTTTCAGGCAATAGGAGGCATTGAGATGATGCCATATTTTTTTGCTTGAGAGTGAACATTAAATTATCTTTGTCCTAAATCAAGAAGATATGTGATGGAACTGGACTTATAAAAATTAAAAAATCTGTTGTGATGGGTGCGCGTGGGATTTTTCTACCCCTGTGCAGAGGGGAATGGAGATGAGTGGACATATGCAGACACACCTATATGGGGAGCGTTGCTTCCAGTGCATGTGATCGCTGGGAATGGGCCAAGGAAGCCTTCATTCATTTTGCCAATATGACACCTTAATGCATATGCTCCCCTCTCTGTGTGTATCTGTCAGTTTGTGTCTGTCTGTCTGTTTCTGTCAACATTAGCAACCAGGAGCATTCTAGTCTGGGTCATATGGGAATGATCTGGAATGATGAGGTTTGATGAGATCACTCCTTCTGTACACATGGAAATTGCCAATGCCGCCCCTGTAGTTGTGATCTAGTCAATGACATGTTAGTGTTTGATCTCTCCATTTGCCTGTGAAGATTCTCAGTCATCCAGATGAATTTTTCAGGAAGTTGAGTCATCATGGCAACTGGACTTCTTTTCTCGAGAGATCGAAACATTTCACTACTTATCCAAGCAGCTTGGCTGAAGAAAGAAAAGAAGTCCAGTTGCCATGACTCAACTTCCAGATCTCTCCATTTGGTTTTAATGTCCCCCTAACCTTCTTGCTCTCTGCTACCTGCTTTTTCTTCTGAATTCGTTGTCAGCTAGTTGAGAAACAGCCTATTTCCATTTACTTATGGGTTGGCATTAATGGTGGGATTTTATGCATACAAAAGGGGAACAGGTAGAATGCTATCTTTCAGCTTCACTTGCCTCCTTTTCTCCTTTTTTTAAAGTTATTTTTTGGTAAGTGGAAGGGAGTTGGATTGTTTCATCACTGAAGATCCCAAGGTGACCTTTGGCTCTCTTCATTTCTGATGTACACTTCTGTTTTAACAAAATAAACACTGCTACCCTCTGTCTGTACTATGTATTGTGCTACATCGTCTTCACTGACAGATGTTGAGCAACATCATCTTTGCAAACTGGCCAGCAGTAAATATTTGTAAAGGCACAGCTAGGATATCATCTTTGGCCCTACGGATTATAGTGCTTAAGTGATGCATCGCAATAGTGGAAACATATTTAAAATAAACAAATTAAAAAGGGAAATGTTTTTTACCACTTTGAAATAGGACAGAGGGTGCCAACTGCAGTCACGGCCAGCCAGCACCCCCTTCTACACATCACCACTGATGTGTCAGATGAACTCAACCCAAACCCCATAAGGAGTGGTCTAGGTGAAGTCACAGCAAAAAATAAAATAAAAATAAAAATAAAAAAAATCCACATTTATTTGGACCAATCTGAATTTGTTCCAAATAAACAGGAGGCTCCAACCCTAGATCAATCTGGGATGGATTGGTCTCCATTAGTACATTCTAACAAGAATGTTGTGTAGTGGATGTTTTTTGTCAACTGTTCTGGCAAGGGGCTAAAGAGTGGGATAGACTCCTGTTAGTGGTCTGTGGGTGGGCGGGTGGGTGGCTTGGCTTTTTAAAAGGGGACCAAAGAGAGGATGCCATTTGGATGTGAAGATTACATCAAATGGCACACTGGACCTACTGGTGACTCCATTCAGCCTGTTCCAGCCTGTTCCAAAATGGGTGTGTAAACAAGCCCTAAAACACACAGTTTATTTTTGCATCTGAATCCCATAAGCATCTCTTCCTGTATATACCAACAAAAATGTAAAAATAAAAAATATGAAACTTGTTTTGCTGTCTTTTGATGGCATTCCAAATCAGGTGCTTCAAGTGGCACCTCACATTGACTAATTTTAGTATGGGACCCATACTACCATGATAGAACCTAGTTCTCTTGCCTCTCTTCTCATCTGGCAGTTAATCCTTTTCAGTCCCATTCCTATATACATTTGGTATACTCCTGGAAATATCTAAACTGCTTTTCCTCAGTTTAGTGCCCTGCAGATATTTAGAACTTCAGTTTGAACCATCCACACTGGCAAGGAGGCCACAAGTCCTGTTAGATGTGCTTCTGAGCAAAGACCACACATGATTAAAAGCCCCTGGAAGAGGGAGGGAGGGGCTGTCTGTTTATCCTAATATGAGCTTGCCTAAATCCAATTTTAGCCCGTTTTTATTCTGTCATTGGTCATAGGGCAGCTTTGTCTGATTTCTTAAGCATGTTGTGCTGAAAGATCTGCATGATTGGAGATAACATTGTAAGGGCTCCATCACACATGAGAAAAGAACTCCCATTTTCCCTATTCTTTCCAAACCTCTGTTGTAATGATCCATTTTTTTTTGACCAAGTTATTTGTACACACACACACACACACACACACACACCAGTGGGAACACTTGAAATGTTATTGCCAGCTACACCATGGAATCAATTTATTTTCTCTGATGTTTCCTGGGACAGTACCACTCCTTTTATTTATTTTATTTTATTTTATTTTTTAATCTCTAACTGATACATTGATATGGTGGAAAGAGATTTATGTTCAGGAAAGCTTGATCTGTGGTGCTCGTGACTCTGGAAGGACCACACTGCTCACCATGAAGGCTGTGCTGCTTGGAAAACAGAAGGTGGATTTGTCAAGTAGTACACAAAAAACATGTTGCCATCTAGCTGCTGGTGGGCACATGCTCACAGGCAGCGCCCGGCCTCCCTGCCAGGACTCTGCTGCTGCCTCTGACCATGCGCCTGCAATGGCGGAGGCGGAGGTGGTCAGAGCAGGTAGGCCCCTCCCAGGTACAAACTGGAAAAACGAATTGTGAACCAGTTCATTTTCCAGGGTTTTGTGGTGGTTTGTGGTTCATTGGTTAACCATGAGCCATCATGAACCACTGGTTTTCCAGCTTGTATGCATTTTTACTGGCAAGGCAAGTGTTATTTCTTTTGTCTCTTATTTTTTAAAATATATTTACAAGGAACAACATCTGGACTGACCACTAGAATGCAGTATAGAGTATATCTCTGCATATTTATAGTGCTGATTTATAATGATCACAAAGATTGTTAATAATGCATTACACAATTAATTAATTAGATGTGCAATCCAGCAAAATGACAATGACAACCTTGCTGCTAAGAAGTAAGAAGCAAAGAAATGTCAGGAATAAAACCCACTTTTTCAAGTTCTGGTAAAGGGAGATGTCCTCTCATAAATATTCAAGGGAGACTTCACAGCCACAGAGATTACAGGATCTCCAATCAACTGCCAGTTGAGCTTAGTTTACAACTCTGTGCTCCTAAAAGGTTCACGGAACAGATGTTATTTAGGCAAAACTGAACTCTGACCTAGGTATGACAAAGAGATGGATGCCCCATTTCTACTAAGCAAACGGAAGGAATTAACTGTGTAATCCGTGAGTTATGTTGGCTGGATAAGGACAGGATCACTGTGAAATCCCATATGGTTCTAACTCTTGTGGAGAAGCTACCCAAGTGCAGCAGCTTCATCTTTTCAGACTGTTACGTTTCCTTGACCAAAGCAACCACGGAAGGGATGGAGGTCATGTTCTTCCGTCATCTCACGTGGCCTCTGCATGCAAACTGACCAACAGGAACAGGATGTTAAGAGTGCCGGCGGCGGCGGGGGGGGGGGCTTTGGTAATACGAAACATTGTGGAAAGAGACTTTGTCCTATGGAAGAATTTTGCACAAACAACAAAAAGCTGATAACAAGTGTAGGAAGGACAGCAGATTTAGATTTGCCTTCTCAAGTTTTGTCACAGGGGTCCTCTGCTTCTGCTGAAATCTCAGGTTCACTCTCTTAAAACCAAGTTTCTATGACGCCTGTAAAATTCTGGGAACTGTGGTCCAAAAAAGTAGCCTATCTAATCACTGCTCCTTCGCCACCTTAATCAGAGAAAGAAAACCGAGAGGTACACAGTGCACAGAGCACCCAACTCCTATTGTTATGAAGTGTCTAGTCCAGTGGTGGTGAACCTTCGGCACTCCAGATGTTTTGGACTACAACTACCAGAATTCCAAGCCTAGATTGCCAATGACAAAGGACTGGGGGGTTGTGGTCCAAAACATCTGGAGTGCCAAAGGTTCACTACCAATGGTCTAGTCACCATCCTAGCAACTGGTAGTATTTGTACGGGCTCAGCAAAACTAACTTAACAGGTGCTAGTTCTTGATTTACCAAGAATTGCATCCAAACTGGATTTCCCCATGACGTTTCAAAGCAGGGAGCTGCATAATTCCCAAACCACTTCAAAACCAGGCACCTCTTGGTGTCTCCACTGGAAACAGTGGGTGCTTTGCCATGCAGCATCTGTGTGATGAGTTAGAGGGACGTCTACCAATTCCCAAAAACCTTTCTTCGCACTTGGTGCCACAGAGTATTGATGTTGCCGTAGCTTCATCCTCCATTCACTGCTACTGCTGCCCTGGCCCTTTCTCTGTCATCTTGGCTCCCTTTCATTTTCTCTCCTCTGTATCTGAGTTCAAGTGTGTGTGTGTGTGCTTTAAGGTTAGGGTGTAACTGGGAACTAAGTGGACACAAATGTTCTGCCTGGAAGAAGCCTCCTCACCTCCTTCTCCAACAAGTGCACAGTTGAGGAAGTGCAGGAGGTAGCCACCCACACCTTACTGGAGCATCCTTTTGTTAACTGGGTTGAACAGAGTGTGTGTGTGTGTGCGCGCGTGCGCACGCACACACACACACACACACACACACACAGTCCACCTAAATAATCAAAGATAAGCAATAGCAATGGGTAAGCCAGTGTGATGAATGGATAGAATGTCACACTAGGGCAGTGATGGCGAACCTATGGCACAGGTGCCAAAGGTGGCACTTGGAGCCCTTTCTGTGGGCACCCGACATCGCCCCTTCGCAAGTCACCTGTATACAGGTTAAATTACTGTATTGGCACTTTGCAAAAAAAAAAAAATAGTGGGTTTTGAATTGCAGTTTGGGTACTCGGTCTCTAAAAGGTTCGCCATCACTGCACTAGGGCTTAGGAGATTTGGGTCCCAAGCCATGCTTAGTCATGGAGGCTTATGGTGTGTGTTTGTTTCATTGGCAAAACCACTGCTTAAATATCTCACATACCTTGAAGCAAAGTGTGTTCTGCTTATATACCGCCCCATACTACTACAAGCAGTCTCTGGGCGGTTTACAATTGTTAATTACAGAGTGCAGGCTACACATTGCCCCCCCAGCAAACTGGGTACTCATTTTACCGACCTCGGAAGGATGGAAGGCTGAGTGAACCTTGAGCCTGCTACCGGGGATTGAACCCAGGTCGTGAGCACAGTTTTACCTGCAGTACAGGCATTTAACCACTGCGCCACGAATCACAATTAGGTCCAGTGTAACTTGACAACATACAACACAAGGGAAAACAATAACATAACCAGTAAGTAATGCAAAATTTTGCTTCTGAAACCCAGGTGACGATTGCAAATTACTTTCAAAGATGGGTAAAAAGTAACTTGCAATTAAAAAAACCCACCTTCTAGGCTCTTGATAGCCATGTTTTTCTGTTGCATAAAGAACAACAAAGCGCTAAGACTTATACAGCATGATTTTACGTGGAATAACTTTCTCTAGATGAATCCTGAGGTTGGCAACTTAAGGTGCCAGAAGGATTGCATTTTTGTATATTCTGATATTTTTGTATTGCTCTGCTGTGCAGACTCAAGACCTGTGTGCTATAGAGGGGCTTTGGTTCTTTTTTACTCTTATACTTTAGTCCCTGTAACAGCACAGCTGGCAGAGACTTTTTTCCAGAAAGAAGCCAAGGAAGTTGTCTCTATGCTGAGAGGAGTCACAGGAGAAACATTCTTGAGCTATTTATACACCCACCAACCCTTGGGAAAGAGGAATGCAAAGCGCCACAAGCATCATGAAGTTCAGCGCTTTTCTCTTGAGTCAACCTTTGCTCCAGTAACACCACCAGGCAGATTGCAAGAACCCAGAGGAGGACCCAGGCCTATCTGTTTATCACCCATCTTCAAGCCATCCAGCAAGACAACCTCCTGGTTTACATATTAGATAAATAATTAATCCAAACGGGAGAGAGGCAAAACAAGCCTGCCTGGGACAGAGCAGGAGCAGCCACTGCAAGATTTAGCAATCCCACTTGCCCGTTGGTCTGGATTCAGGCCAGGGGGTTTTGCACACAAGGAGAAGAAGCACACGTGGAGGGCCAAACGAAACCGGAGGCAAAAGTGGGTCACTGTGAAGTTTATTGGGGGGGGGAAATAACTTAGTAGGCACACATGGGTGTGTGTGTCATGATTTGCATTAGATAATGACTTCTTACTTTTACACGACCCCTAAAATCCGGGGCAAAGGGCTCCCAGATGCAGAGCTTAAAATTGTTTTCCCACCAGCTGCGGACTTTAAAAAAAAATTAAGTATGACCACGACCACCTAAACGCGCCCCAGCGCATTTTACAAGTACCTGGTCTCCGGAGGGAAAAAAATTTCCAATGTGGATTATAATGCTGTGGATGCCGGGCTCTCCTCGCCTTCTGGTTGTTGTTGTTTTTTTTTGTTTGTTTTTTGGTCCCCGCTGCCCCTTTAACAGCCTGGAATCCCTACGTGGCTGCTCCCATGGAGAGCGGAGGTGAGCCTGCATTCTTTTCTCCCTTTTTTTCTCCCTCCCCTCGCCACAGACAGGAGCAATGGAGTGCGTAAGGGTGGGAACAAAGGAAGCAGAACAACCCCCCACGATCTCTGGTCCAAAATTAAGTTGCCAGCGGATTTTAGGGGTCCTGTAAAAGTGCCCTCAGTGGCATAAGCTGTTAGGTTCTGAGGTTGCAAGGAACCAAGTTAACTTGGCTATGCTACATATTGCATGCGAGAGACATCTGCTGAAATCCAACCCCCTCCACATCTAAATAGAGTGTGTAGACGGGGGAACTTGGAATAGCACTTGAGTAAGTAACTGATGTGAGATAAATGCTTGTTTGTGCATTATGCTTCCTCTCCTCCCAACCCTTGCCTGCTCCAGCTGTGTGACGTCACAAGAAGCCATCCCTTTGACATCAGAAGGACCTTTTTGTGTGACCTCCTGGTCAGAGGTCTTGTGTCTGATCTCTGAGTAAACGTGGTACTGAGGACCTAGTGACACAAATTCATCTTTTAACTGATAAAGCAATCATAATAAACCTCTAACAAGACTGTTCTCCAAAACAGGCAGAAATTTATTTTAGGTGTGAATACAAATGGCACACTGACCTTCAAATCCCTGTGCAAATGCAAACACAGAGAGAAACAGGCATGTTCCATCTACACCTTTCTTTTTTGCTGTTCTAAAGTAAGGGCTTGATCACACATGCCAACACCCCTGCCCCAGAGACATTGGTTCTGCTGTTATTTAAAATTGTTTTATATATATCTGTTCATATGATGCACATTGATCCAGCCAATGGGTTTGTTTTCACCTCACTGGGAGAGTTGTTTTAAAATTCACCCAACATCTATCACTTCAATCCCTATTGTTTTGGTGTGTGTGAAAGCTGCTGTCAATTTGTTTTCTTTGTGAACCAGTCAGATTTTGGAACACTCTGGCCACTTCGAATCAGTAGGAGCCAGGAAAGGAAGGCAGGACAATGGCTTCCATCCCTCCCTTCCTCTCCCCACTCCTCCTCCTCCACCTCCCCTTCCTGTCTTTTATTTCATACCTCTTTCTCTCCCCCCCCCCCTGGCACTGCCAAGGCTACCCTGGGAGCATTGGAAGAGCCCTAGGGAAATGGATGAAGAAGAGAAAGAGAGAAAGAGAAATGAAGAAAATTGAGGGCTGGGTGTGGGGGGGAGAACTGTTGTGACGTGGGGTTTAGTGATTTCAGCAGTGATTTCAGCTCTTAGACATAGCGGGCTGGAGACAGCTTCTAGTGTAACAGCTCTTTATTCAGGGAGAGAACAAGACTGGGGACTGGGGAGAGGGAGCTACATTTATAGGAGCCAGGACTGGCTAGGAAAAGATACATTTTGGAGGGAACAATTACAACCAATCACAAAGCTGCCTTTTGGCCGAGACCAATAGGATTGAGGATCCAAATGCAGCAACTTGAATAAACCAATAGGCCTGTTCCCTTTGGAACAGGAAGGCAGTTACTTCAACATAAGCAAGTACAGATAATAGGAATACAGATCAATACACAACAAGAACCCCCTTCCTTCTCTGCCACTGCATCTGGCACTCTCACTGGAGCCCTGCCTTGCTGGAGCCCAGCAGCTGCAGCTGTCAGGTCTGGGTACCTGGGGTTCTACAGGTGGGGGATGAGATGGGGCTGGCAGAAAGGGAAGGAGAGGGCTCAGATCTATTAGGCAATTGCACTCTGGGCCATTTCTCACGTGATTTCCCCATTTCAAGGTTCCAGGTGTTCAGAAGGATGGGGTTCCTGGAAGCCACCCCAAGACAGAGGGAGGGATCTGCTGAGAATGAACAGGATCCTGGAGCAGAGGAAGATCAAACATTGCAATGCTGATGGAAACAACAATCCATGCCCAGAGCTGCTGATATCCATCCCCATCTTTCCAGCAGGTCTGGTCTACTTCTTGTTCAGGAAGAGTCACAACACTTTTCCAAGAGATCTATTCCAGAAAAGAAAACAAGCAGGTGTGACAGAGGTCTACAGTCTGTCAGTAACCCATTGTAAACTCTGCAGCCCCGCCAGCAGGATTTTGAGTTTCCATGGATGAGCAGGGAATGGAATCCAAGGCTCTCAAGTCCTTTACCAATGCTGTGTCCACTACATAACACTGGCTCTTGCACCTTCCAGAAACTGGCAGGACTTAACATGAAATGCCAAAACTCAATTCCTTACCTAGGTTTTGACATGGGCATCTTCCCAAACATGATCAAATGACCATGTACTATTTAATGTTCCTGGTTGTCCTGATTAAAAGCTCGTCTGGCAGGAACTTCTTGGTCAGTACTGGTATTTGGGCGACAGATATCTAGAAGAACAAGAACAATTATTCACAAGGATTGCCCTCTACAACACGGTTCCTTGCAAATACAACTCATATAAAGAAGGCTGCAAGTCAAATTGAAACATTTCAGTATGAAGGAAATCTGTACCTTGTCAGGAAGAGGTATGCTCCCAATTGAAACCATGCTTGATTATTTACAGGAGTGGTTTTAGGACATGATGCCTGATGAGTATCAGTTTATCTTACAGAGGTTGTTGCTGTTTTCTGCCAGTTAAATCGATGTCACTTTTCTCCACCCATTTGTCTTTCTTGGTCATGGGAACATGTATATCCTCTTGGTTTGCCCCCTGATATGTGGATAACAATACAGTACTTGTTAGTGTATCTGCATGGAAAGAGTCTTTCAAATCATCTGCTTTCCTGCTTGCAGAACAGGTCAAGTTCTTTTGACACCCGAGGCAGAAAATCCTACCCAGACACACCTGTCTGGGGGCCCAAGCTCAACATAAAATCACAGTAAGTCTTTGTGTGAGACTTCAATTCTGCTGCCTTAGCCTAATGGTAAGGCTGCCCCAGATCGGTGAACTGAGAAGACTGATTTGCCCTGGCCAATTCCCAGAGGGTTTGAGTCGCTTGGGAAGGATTTGAACCCAGGTCTCCCAAGTCCAGGCCCAACACTCAACCCACATTGGCTCTCAAAGGCCAATATAGCCACCTCCAATCCTTTTTGTCATCTCCTACGAAACTCCATCCTGACTAAAGATGGGCACAAAATGATTTTTTTTTCATTTTTTCATTTTTGTTTCATTCCCTAATGAAACGAAAAACAAACTTCCCCTTCAAAGAAAAACAAAATGAAACGAAACAAAAAATTTCAGTTTGTTCCGTTTTGTTTTTTGTTTTCCCATAGCAATACTGTACATTGAAGCAATGCATTCCTATGGGAAACCACTTTAAAAAACCTTGCGCCATTCCCGACCAAACCGCACGATCGGGTGAGGGAATGGTGCGGAGTTTTAAAACTTTTTTCCTGCCGAAGCCCTGCGTACCAGCTGATCAGCGCGTGCTTCGGTGGCAAAAAAAAAAAAGTTTTAAAAGCCAGCACCATTCCCCCCCCCCCAACACGCCCAATTGGGTGGGGAAACCACGGGCTTTTGAAACTTTTTTTTTTACTCCCCGAAGCAAGCGCCGATCAGCTGGCATGCAGGGCTTGCTTAGGGGGACTAAAAAAAAGCGCGCCCAACCAGGTGGGGGAAACTGGGGGCTTTTAAAGCAGGGTAAGCAGGACCAAGGGTGATCAAAAGCATCAGAGCTCCGCACAGACTCTCTTTTTTTCCAGGGGGAAATAGCTTGTTTTTAATAAGGACGAGACTTAGATCCAAACACTTAGGACTTGACTGGAGTCTTGGTTGGTACTAAAGTCTTAAACTTGGACTAGGGACTTGGGCGCAAAGACTTATCAACATCCTTGTAAGGAGTCTGTGAAGATTCTCAGTCATCCTGGGGAGGTTATCTGGAAGTGGAATCATGGCAACTGGACTTCTTTTCTTATGAGATTGAAACACTACTCATCCAAGTAGCTTTGACAGTCAAAGGAAAATTGGTACAAGGCCTCCCATTTATAGTTTACCTTTGTTTCATGCCGCCCTGATCTGAATAGGTTCATTAGGTGTACAGTGGGCTGAATAGGCTTGTTAGGTGGACAATGGTCTGAAGAGACTCATAAGATACACAGTGGCCTGAGGTGTGTGGAAGTCCCACCTATTTGATTCGTCTCAACACCCATTAAGTATGAATCATTGGCATTGGCCTTCCTGGTGGAGGTGTGAAGTGCTTCCGATTTGTCTGGGATGAATGAAAGGGCAGCATGGTAAGTGGCAGACAGATTCCCCACCTCTGTTGAGAGAGGGATTTTCAATACGCACATGAATGGCTTCCCTGACCCATCTCTGAAACCACCTATCTTATCTGTCTACTATGTGATTGTGTACATTCTGGCTTACATATTAGATAAATAATTGATCCAAAAGGGGTGAGAGAGACAAAACAAGCCTGCCTGGGACAGAGCAGGAGCAGTCACTGCAAGATTTAGCAATCCCACTTGCCCGTTGGTCTGGATTCAGGCCAGGGGGTTATGCACACAAGCAGAACCACACGTGGAGGGCCAAACAAAACCGGAGGCAAAAGTGGGCCACTGTGAAGTTTATTGGTGGTGGTGGGGAATAACTTAGTAGGCACACGTGTGTGTGTGTGTGTGTGTGTGTGTGTGTGTGTGTGTGTGTGTGTGTGTCATGATTTTCATTAGTGACTTCTTAATTGCCTTGGTGGCATACGCTTTTAGACTCTGAGGTTGCAAGGAACCAAGTTAACTTGGCTATGCTACTTATTGCATGAGAGAGAGATCTGCCGAAATCCAACCCCCTCCACATCTAAATGGAGTGTGTAGACGGGGGAACTTGGAATGTGTGTGTGTGTGTGTGTGTGTGTGTGTGTGTGTGTGTGTGTGTGT
>JAHTLZ010000111.1:1774905-1844785 GCA_023846285.1 Phrynocephalus versicolor | reverse complement strand
TTGGTCGCTGTGCCCCCTCTCTGAAATATTGGCCTGCATTGTTGTTGGACTGCCCTCGTTGTTGTTCACTTGTGGCACCTCGCATTGGTCGCTGTGCATATTTTCTGGAACATCGGTCTCCTCTCTTATTGGGTTGATTTCACGGTCATATTCTTGTGGGCCATCAGGTTCTGGGGTTTCTATGCTCCCTCTGTGGTTGGTGTTGCGTGTCCCGTTTCTTTGGACCCTGGGCCTGTTTGGGAGCCATGGCTTTGGGTATGATGTGGTGTCTCTTGTTCTTTCCATTTGAGGGCCTGCCATGGGCATCCTGTGTGCCTTAGGTTGAATGGGTGGCACTGGGTTTCCCCGGCAGCACTCTTGCCTTTCCTGAAGTTCTCCTAGAATGCATGGCAGACGGAGGAGAATTAGGGGCCGTTTGCTTCTGGGAGGGTCTCCTGGCGTCAGACGGCCTCCCTGTACCCATAGCCAGTGGTGCCTGAGTTGCAAGAGACGCTCCCATGGGGTTAGGTGGAAGAGATCCAAAGGACAGGCCATGGTGCTGGGGCTTTCCACTGGTCGTTCAGGTTCAGATGGAGCTGACAAGCGATAGGTGGTTTGTTTTGAAGATTTGGCCTTTTGGGTGCGTACAGAAGGAACAGGCGTCTGGAGCTTCTCCAGATCTTCCTTGTTGAGTGGCTGACCTGGATGCTCTTGCTCTTTCCCTCCCAGGAAACGGACTGTTCAGCATCCTATGGTCCGAAGATTTGGGGGAGCTGATTTGGTAGCCAAATTGCTCAGTCTGTTCAGATACGCCTCCACTGAGGTGGAGGAGGTGACCCTGTGGGGAAGAGAAAAAGGTAAACGTAGAATGGAAACCAGTGGTGGTTCAGGGCCCTCCAGGGGATCCCACAAAGTTTCCCCCTTAATCCTTGGCTACGCTGGTCCCTTGTGGCCCCCTGTCATGGTGGTTTACAGAGGTGGCCTCGCTGTCATTCTGGATGAGGAGAAGGGGTAGAAGAAAAAAACATCACCTGGGTCGAGGCTTTGGTGTCATCCGTGGGCGCTTCCTTCTTGGAGCCTGCGCCTTCAACCAAGCAGGAAGCCGGCCAGGAAGAAGGAAAGAAAAGACAGACTGAAGCATCCGGGGAATCCATGATCTCGCCTGGCAATTTCCGGCTTCATTCCTGACCCTTGGAATGCGTTGGTGTTTCAGAAGCACCCAGAGGGTCCCCACCAATGCCAGGAGAATGAACAGGATCCACAGCAGCATCCTGTCGTCCTCCTGAGGCTGGTCAACTGAAAGCCAGCGTCCTCGGAACTCTGGTGGGTTTGCTGTTGATGACAGTTCGGCCCCGATGGTCTGGGTGTTCTGAAGGGACCCTTCCCATCCTGCCTGGATCAGGAATAACAAAAGAAGGCAGGGGTGCCAGTAGTCCCAATAAAGACCAAACATTTTCCTTTTTTATTATTAAACATTTTATTAATTTTCTATTAGTAAATCAATCCATGCTTATTAAATATCATTTTACATGGGTATTTAGTTCAGACACATTAGAACCTTAATTCCTACTTCTCTTTTTTAAACATTGATAGAACATATTTCAGGTTTAAAGTATTCTGCATCTTCCTTCTCTTTAATCTTCAAAGGAAGTCTGTCCATTTCCGTAGAGTCAAAAATCTTCTTAATTATTTCTTCATCTGTAGGTATCCCATCATTTTTCCAAGGTTGTGCCAGGATGATCCTAGCTGCTGTCAAAACGTGCAATGTTCAGATATATTTTGCCTTAAACTTTTACTGGTATTATATCCAATAAAATAATTCTGGTTCTAAATCTATGTCTTTTTAACATTTTAACAAGGCTTATTTTGGGGGTGTGCCTGAAGCCACCTGTCCAGCTGCTGCTGCTGATGATATCAGCCGTATAATATTATTTATTCATTACTCCAGCTCATTGTTTTTTTTTGTTTACATACATACACTTGTGTTGTGTGTGCACTTGAACACACAGGCAGGCACATTCCATTTCAGTGGATCAAGTTGAATTTCGAATTTAGAAAATTATACCAAGGGCCAGCAGGGCAACATTGAAAGCTTGTACAAAAGAACACAGTGTGAGAGTAAGTTTGTGGGTCAAAAGGATAAGTTTATTAGAATAGTTTGTTACTTAACACAAATATAATAAGAAAATATATTTCTAATACTTTTGAGAAATAAAAAAAATGAGGAGGGGTGGCAGAGCCAGAGGGAAGGGCAGGGGGACCCCCACTAAAATAAATAGGGGCACATTTCTGAAGGAAGGCACAGGAAGTAGTGCAGATAGTGATATTGCTGCCAATCCCTCTCCAAGCAGCAGCTGCACAACCAGCACCACAGGACCATCTTCTGTCACTGAGGGAAGCATGGATGACTGCATGCGATACCCATCGCCACCAGGCTTTGACATGGACATACACCCTGTTTATCAGGAGGAAGACGAGTACTCGGAATCAGAAACAGGCTCTTTGCATCTACATATGCCGGATTCTGAGGACCTGTTGGCAGGAACAGACGAAAGGCAGTCTTCAGGCAGTGAACAGCTGCCTGTTCAAGGCAGCAGGTCCAACTCCACCACCCGTCATTCCTGCTGTCTGAATGGCTGCCTTTGCCAATCAGTTCTTGAAAAACCAGTGGTCCCTTTGGCTGGCAGTCCCGGGGGGGGGGCTTTTCTTCCCAGGCGTCCCTTCTTGCAAGTCGGCCCCCAATGAAAACAGTTACAGGGTTAGGGTTAGGGTTAGGCCACTTCCGGCGACACGACAGGGAAGCCGGACGGGGTGGAGGGCAGCGGAGGGTCTCTGCCCTGGAGATGGGCATGGAAATGCACAACCTGGTCAAGGAGAGAGAAGGTCTGCTCGCTCCATGAGCAAACCGGGCTCCTCGGTCGTCACGCTGGGGCCAAGAATCTGATTCTGAGGCAAAGGACAAACCTGCCCAGGCAAAGGCTGGGCAGGCAGCTCGGCTGGACCACACTGGTATGGCGTTTCCAGGGTGTTCCCAGCTCCCTCTGCTCTGTCCTGATTCTGAATTTGATCCTTGGAGATTCTGCCAGTGAGCTCCTTGGGATACTCCAGCTGGCGATGATTCCCCAAGAGGTTGAGGGGCACTCATCTGGATGAGTGAGGGGGGGGAAGCATCTGAATCTCTGACCGCTAGTTGACCAGGGTGGCATTTGCTTGGCTTTACAAGGAGTGTCATGGGGAGGGGATATTGAGAGGAGTAGACCCTCATCCAGATTTGGGGAGGAACGGAATACTGTGTCTCCTGCTGCCTCTGAGAGGTGGAGGGGAAATGGGATGGTTAAAGGCTTCAAAACAAAACAAAACAAAGTATAACAGGCAGCCAGACCAAGTAGGGTGGCCGGTTCAGTTAGCGTTGACCAAGAGAAAAAAAAGAATATTGCATTCTGCCTACTTTGTTTGCATTATTGCATAGGATGCCGTCTTATGCTATGATGTATTTATTAAATATATTATTCATCACCCAGTTTAAAGTGTTTCCCGCCTGTTCTGGGTCATTGCAGGACACCCCCATGCTCTTGGAAGTCAAATCACGCTAAATCGCGGTAGAAACGACGAACGACGAACGAAACGTCGAAATGACAAATTTTCGAAAAAATTCGCGACAAACGGAAACGGAACGAAACGGACACGTTCCGACAAACGAAAAATCGAAACGTCATTTTTACTGGTTGTGCCCATCTCTACTGATTATGACAACCCTTTTATTAGCCTGCATGCAAGGCAGGAGCTGTTCCTGAGATGCCTGGAACTGGGTATGGACTTGCCTTGGCCTGGAGATTTATTGCTTGTATAAATCTATTCCAGAGTGCCTTGATGATTGTATTTTTGTTTCATGATGTACAGAAATCAGAGCTTCTTAGCAGGTGGGGTTTATTCCAAACCACCGAATCAGTCCACGGAGAGCAATCACGTTGGAAATACATCACCCACTCCCTTCTAAGTCTAGTTTTTTCCCTCTAAGTCCACAATGAGTTTCAATACCAGACCAGTCCGGATTAAGAATGTTTGGAGAACCAAAGAAACCACCACCACCCCTTCTGCAAACAGGCTCTTGAATTTTTCTATCATAAATGTAGGCATAGAAATTGCAGAGGACAATTTCTCCAAAATTATCCAACATCAGGTCTTATGCCGTAAACGTAAACCAACACCATAGAGCTGACACAACTTTACCTCATTAATAAAATTAAGAAAGGGCATGGTTTCCAATGGCTTGAGAAGAGAGTTATGTATCATCTTGTTTTACCCGGAGTAAATGTGCACACTCCTTGGTTTGGATAAAGCATATGGAAAAGGGATTTTAAAAAAAGACACATCAAAAGAGATGTATCCAGATGTTATGCTGTTCCATTGGGAGTGACCATGATTGACAGCAGCTACTCAGCCCGTCCAGCCAATGGGCAGATGTCTTTCAAGGAAAACTGCTGTTTGTGATAGAATTGTAAAATTTACCGCACACAGGCAAATATATATGACCATTCCAGTTGCACTCTATAAAGGAAATGTACAACTGATTAACGTACACAATGCTATTGAAATCTTAAAAATTCCATTTATTTCAATTCACAAACACCAGGCTGTATATATAATGCAAAGGGACATTCACAACAAGGATGTACCAGGATGGCAGATGTGGAATGTCCTGATACTAGTGAACAGGAATTCCAAATAGAAATATCTGGAATTCTGCTACTTAACACTGTTTGCATTTTGTGTTTCAAAAAAATAAAAATAAAATAAACCAGTTTTTCCAAGTTTTGGGACATGCTGTATTTATTATTCTGCAGAAAAATCTGTTGCTGTTTGTATGTGCTTATGCTATTTTAGGCCGTTATCTCTGCTATTTCCTTTGTTATTTCTGTTGCCAAGTAGATATGGACCCCACAGTTACATAAAGACTTAGAAAGATAACTAATGATTATGAATGCACAGTCAACAACTCCTCTTAGATATCTGGAAGTTGAGTCATGGCTACTGGACTTCTTTTTTGAGAGATAGAAACGTTTCGCTGTTCATCCAAACAGAAAGCTGCCTATAAGAGTCAGGATTTGCACCAGCTGTATTCAGACCGATGAAGCTGTTTGGATGAACAGCGAAACGTTTCTATCTCTCAAAAAAGAAGTCCAGTAGCCATGACTCAACTTCCAGATAAACTCACCTGGATGACTGAGAATCTTCACAGACATACTCCTCTTAGATACTTTCTGTATAAACCAATGTAAACCTGCAAATATCAGTGCTATTGCTTCATTATTGTGAATACTTTCCCATGTACTTTCATAGCTCAAGTACCTTTTCTTTTACCCATCCATTTGTTTTGCTTGTAGGTTAAAAAAGAGTTAGAAAATACTTAATACAGTACATTTTTAAAAGTCAATTCAGGGCTCAGTTAAACATGGAAAAAACTGTCTTTAAACTGGATTTAAAAATTCTGACTACATGACACACAGGGAAGCACTGGGTGCTTCCCCATCCCATGAAGTTGGAAAATGAAGGTATTTTACACAGCCATGACAGGGTAACTTTTAAAAAACTGCTTGCGAGATAATTCATTTTGACTTATGCGAATGCTTCTGCAGTGTACATTATGTCTGTGGGGTTTGTCAGGATCATGGGGTTCAGGCTGTAAGAAAATTTTGCAGTCTGATTGGAAAAGAAAGCCAGCAGAAAGACAAAAATTGGGTGAGAGAAAGCACTCTGTCCCTTGCAAGCCTGGAAACGGGTGACTTTGTAAATTTCTCTGCCAATTTCTCTTTGCCACACTTTGTTGTACAATTATTCTTGGCAGCTTCACTAGCTTGTTGCTCCCTCTCCTTCTCCAGCCCCCGTGTGTGTGTGTGTGTGTGTGTGTGTGTGTGTGTGTGTGTGTGTGCATTTATATGTGTGTGTGTGCGTCAGGCTGAAGGGAAAGCTTGCAGTCTGATCTGCTTTGTTTATTTATTGCTATTTGTCATACCAAACTAGTGCTATGCCAGACTGCAAGAAATAAAATAAAAAAATACTAAAAATAACACCACCACCGCAGCAGCAGCTAGTGGCTGTGAGAGGCAGCCAGCATGAGGGCAGGCAGGTGCAGGACAAAACTTAAAAGGCAGCAATTCTAGAAGCCCGTGTAGCCCTCTCGACTTATATATAACACAGTGTTAAAACAGCTTAAAGGTTTCCCCAAGAAGCTGCATACACTGACATAAAAATCACAAAATTATCATGTAACTTTAAACTGACATCAAGCACTTGATCCGTCTTCTGATTCATTTTCATAGTGTAAACACACCCTCATTCCCATTACCAATAATTTCCAAACACTGTACATGCTGCAACATTCATAGAGTCAACCTACAATTTGCTAATAGAGTCAACCCACAATGACTTTACCGTACATATAGTATATGAAGAACAATTGAAGTATCCCATTAAAGGCAGAAAAATCTCCCAGCTGTAACCAAGGTTGCATCGATGGGGCAGCCAAAGGTAAGGGCAGTGACAGAAAAGCCATGTGGAGTTGAGTGGGGTGCCATAGCATTGTTTTTCAGCTAAAGCTGGGGCATATCTTGACAAGCCAAGACATGGGACCAAATGCAGAATCGTCCTTCTAGTTAGGAACCTGTCAAGTTCTTGAAGCCGCTGTAAGTGAAAGTAGGTAGGCTGGGGGAACACGAGGCTGTCTTTTCCAGACAGGCTATGTGGTTGTTTTCACATTGACTGGCATCATGGGTAGGTGTTAAATGGACACCATCATGGGAGCTGGCTGAAGGATCCCTGTCAAAGTAGTTGTAAGGCCTAAGTAAGAAGCCCACCCCATTGCCGAGGGTCACGGTGGTAGGGATGTCTTCAGCATGTGGGACATGCAGGAAACCAACTGAGATCCAGGCCACCAGATCCTACAGGAAAAGGGAAGAGGAACAGAAGAAAGAAAAGCAACACTCAGATGTGTCGGTTCCCAAGTGAAAAAGTGTCATACTTACTCACGACTAGTTCCTGGGCAAAGGGTGAGAAAATACATTCCTCCAGATTTTTTTTTAATTGCCACTCCCATAATTTTGCATCATCAACAATGCTAAGGCTTACATGCCTCCTTCCAGGCTCTCTCGGGTTCAGATGTAGGAAACTCTTTGTTTCTAGCTCAGTGTTTCTCAACCTTGGGTCACCAGATATTATTCACCACTAGCTATGCCAGCTGGGATTTCTCAGGATTGTAGTCCAAAAACATCTGTGGATCACTGCCGAGCTGATCCGTGTTTCTCTTTTGCAATTGCCATCTCTCTTTCTGGACTGGGAAGAACTGACCAACTTGTTTTCACCTTGGCCTCAGAACAGCTAGTTGTATTAAAGTGTCCTTTCCTATCATCTGTCTTGGTTGGGCTCCCTAATCTTTGGACCAGCATTGTGGTCACAATAAGTCATTTTCCTCTCTCACTGTCCCACATACTTCACATCCTTATTTGTTCTGCAACTAGTTTTGTACCATGACAGCGTTGGTCGCGATCACGTGGTTTTGTTCCTGTTTCAGTATTCCCATGGTCGTGATAACTTGTCTCGTGACAAGTGTTACCTCACGGTCTTGTACCGTAACAAACACTGAATTTGTCTAGCTTCCTTTTTCCTTTTTTGGGGGGGGGTATAAAAATTTCTTTTTCGATATTTTGATTTACTGATATTCTGATTTTCATATGCCAATGCAGCAGCATTGATAATGTTTTCTTTCTTATACATTTGAGTTGCATAGTTTTTCCCGTAGGGAAATTAATGACATATGTCACCTCACCCACTAACCGTTAGATCAGTGTTTTTCAAGCTTTTTTGGGCAAAGGCACACTTGTTTCATGAAAAAAATCACGAGGCACACCACCATTAGAAAATGTCTCCGTCCGGCGGCGGCGGCAGGCACAGGGCAAACACTAAAGAGAATGAGCGGGGCCAGGAAGTGACGCCAGCGCCGCGGGCCTCGGGGGGGAGGAGCCAAGCTGGCCCTTGGATGCTATTTATAGCACCTCCCAGCTGTGGGCCGCCCGCCGGCCCTGGATTGAATTTCTTTAGAATTTTTCAATTTTTCCCACGGCACACCAGGCAACATCTCACGGCACACTAGTGTGCCGCGGAACAGTGGTTGAAAAACGCTGCGCTAGATGGACACAAAAGCTGGGCTAACAATGCCCACCAGGTTAGCAGTACAGTTGTTACTTCACGTCCTCTTAACCGGGACAAGAAGCAGAACAGAAGAGGGACAAGAGAAAACCCAACCCCTGTGCTAGGTACAGATTTGTCTCGCTTAGCACCCATTCCGGGGGCGTTCTCCCACGAGACGGACGTGAAGTAACTTTTTTTGTACCACTCCTAAACGCAACAACTACAGAGACAAAATGGACGTGAAGTAACTGCCTCTGTCTCTACCGTGTAAACAACATCCAAGAGATTTCTCAGTACTCACCTCATTGATGATGGTCTCATTGTCTATGAAGTCAGCAAAGGTCACCAGGGGACTCCAAGGGTCATTCTGATTATAAATACAAGTGCTGGTCAGCTCCTCCTCTTTATGTTTGGTGACTGCCAGCTTGTACCTGAAGAATGTCAATAGCAGTGAGATAGGAAGCAGGCTTTCTATACTACTAAGCAATGGAAAATGCCTGCAGATTTTATTTATTTATTTATTTTTCATGGGTGGATCCTCTGTTTTAGAAATAACTATATAGAAAATGAAGTGATTGTTTCCCCACCCTGAGGTTTCCTGAACCCAAACCATGAAGATTTGATCATGGTGATCAAGTAAAATGAGGAAGGAAGGGAAAACAAAGTGAAATTGGCAGAGGGGGCAAATACGAATGGGAATTAGACTTCAGAGAGCAGTTCCAAATATATTGGACAGGTGGACTGGGGTACCCAGTGCATGCCAGTACATCTAGCAGCAAATACCCTGTGTGTATATGCTGGGATTTTTTAAATTACAATCTGCAATGATGACAAAATAATTAAATTCCAGAGCAACCCAAGGGAACTCCAGAATGATTAGGGACAACACCAGAGGTTGGATGACCCCTCCGCAGGAAACACAATTGCTTTAAAAAGGAGGAGAAACATGGAGAAACTGGTAAGAGATTTATATGTCATGATGAGAAAGAGGGATAAAGAGAGGGCTGGATTGGGATTCCAGAACAGACAGACTTGGCTCCAGGGTCTCAAGTACCCCACTCTCCTCTCCTTTGCTTCATGGCTCAGCCTTTGATATCTATGATGGCAGCATTTATCCAAAGCCATACCCAATGGAGTCCTAGAAATCTACCTGCCCCAGCTGATGGACTTCTCCATGGCATTTGTTTCAGGCAAGTTGTCTCCTGCGAAGCTGATGATCTGGATGCGGTAGCCACGCTGGTGGCCCCAGTGGTTCTCCCGGTTGGTGGCAAAGTACAAATATCGTGGGACTTGGCCGTTGAGCGGGAAGGCAGCTTTTTCTTCCTTGTCCAGGATTTGGTTTGTGAGCTTTGGCTGTTCAATCTGGTGTTCAGAGTTCCAAGGGGCCGGGAAAGACTCAAATGCCATGTCGACAGCTGCCAGTGAGTTCTTGATTCCTGGGCAGGCGAGAAAGGGTGGAAGAAGAATTTCCAAACGTGGTCTCATCAAGACAAGATGATCTTTAAGTTCTCTGGGATGAATGTCAACACCCGTTTGGACCTTTAGGCAGGATGTTCAGCTTCCACGACCACTAAAATCCAAAGCAAAGTGCTCGCAGGTGCAGAGCATAAAATCGTTTTCCCACGAGCAGTGGACTTTTTTTAAAAAGTGCAACCACACCACTTAAGCGCGACCTAACACATTTTACAAGTACCTGGGCTCGAGGTGGTAAAATCCCTGTCGCTCCTCTGATGCGGATTTTAAACTGTTGGGAACACGGAAAATCCGCACCAAAACCTTTTTGCCCCCATTATGGTGTATTTGCTGTGGTTCTCAATCGTGGGAGCAGAATGGTTGTGGATTTTCAAAACGTGACAATGGGAACATCCAATCCACGACATCAACCATGTGACCGCTCTAGGAAATGATCCAGATCAAAGTTTGCTGTGGACTTTATTGGTCATGTGATAGCAGCCAACTTAAATTGAGAAGGAGCCACTGAACTTGCAGTGAAGATACCTGGCTTGCATGGGAGGCTCATAGTTCTTTTTCTCCTTTGCTAGAGAAAAATTGCATGTGGGGTCTCTTTCATCATGGCCACCAACATAGCCTCTTGCATGCCAGCATTAGGAGCTTCTATGAACAAGTCTGACTCTTCCTGTCACACTATCCTTTAATAGTTTTCCTCAATCAAGAAACAACCATTTGGGGTTTTTACTGAGTTCCAGAGGAGATACTCCAGTTTAAAAGCCAGAAACACAGTACTGGCTCCCAGTGCTCTGCTAGACTATAAACTATCTTTATATCTGGTCCATCTCTTCCACAGAATAATTGGCTGAAATCCTGTTGTGTAGTTATGCAAATATCCTGACTTTTAAAGACAAATTGCCACAAGTTAAACATCTCCATCAACCTTATCTGCTATAGGTTAAGTTGTGCAACACAGTATGCAACAGATTATGTTTACGAGGGTATCTTAATTTACAGCAGTTTGCTTCCAAAAGTTATGCTTCTTGTGTAACTGCACAAAAGCCATTAAATGGCTTTTCATGAGTTATAATCTCTCAGGGAATTAATGGCACGCAGCCTACATGGGGGCGGGGGGATGTTGCAGCCACCTCTTGCCCCACATGTTGAAAGACTGCCCTTAAAAATTATATCTACTGCCAAATTTTAACATCACTTAGTAGTCTCTTCTTCTTGATCAACATTGAAGGAAAGACAGAGAGGGAGTTCTTTTTGCTGGCTGCTGAAAAGCCTCCTTCCCCAGGGCAATTGTACGTAAAACTTTAATGGACTGAGTACCAGAAATACTTTTGCTACCATACTCCATTAACTGTAACATTACATGACTAGGATATAAGATGACCGTTGTATTAGTCATTTTATTTTATTTTATTTGACTTGTATACTGCACCATCTGGTGTAAAAGCCATTCAGTTGTAGTAAAGTCAGGATTTTGTGGGATTAAAACAGGACTTCTGCATGAGGAGGGATTACGACCCTCACCACACCAAAGTTGCCTATTTCTGACATAGCTTGGTTTCCAACATGGAGTCCCTCAAATGAGCATGCTAGATGGCTCAGCAGGAGGCTAGGAATTCAATTCCCACGGTCCCTTCCAAGAAAAGAGCTAGCCTGTGGGCAAGCTGCACAAACCCAGGTGTCATCAGAAGAAGGGGGTGGTAAACCACTTCTCTCTCTGTGTGTGTGTTGTGTCATTACAGTCATGCCCGACTCTTTGTGACCCCGTGTCCATGGAGTTTTCTTGGCAGAAATACTGGAGTGGCTTGCCAGTTCATACTCCAGGCACCTACAGCGCCTGGTATTCCCTGGTGGTCTCCCACCGACCCTGCTTAGCTTCCGAAATCAGGCGAGATCGGATGTGCTTAGGGCATCTAGGCAGCTAAAACCACTTCTGAGTGCTATGTAATTAGAAGCCCATGGAAAGGGTCACTATATGTTGGAATTAACTTGATGGGACTCAATAATAATTCCAAGTGTTGGCAAGGTGTGGCCTTCCAGATCTCTTTAGGCCTAGCAGGACATCCAGTGATTAAGTATTGGGAGGGGGGTTAGTTCAGCAATACTGAGAGAACCACCTCTTCGCTATCCATAATCTCTCTCTCTCTCTCTCTCTCTCTCTCTCTCTCTCTCTCTCTCTCTCTCTCTCTCTCTCTCGTATCTTATCATCTCAGGTATGGCTTCTGAGCATTTGCTCAGATTGCCTCCAAACAGGCAGCAGCTCTCCATAGCTACTTGCTAAGCAATCGAGTGGGGTGTACACAGGAGGTAGGGGATGAGGAGACTGCCTGGTCAACAGTTTGTTTTTTGTTACTGTACTTTGGAATCTGATCTAGAACATAGTTTAGTGGTTTAGTGTATAACTGCGGAGCCAGAGGTTGGGAGTTTTGATTCCCCACTTGGGCCAGCTGCAAGACCGATTGGCCCCAAGTTTCCTGCCTAGTCCCTTCCAGCTATGCAGTTCTAAGATTATTATATGACGGTTTAAAGAACTCTGCCACAGCACTATCTGCTTCTTTGTGAAATGGAGCCCTTCCAGCTCCCAGTATTTACAAATGGTTACTTCCTCTTGCCCACGGTTCTTCTTGGCTCATTTTCTGGTGTTTTATGAGTAATACCAGATGTTCTTGTAGAAAAGGGGGAAATGTATCATTTCGGTTTGCAAAGCCCCGTGACTTCCCTTGGCCAGCTGGAGCTTGGCTCACTCGCACAGCTAGTGCTTTCAGTTGATAGGCCCTTTTCTGCAGCGCACATGTTTAGCTCCTAATCTCTGTTTGTAGTAGACTGTGACAATCTATGAGGGCAGGAGTGAAAGCAGGTAGGGCTAGACAGGAACCTGAGCATCAGCAGAAGATCTCAAGAAGAATTTCTGGAAATGTGTGCAGTTTGCTTTATCTGCCTTAGAATCATAGAATCATAGAATTATAGAGTTGGAAGAGACCTCATGGGCCATCGAGTCCAACCCCCTGCCATGCAGGAACCCCCATCACAATATTTCCGACAGATGGCCATCCAGCCTCTGCTTAAATACCGTCAAAGAAGGAGACTCTACCACCCTCCGTGGGAGCATATTCCACTGCCGAATAGCTCTAACTGTCATGAAGTTCTTCCTAATGTTCAAATGGAATCTCTTTTCCTGTAGTTTGAAACCATTGCCCCGAGTCCTAGTCTCTGAAGCCATGGAGAACATAGAATGTTCAATGGGATTCTTCCATGGACGTTCAATCACTTCAGATCAAAGTTTTGAAAAGGTGCTTTTTTTAGACTACCACTCCCAGAATGCCGCAGCCAATATGGCCGATTCTGGGAGTGGCCAGTCCCAAACAGTAACCTTCCCAGCTCCATTTCAGGCCAGAGAGTTCTCTTAATGCATAGGTGTCCAAACTTCAGCCCTCCAGATGTTTTGGACCACAATTCCCAGAATTACAAGCCTATATTGCCAATGACAAAGGACTGTGGGAGTTGTGGTCCAAAATATCTGGAGGGCCAAAGTTAGGACACTACTGTCTTAATGCAATGGCTCTCATTTTGAACATGAAGCTCTTTCCTTAAAGAAGGAAGAGGGGCTGAAGCAGCATATTCAAGGGCAGGTTTAGAACCCTCTGAAGAATTCTGAGCTTCTCTTTCCCTGCTCACTAAATGATGTCACCCACTCACAAAATTCCTGGTCTAAAAAGATGTAACAGGTGGACAAATCAGCGCAGCTTCCAAAATCTGGAGACTTCAGAACCAAAGCCTGAGTTCCATTCTGGAAAATTGGTGTGGTAAATAAATAAATAAATAAATAATCTAAAGGCAGGGCCTTGTGAAGCCATGGAGGTGGAGAAGGTAAGGCTGAGAAGTGATGCAAGGAAGCACAATACATGTACAAATACCTTCTTGCTGCGCCAGGTGAGGCCAGATGCCACCTGGGAGTGGGTGAAGGTGGGTGCTTTAAAGCCACCTCAGAACAAAAAGCAAACTCTCTCTTCCTCAAGGGCCGCTTGCTCTGAGATCTGAGTCCCCTGAAGACCCTGGGAAACACACCAAGCAATTCCCTTCAGCTAGTGTCTTCAGACTAGGAAACACTCAGTAAGTATTAATCGTCATGATTTTTACAAGTAACAACAAAGCATTCTAGCCTCAAAAACCTTTCACAGTTAACAGTTTAAGCAAAAGATACAGCCTGCTCTTCTCCCTTTTCTGTCCAACTGCCCTCTCTCAAGCCATGGTTGAAGGACATCCCATTGTGCTCCTAGTACCATTTTGGAAGTGCTATGTGGAGATATACATGATGTGTCTCAAAATAATTTGGTGCACAATTTGATTCAAAATAACTCCCCATTTTTCTCCACATCTAGGGAATGGTTTCTGAGTGCAGTCCTGAGTCTAACCCATAATATGTTGGCCTTGTCTTGCTGTAATATGAAAAAACCTACAGACATCCAAAAAATAAAAACAAAAATGTAGCAAAACAAGTTGAGGGGCCGTATAGCCATGTAGAGAGAGAAATGTAGAAATTCATACAAATCCCAGCATTTATTTGGTAGTTAGAATGCGAGTTCTGGGGATTTTAGAGCTACGTTTGGAAAAAGTGGGGGTTTTGGACTAGACCTCACAGAATTCCTCAGCTGCATGAGTATTGACCATGACAGCTGAGGGATTCTGAAAAGCACAGTCTGAAAAAAGATAATTTATTTAAGCTCAGATACTTTTGATGGTACTATAGCATTTGAATGGAATACAGACATTTGAGGACCTACCTCCAACATCCAGGTCAACCTTGTAGTTTATTAGGTGGTTGTGTAATGTTCCAAGTGTGCGTTCCCCCACTCTGTTGCCATATGCAGAACCTCCTTCCATGTAGAATGACGAGCTGATATATCCTGTGGCATGGACCTTGACTTCCATAGCACCATTGTGATAGAACACAAAATCCCAGACATAGTCATAGTTGATAAGGGTGGAAATGGATCTTAAGACCAGGGCATACTTGGGTAGCCCCTCATAATAAAAGGAACCTAAGTCAGAAAAATGCCGACGCAAAGGCAAGCCCATGTCATGCTCAAAAATGCAGAAGGAATTCTTGTTCAGCTTTGGGGTATCAGAATCTACCAAGTAGTGCCGATCCACATATGTGGCCGTGTAGGGGCAGTCCACACCCCGCACCAGTTCATAAGCAAACCTCCCAATGCCAAGGCTACCATCCATGTACCTGGCCATCATTCCTCCAGGGCAGTTGGAACCATAAATAGCAAGGGCTTCCTGAAGACTCAACTCATAGACAATCCTCTCATTATTAAATCTGATATCAAAGAGTCGAGGGCCTGTGTTCACATTCATCCCAAAGGCAAATGCCCAGGAATGGTAGACGACATGACTGCCAGTTACACTGTAACGTTTCCCTTGGGGTTCAAACTGGAAAGGGCCTGGATGAGGAGAAGGCCCAGAAGGTGTCCTAGAAAGAAAGTCGTTCTGCTGCTGGACCATCTTCACTCTCACCTCCTTCACACGTCCCTCATTGAATTCCCTTTCTAGATGGATCAGGTCTCGGTAATACACACCATTGTAGAACACTTTCTCTATCTCCCACTGAGAGATGTCCAGGCTGCTGTGATTGACCAGCACCTCCAAGCCGATAGGGTGGATGTAATACCCACTACCTTGAACATTCTGGTACAGCACAAACCAGGTGGCTCTGTCACCAGACACAAACCCTCGGGGAGCAGTAGTCAAAGTAGCCAGGTTTTTGCCATTGTATTCACAGCACACCTTGAGGAGTTCAGAAGCCTGCTGGAGCCTCTGGAAAATGAAGACATCAATATCTTTGTATTCCCTCTCTGTCACAGGTCTGCTGTTATATGGCACCTTCTTGCCAAATTTCCTCAGTGTGATGTCTCGGTGGTGTGTTGGATGCGGGAGAGGACCTACCACAAATTCCGTGACGTTTGGGTCTGGCTGGCTTCCAAAGAACACCACGGCCAACGCCTGCCGAGGGGGCTGATGGCGCCCCCGATCGAGGACGTCCAGTGCCTCTGCTTTAGCAGGCAAGTGCAGATCCACGTAGTAAATGCAGTTGTCCGATGGCTTTGCGTGATATGCATCCTCCAGGTGTACGCCAAGATTGTTCTTGAGGTACTTCACCACTTGGACCATCTCATCTTCTGTCAGGTCTGCAAAGATCTTGCTTTGATAGCCAACGTTGACATCCTGAGGGGGATTCTGTAGCTCCGTACACCTAGTGCTTTTTTCTTTTTTAGTTAGCAAGACGCAAACTAAAGCAAAAATTGTAGCCAAAGCCAACACTAGGAGAATCACAAGGGTTTTCATGTTCATGTCTGTGTCTCGAAAGCAGCAGCAGCAGCAGCAACTTGCTTGCTATTTTCCTTGCAGGAAACTGCCTGGCTGGGACAGAGGGAGAGACGCCTGTTGCTCTAGTTAGAGGAGGGAGCAAAGCTAGGAATGCTTGGGGGTTTATAAAAGGGACCATAAAAAGGCAGATAGATTTTTTCCTTGGCTTCCCTCTCTCCCTCCCTCCCTCCTCTTTCTCCCTCCTCCTACATGTTTGCTTCCGCAGCAGCAGTCCTCTACAAGTTGCTCTGGGCCCATTGTGATGGACTAATACGAAACATCATCATTTGGAGCGAGAGGGGAACAATGAAGTGCTGGGGCCCCAGAATGCAAGACCAACCAGACAGAAGAGCACAGACCCCTTTCTTCATAATGACGTTGAAGAGGAATTTTGGCTCAAGGCTGCAACTTGATCCCTCGCTAACTCCGGAAGGAGTGGTGTTGCTGCCCCTTTCCCTGCCAACCTTCCAGCTTGAGTGATTTCTTGTTGATGCTTGCATTTGCCTCTTGCATGCTCCCAGAAACACAGAAATGTAACCTGGCTATGGCTCCCAACCCCCCAACCCCAGCAAGAATCGGATCTTTCGCCTTGGAGCCTGCTTTGTGGTTGTGCTGGAATGTAAATTCTCTGCTAGAAATGCGAGTGCGAGAAACATTCCTGTATCAAACGACATTCAAAAATAGAAGATGGAGTCACAGCACCATCACTATCCCCCTCTCTAGGTGGGGATCCTCTCTCTCTCTCTCTCTCTCTCTTTCATGTGGCTGGGTGATTTGCCAGGAAGAACTTCTTACTTGTCTAGGCATCCAGTGGAGAGAGAGAAATGAATTCCTGGTGCCTAGTGTCCTCTTTTTGCCTTAAAAACATCAGGTTACCCTATTCTAAATGTGGAGCTACACGTCACCTAGATTTTCCTAGATTTTCTGTTTGAGTACCGGTGCCCCTTTATACACTCCAGACATATTTTCACTACCACCTATTCTGCTCAGGTCCAATATATATACTCAGCCACGGATTCTTGCCCAGGTTGAACACTTATTAATATGATGAGACACCTCTCGCTACCTGAAGACTACAAACTGCAGAGAAAGTCTGCTACCCAGAAATGTTCCAGGCACACCTTTCTGAGCTTATACAGAGACCAACCTGCAGGGATGTTTAAACACTCCTCTCCTCCTCACGGTTTTGTATACTCCAAAAACCATACCCAACTGGCAACACAATAGTCTGGATAAAGTAGACAGAAGAATGTGGCTTTTTACTTTGTTGATTCATTGAGCAGTGAAATAAAAAAGAGCTTTAAGAAGAGAAAAGGAGCAGGGAACCTGGGCTGAAGACAGATATGCAAAAACAACCCTTTGGGGTTATCAAGTTCAGAGTGCATGTCAAGAACAAAACCTTCGTCCTAACTCCTTTCCCCCCATCTTTATGTCAGTAGCTTGGCTTCATCAGGACAAGAACCGGACTCCATACCCCTCCCTTTCTTTAAGGTGACTGTCTGACCTTGTGGTTATGACTGTGGTCCCACCAAAGGATATTTTGCTATCATAAGGCACAGGTGAGCAAGAAAGGAAATGAAGCCCTGACATGATGCTGGAAACTTTTAATGTAAGATATAAAATGTCTGTGCTTCACTTTACATGAGGGTCAGGCAACATGATTCAGCGTGAACCTTACATGCAACCCCACAAGAACTCTTTTACATCCCTGCCGCCATTTTGTTGCTCTTGCTAGTGACAATGGTGACACATACCCATGGCCCACCACATTCTTTGGTGGGTTTTTGTTTTAGCATATCCTCCTTCTTTCCCAGTGGAAAGAAAGGAAATGTTCTGTTCCACAAATCAGAATGCTCTGTGGCGTTGGTTCCCAACCTTGCATCCCTAGGCGTTCAGAGACTACAATTCCCATAAATCATGTCCAGCACAGCAAGTGGTGAAGGCTTCTTAGTCCAAGAATATCTTGGGAACCACTGCATCAGTGCTTGAGAAGGCATGCTGGTACCCCCCTTCGCACCATAGAAAGTCACCAGTTGCTGATGAATTTTACTGGGAGAAGAATAGCCACTGTTGGCTGGATATGGATCTAATGACACACCCCAGTTTATTCCTTCTTGAGAATTAAACAACATGATGCTCAGTTGAAGTAGTCCAAGAAGGTATGTTTGTTTTAGGAAGACATGAACCAGAACGCACCCAGGGGTTTATCTCTGTGATCAAAGTCAGTGGCTCTCGGAAACATCATTGGTCCTGAACTGTCTTGGTTATGACCCCAGAATCCCAGACTGTGGGTCATGTCACCCAAAGGTTCTAGAAATTGAGGCCAAACAAGATCTGGTCTCCCGAGTTTGGGAACGACTGAATGAAACGTTTTGTATACTTGAGCAACCTCTTGTTTTTTACATGCTTGAATTCTGGTGCTGCCCTCTTGTTTTCCTTTTTTCTTTTTCATGCCTTGGCTGGCTCTGAGGATAAAAGTGTGCAGCCTGCGGATACACAGCCTGGATCCAGGGGACAACAAGACCAAGGGACGGAAATAGAAAATAAGAACGAAATAGTGGGAGATGGCAGTACAGAGGGAAAAGATTCGATAGTTTGGGAAGGAAATGAGGCTGAAGGTGGCAGTTGGGGAGGGTGCAGAACACTGTCGGAACCAATGGGAGAGGAGTATAGTATAATAGACATGCCCCTAAGGGAATGGGACAAAAGGATGGGAAGGGGAGAGAAATATAAGAGGAATGGTCAGGAGAAGGGGGTTCAGACAGTTGGAAGAGGAAAGGATAACGCCACCCAGACAGTGGGTGCAAGGGTGAAGGTGCTGAGGGAAGTCGGGGTACAGATGGAAGGGAACTTCCCTACAGCCAGAGAGATCCGGGTCCAAACAGAAGGAATCTTCCCCATGGCTAAAGAAGAGGGTTTGCCTTTTCCTACACCCTCGGTAGTGACCAGGAACCCAGGAGGAACTGCCACAAATGTCACCGTATCCAGGGGCAGAGAAACCATTGCAAAATGGATCCCTGGATGGGGCTGGGAAACGATTCCAGAGGTAATCAGGCATCATTGGTTGTGTAACCCGATGTGCGGGTCCTCAATTTGTGAAGGGCACCCGCCCCCGGTAATCTTGCCCAATAACCCTTTTGTTCAAGAGATGAACCCGGAGTTGATGTTGGAGAAATATGGGTCATCTAATGTTCGTGTTAATACTGTGTGTTGATTTAATGACTGGAATGAACATGGAGAAAGTGCCCGTTGTAAGCGAGAAGAATAAAAGTTCAATTTATTTTAATAAGATACATGACTGTGGGACTCGTTCTTCTTCAGAACCGTTGGTGGCTGTAACCAAACTCTCACACTGGCATAACCCTCTTTCAGCATACCTTTCACGAGTACAATCAAATCTCTCTGTGTGTCTGACTCTCAGGTTTAAAAAAAAAGCTCCAGTATATAGCAGCAGAAAAGCTCCAATATGTAGTTGCAGAAGCTGGTTATAGATAATGCCAATGGCTAGTACAGTGACATTAAAACTACAAGAACAACAATGACTCACCAACTGTCCACACCCCTCCCAATTCATTAAGACAAAATTAGGCATGAAATGACCTAATATATATACAGTATGTCTGTCTGTCTGTTTTACAGTGAACAGCCCACCTAATTAAACGTCAGCATTCTCTAATACTGCATCATACCTCAGTGCATGAATAAGGCAACACTGACCTGACCCTCCAGATGTTGTTTGATTATATGCCCATTATCCTTTGCTGTTGGCTGTGCTGGCTTGGTTGATAGGAACTACAGTCAAAAAACTTTTCAGGTGGGCACACCTTTCCCAGTTTTGTTCTTACACAACCTGTAAAGCATGGGGAAGCCAGTCTCATACGCTAGAAGAACATACCCCGATCTCCCTTGAAAGAGTATATCCACCACCACCTTTTGATTCATGGGTAATACAGTATTAGATCCTTAGCAAGTAATCAAATGAAAATGTATTCTCTCTAGAAACATACGCTGCACTTATGCCAGTTGAATGGCCATGGCTTCTGCTCAACAGTCAAGAATCCTGGAAACTGTAATTTGTGTTCAGAATTCTTTGTCAGAAATCCCCAGACAACCTTACAAAACCACAGTCTATGGAATCCTTTTTAAAAACATGTAACTAAGTGCTCCAATATGTAGTACAGACTGCAGTGGCAAACTCTTGCTAAGCTACCACTTGTATCCCTCATCACATATCACTGCTGTGTGATGAGGAATATGAGTGGTCACCTGTTAATTAGCAGCAATTTGACGGTGCAATTTGTTCCATTGCACTTAAACGCTACCAGAAAGGACCAATATGATTCTGGACAATAAGTATTAAGAAAATCCTTTACAGGGTAGGTCAAGGATGGGCAAGGAGGACTCTTCAGATGTTTCTTGACAGCAACTCCCATAACCTCTCAATTGGGCTGACTGTACTGGCCAAAGCCGGTGGGAGATAATTCAGGCTGCAAACCTCAGGGTAGGAAGACGGGCAGTTGCACACCCTGGAGTAAATATACCTATGAAAAATCTGAGGAAAGAACGAGCAATGTGCAAATTTACCTGCACAGGGATGGGCAAGTTCTGAGGGTCCTGTCATTGTTCTAGTCTGAGGATCCCCCTGTGGGATGTACCAGACGTTCAAAACTGAAAGGAGGACATTTCTAGTTCCAAATTAAGAACAAAAATTACCTTTCATTTCATTTCATTTCTCTTTCTTTCTTTCTTTCTTTCTTTCTTTCTTTCTTTCTTTCTTTCTTTCTTTCTTTCTTTCTTTCTTTCTTTCTTTCTTTCTATGTTTAGTTAAAGTGGAACATTGTGAGCCCCCCCCCACACACACACTGGTAGTTTTACAGGTGAAACATAACCCATAAACACATGATTCTTCCAGCCTGGGGACAATATGAAACAATACTTGAAGATTTTTTCAACTCCTGGGGAATAGAGAGGGGGGCACCCAATGGTCTGCAAAAGGCACGTGTGGCCGCACACTGTGTGATGCCCCTCTCCCAATTAAGAAGGAGCAGACGGGGGTGAAATATAAAGCTGAATTGAGCTCTCTCTTTGGCACAGAGTAAAGCAAACACTTGAAAAACAATTTCCAAAATGTGTACAATGTGAGCAAGCCAGGGACTTCGGGGTCTTGGAGGTGGGTGCAGAGAGAGCTGAGCAAGAAGAGCTCTGGGCTAACCACTCCTGGTTGCACGGGGGGCTGATTTGTTCCAACCCCAAACGACAGCATCCGTCCAAAGTCCCAAAGGGATCAGAGTCTTATCAGATCCTGGAAGCCCTCATAAGTGAACGGTGGAAAATGGGGCAAGCAGGCAGCAGTTTTGGGCAGGCAGGCAATATGGTTGACGTCGCAGGAGGTGGGGTCCTGCTTGCTGGTAAAGAAAACCCCATCAGGAGAATGGATGGAAGGGTCTTCGTCAAAGTAGTTGTAGGGTCTCAAGAAGAAGCCAACAGCATTCCCAACTGTCACCGTGTTGGGGATATCCTCAGCATGTGGAATATGCAGGAAGCCAGTGGTAATCCAGGCAACCAAGTCCTGGTTGAGGGAGGAGCACAGAATTGTGTCACTTGTTTGTTAGGAGGAAAAGATGTAGAAATAATTCAACCTTGTATTAAACCTCAGAATCAATGGCTGGAAAGTTACTTTTTTGGACCACCGTTTCCACAACCCTCAAACTACCACAGCCACTTAAACATGTGGGATGAGGGACTCTGGAAGCACCTCATGTTTTTCTCAGGATGCTTTGTTTCTAACATATGCCTGTACTACAACAGCTCCAAGACAATTTAGCATTAGTTGTGATAAACGAGGACCTAGCTGAATCCTGCTGTGGCAACAGGCCACAACAAGATTTTCCTTTCTAATGTAAACCATTTGACTTGGACCTGAAATTTGAAATTAAACTTGGAAGGAATAATCTGAGAACCAATTTTCTGGGATTAACATATTCTGTATTGCCAAAATGGCTGATTATTTCAGTGAGTCAAGTATCTGATTAATTAGTCACCTGTTGAGATATAAATCCCCCACGCCTCCTCGAGACGAACGGGAATAGTAAATAATGTCTGAGTTTTCAGTACCTAAAAAATCCTAGGTGGTCATACCGTGGGTCACTGACATTACTGCCACTCATACATTTTCCAACCAATTGATGTCCTGGTCAACAGAACCAATGGGAAGCCTGGGATGTGCAGGCATACTCCCTCACTTCCTGTCCTTGCTGATTCTCTTCTGAAAGTGTCCCAAAAGGTATTTTCTCCCAAAGATGATTATTTTCAGTCTTGGAATGTATCTAGGAGCTTGGGTTGTGGGGGAAGGAGAAACAAAAATGACCTGACAGCCTTTTATAGTAGGGCTAAGATAACAGGGACATTTAAGAGGAAATGGAGCAGGGGAGTGGGGGATGTCTAGCATCCATCTCCAAGTTGGCATCCACATTTCCCCCAACCCATCTATAGGTTTTCAGTAACAAATTATAAAATCCCTATCAATCCCAGAGTACCATAGCTCACCTCTTCGACAATATTCTCATTGTCTATGAAGTCGGCAAAGGCAACGGTGGGTGTCCAGGGGTCATTCTGGTTATAGATGCTGGAACTATAGGGTTCTTCCTCTTTTCGTTTAGTGACAGCCAGTTTGTACCTGAAAGGAAAAGGTGGGAAACCATGCTGGAACAATGCATCCCTGAAATGGGATGTATCCATACTTTCCTGAGCATATCTGTTATCACACTGGCTCACCATCAATAGCAATCCCCAAGTTTTGGGTGTTGGCCGGATTAGGCTACAAAGGGCGCTTTTACACGACCTCTAAAATCCGGTGTCAACTTAAATTCGGACCAGAGATAGTGGGGGTTTGTCGCTATTCCTGTGTTCCCACCCCTCCGCACTCCATTGTTCCTGTCTGCGTGAGGGGAGGGAGAAAAAAAAGGGAGAAAAAAAATGCAGCCTCACCTCCGTCTGCTAGTCCAAGCAGCCCCCAGCAGCCCTGTAGTGATTCCTGTCTCTTAAAGGGGCGGCGGGGACAAAAAAAACAAACAGAAGGCGAGGGAGCCCGGCATTCACAGCTATACATTCCGCATCGGAAGATTTTTTACCTCCTGGAGTCCAGGTACTTGAAAAGTGCACTGGGACACGCTTAGGTGGGCATGGTCATACTTAATTTTTTTAAAAGTCCAGAGCTGGTGGGAAAACATTTTTAAGCTCTGGATCTGGGAGCCATTTGCCGTGGATTTTAGGGGTCGTGTAAAAGGGTTCAAAGGGTCTTTTGAAGTCTAGGGACGGAGATATGTGCCACTTGCTGTGCTCCTTCCATCCAAACAGCAAATGCCCCCTTGTATCCCAATTAGCTGTCAATTAAACACTTCACTTGATTGTCTGGGGAGAGAGTCAGTGGAATTGATTTTGTATTTTTTAAATTTTACATTGCTCCTCTCTCCTGCTGCTGCTGCCATTCCACTTTGTTCCTCTCCCCCCTTGTTTTGCATTCCTCATTCTCTATCAACTTTCTCTCACACAGTGGCAAGCAGTGTCTCCTGGAGGCTGTTGTCTCCTGGCTAAACAATGAGTGTGCCAAAAGAATGCATGCCTTACTGTTGTGTCAATAAGGTACATGACAGCCCTTAAAGGGGAAGGATGGATCATTCTACAGTGGACCCTTGTATGACAAAGAGTTTGTATAACATAAAATCTGTACAACATAAAAAACTCCAGAGATAGGGGAAATTTGTTTAACAGAATCACCTATGGGGCGAATCTGTACAGCATAAAAATGGGATTACTCAGTTTTCAATGCATTCCAATGGGAAATTTGTATAAAGGGAAATTTGCTTAACATAATTTCATTTGGAACGAACTAATTCCTTTATACAAGGTACCACTGTATTTAGAAACACTTGTGTTCAATGTCTTTTTTTCTATCCCGACAATGCCAGCAGAGAACCGTATACTATCCATATGTGAGTGTGGACAGGCCCATAGAGTCAAGATAGATGATAAAAGAAAGCATCCTCCCTGGAAGTAGCATGGATTTCCTCCCTTTCTCACAATATGATTCCTTGGAAGTATTAGCCTAGAAAACCAAATATGCAAATATGCCCATGTTTACCTTCCAATGTCCAACTGTTGAGTAAAACAATGAAACAAAACAGGCTGGATTACAAAATGGAGGTAACGAGGAGCACATACCATGACATTTTTCACTATTTAAAAGAGCACCATTTCTAAGGGTCTTTCAGAAAGGACATATGTAGCCTCTTGAAATGAATTGGGAGCTGGACTTTAATAGTCATGTGTTTTGTGTGTGTTGGTGTGTGTGTCCTTTTGGGACAATTTTAAATCAGGTTTTAAACTGTGCTGGATATTGGTCAAGCAGGATGCACAGGTCTTAAAACCATTGACTTATAAAGCAAGTCAGCACCTCAGCACTAAGCTTCTGATTTTTTCCTGCTCCCTTGTCATGCCCAAAATATCATTTTCTTCTGCTATAGTGTTGGGTTTTTTTTTGTTCATTTGTAGAGAATTTTTTGCCACTGCCAGTCTTATAAATTGCCTTTTTGTTAATTTTACTTGTTTTTTCATTGGTTTTTAAAATATATTTTGAAGTGGCATAACACTAGATTGATGGACAAAATATAACATATATTATCCAGGCATCTAACACTTGACATACCCTGACACAGGGGAGTACACATGCCAAAATAATTTTTTTTAAAAAGGGAAATGATTCAAAATAAACAATTCTGTTGATGTTTTTTAAAAACTCACTGTTGTACATTGTGTAGGCCAGTGATGGCGAACCTTTTAGAGACCGAGTGCCCAAACTGCAATTCAAAACCCACTAATTTTTTTGCAAAGTCCCAATACAGTAATTTAACCTGTATACAGGTGGCTATGAAGGGGTGATGTCGGGTGCCCACAGAAAGGGCTCTGAGTGCCACCTTTGGCACCCGTGCCATAGATTCGCCATCACTGATGTAGGCAAATATGTTTAAACTGATTTCAAGGATGCTAAACCTAACACAATCATAGGAGTATTGCAATGTGTAGGTGAGTCCTAAGCTTCCCTTAAGCCATGAATTCTACTGAGAACTGCATTAAACTCCACTTAACATTTTTGTTATCTCGCTTCTTATTGTACCTTCTGCCTGATTTCCTTTTTATACCACCTCAAGCCCCTGGTTTCTCAATATTTTTGTTCCTCCTTGTTCTGAGGTTGGGATTTAGCTTGGCACTTCCCCTTGTAGTTAGCTTTTTGCATAATTAAATAGAGGATTAATTAGTTCCTTGAACAATGGGTAAGTAGGCGAGTGACACAGAGGCACAGTCTAGCATGAGTTGGTGGGGGTGGATGGTTTTTTCCTTTAAAGCACCACAGCACTCCCCTGCTGTGCCTTTTAATGGTGGTAATTAGTACTGAGGTACTTCTGATCCAATAAAACTGGGGAGGAGAGAGATAGGAGGAGAGGGGAATCACAGGATCTTTGAACTCTTTGAAATGTGCAATTCCTCAGTCTCAGCTGGTTTAACTCTATCTTTGTGCTTTTCCAGAACAAAGGGAAACAAAGGGGCCCAGTATAGATGCCTCATCTGGAAGGGCTTTGAAGGTAACAGGAACATCTCATTTTCCATGGTCTACAGAAAATAAACAACATCTGTTGATTTTGCTGCTGTTTCTCTACTGACAGGCCCTCTAGTCCTCCAAGTATGCTGTATGGAGGACCCCGGCCACAGCTGGAACAGGTAGGCTACGCTGCAGAGGGAATGCTGTTTCCACCCTTGGATTCCTAATAGAGCACAGGGTAGGAATAAAACAATTTACCGACTCCAGGGATGGAACAGCCATGAAGAACAGCAAGACAGAGGAGGAGAATGATGAGGCGAGAACAAACATTATAGTGCAGGAACCACCATGGAAAGTGTCACAGGTGGGAGCAAAAGAAGGAGAAGACATGTGTCACCAGTGGAAGGGCAAAACGGCTTTCAGATTCTTGAAGGGGAGTCTCACAGGCAGCATGCAGCGGAAGACAGGCAGGGGACCCCAGAGGAGAACATGAGAGAGGTTGAAGGGCAGCTAAGCAGAGTCATTGAGCCTACGCCCTACAGAAAGAAGATGACAAGGGTAGCTGTAGCAGGAGCCTCTCTACTCCGTGTGATTGAAACATGTGGGAAGATCCATGCATAGAATCCCTAAACATCATTGGTTCACTCAATGATTAATTAGGCAGAGCAGGCTAAAAATAGGAAGAACTCGGCCAACGAGGGACTTAAGTGACTTGGGATTTGACCAGATACATTTTCCCCATTTCCTGCCTGCAAAGCATTCTGAACAAGTTTGATTCATCATTGAGCCAACTGAGCCCTAATCTAAATTTACATTTGACTTGCAATAAGCTCAGTTCTAAATGAATGAAATCAATTTAGAAATCATGTAGTATTTGATTTAAGGTGTATGTCTTCCTGGGAAAACTTGCAATATGGTTTATTGTATCTCAGTTGAAGGGGCCACACTGGATTTCAAAACTGTTTCATTTGCGGCTTGACTCCCCTGCTCTCAGGCTGGCCCACTGGCCCCTGCTGCAATGGTGAGGTGAAGGAGGGAGATAGAGAACAAAGCTGGTTGCCCCTTTAGAAAGCTTGGCTGTCTCTGTCCCTTTAAGAATGGTCCAGCTATTAATATTAGTACCTGGAGAATACACCAGTGAAGGGTGCCTGGCTCCACAGTGGTGCAAATACAGTGGTACCCTGACTTAAGAGCAGCTCAACTTAAGAGCAATTCAACTTAAGAGTGGACAACTGTTGGCGGTTTAACTGCCGCCTTACAAATTTTAGATACGGTCTGCTCCATATTTTCATTTTTTTCATATTTTTTTTCATTTTTTGAAATGTATTTTTTCAATTTTTAGATAGGCACCCCGACTTAAGAGTAGTTCAACTTAAGAGCATGCATTCAGAACGGATTAAATTCGTAAGTTGAGGTACCACTGTACACTGTTCCAAGCTTGGATTCTCATGGAGTCACATGATTTTAACATGGGATCATCCCCAAACCACTGTCCAACTTGCGGGCAGAGATGGTGCCTATGACTGAGATTGCTTGGGGGGATGATCCTATACAAAATCATGTGGATCTATGAAGATCTGTGCTTTTGATACAGTTTTTGCTCACAGACAGCTCTTCTCTACTCCAACCCTGCACTGGACTTGGCCACGTTTTCCCCTTCCTCTCAGGCTCTCTCTGCCTAAAATGCTGTAGGATTTGCTCTACTTATAGAATGGGTGAGTTCAGAGTATTTTTAATGACTCCTTGATGCAAAGGCTGATTCGAATGGCCCAGCCCTATTTTCTCCCAAGCAGTATTTTATCTCTGCCACTGGGGTGGGGGTGGGTTTCTACTTTTTCAAGCTGGAATGATTTGGATGGGGTTTTCTCCATGTGATTAGTTGTAATGCATTTTTTAAAAAAGCATGAGGCATGAATGTAGGTGGTTTTTCGGTGATGTAGGCACCTGGGGTGTGATGTTCAGGACAAAAGGAAGAAGCTGCCACATTCTTCCCTCTTCCCTGATCCCCCAGTGATTTTGTATAAAATCTTACATATATGAGATTAGCACTAGATTGGCCTGTCACCTTAGTCACTGGGTCCTCATTATTATTATTGCCCACATTTACACTCAAAAGGAAGGATCAGCGGAGACAGGACCAGAGGAATGAAGTAAGGATCAGCAGAGGCAGGACCAGAGGAATGAAGTAAGGAAAAAAGGAAGGCTGGAATGTGAATCACATTGCATCTAATATGAACACCAGTGAACTCCTGAATCAATCTACAGCCCCTATGTGAGCAATTAATCACTTGTATTCAAGTGTAGTAGCACACTTACCTCGCCCAGCTGATGGCTCGTTCCATTGGATCCATCTCTGGAAGGTGGTCCCCAGCAAAACTGATTAATTGGATCCGATAGCCACGCTTATGGCCCCATTTGTTTGTGCTATTTGCTGCAAAATATATGTATCGTGGCATGTTGTCATGATGGTGGAAGTTGGCCTTGTCCTCTGTATCCAAGACCTTTTTCTCCATTTTCATCTGTGTGATCTCATTGTCTGGACTCCAAGGGGCCTTCTGTTTTTCGAAAGTCATATCATTGGTTAACAAGGAATTTTTCACACCTAGAAAGGAGGAAAATGAGAGTATTTTACTGTTTTGAGATATATTTGTATACCGATGAAGTTATTTCAGGCATAAAGATGTAAGGAAATGAGAATTGTAACATCTTGAATGGTTCATCATCATATATCTGTTACAAATATAGGGTTCTGGTAAGAAAAAAAAGTCAAGGTTTGACAGCATGAAATATCCAAACTGTTTTCTTGTACTTGCAACAAAAGAAGAGAACATTAATTTGTCTTTCAGGACAGCATTGGTCAGACACCAAACTCAAGGTTACTAAAAGAAGAAATCTGGAATGATAAATAATTTTCATAAGGATTACATGTACAGCAGAGTTTATAATTTATATCAGACATATGACACTTAAAAACTTCTAAAACCCAATAATGCATCATCAAAAACCTATGGATATTTATTTATTTATTTATTTATTCAGCTTATACTCATAGGTCTCTGGGCGGCTCACTGTTAAGAAATAATTAAACAATTAAAACATTAAAATACCAATAAATAATTAAAATTGTAACATTCAAATACAAATACAATACGCTAAAAATTGCCATCAGGACCCACAATCTATGTTTTATCAGTTAAAAATCTTCTGGAACTGGAGTGTTTTTGCCTGGTGCCGAAATGTCATCAGCGTTGGCACCAGGCAGATCTCACTTGAGAGGGCGTTCCATAGCCTGGGGGCAGCTGCTGAAAAGGCCCTATAACTACAAGCCATCTGTTTCACCTCTTTTAGGAGGGCTCTCTGGCCCGATCTTAATTGCACAAAATAACTGAAAACCTTTGTGTATCCCTCTTTTGTTACTACCAATAATTCGTATTTTACGAGTATATGCATGCTCTGAGATTCTTTATAAAGTTTAAAAATATGATTTTTTTTTAGTGGTTCTCAAAACAATATGGTTTTCCAGGCTTTTATATGCCAGGTTATATTTATTTATTTACTTATTTATTTATTTATTTATTTATTTATTTATTTATTTATTTACCACCTGTCTTCCAGCAGAACTCCGGGCGGTTTACAACAAGAATAAAAAATAAGAATAAGAATAAAAAATAAATAAAAAGCAAAACAATCATAGACAACAGACAACAACAACAACAATACATTTTGGTTTTTTGTTTCGATCTAGGTTGCTGTATCCATCAAGGGTTTTCTACACACACACACACCGCCCCAAGGAAAGAGGATATGTTCTTAAGTGTTTCTGCATATTAGAGCATGAGGGCACCATATTCAAGGTACTTTCTGAAGGCAGATCCATGAGACCATGTTATAGCTACCCCAAACCTCCATATTCTTAAATAAATAAATAAATAAATAAATAAATAAATAAATCATCTATACCTGCAAATCCTGTATCAGTTTAAACACTCAGAATATTTATGAGCAAATATAATTGCAGTGGGTTGTGCCAATTGTTTGCAGCAGGCTGTTAAACAGTCTATCTCATGCTCTATAAAATAAGAGGGCTTCCCTTGAGGAAGCTCCACATGGAAACTCCCTGCAAACACAATCGGTTGGAGGAGACTAATTTCTTAATTACAAGCCGTAAAAAAAAAGAACAGGCTTCCAAAGGGGTTCTAACTGCTTCACGATCAATCTTAATTCTGAGTTGTGTATGCATTTTGTGTCTAGGTGGTAAGAGTTGCAAAACGGTAAAAATTACTTTGGCATGTGTATGCAAGTGCATGCCATTTTGCAGCCCTCAGCATAACCCAAATGTTTCCGTTTGGCTCTCTGGCAAAACAGCTGTGCAATCCCAGATATTTCAGACCTAGAAGAAAGAGGGAGAAGAATCAGCCAAGAAAGAAAAAAAAATCCCAGATCTTTAATAGATATGTTTTTGTATAGGCTGGACAAGGTCAATCAACTAGGACCTATATGCCTCGCCTTTGCGACTTCAGCCAATGTCAGTCATCATTGGTGGTTTCAGTACAAGAACGCCTGGGTTACCTAAGGTTGGGAACCACTGGGTTAGTGGAATGGCTGTGTTATTTTATTTTGTTTCAAAGAAAACCAGCAAAGGAAATACAAATAACATTTATTTGTTTTTTTCTTAAAAACTTAATATATTATGGCAGACTGTTGCTCCCCCCTTTCCCTCCCCCTCCCTTGTTTTTGCCGGAGGACAGCTGGAAGAGATTCTACTCCTCACAGTTCCATCTTTAAGCTGTGAAGCAAGGAATATCATGGAGTTTGGAGTTTAAGATCCGATCGTTTATGGTGGCTTTAGGTTTTAGATGTTGGGTTTTGAAAGAGAGAGAGAGAGAGAGAGAGAGAATTCTTGGGCTGGGGCGGGTGGAGAATAGGAAGAATTAAATCATGGGATGTTGGGGGACATTGGAAACAGAGGGTTGCTGAAAAGTAAAATATATGCTTTCTTTGTGGATCTGGTTATATATCCACATATCAGAAAGAGGTTATGCTGCGTCAGCTGGACTGATGAAGCTGTTTGGATGAGCAGCAAAATGTTTCAATCTCTCAAGAAAAAGAAATCCAGTTGCCATGACTCAACTTCCAGGTAAACTCACCTGGATGACTGAGAATCTTCACAGACATATGTCAGCTGGAGGGTTGTAAGAGCAGGATATATCATTTTGTTTGAATGTCTGTTTCCAGCCAGTAGTTCCAGTGGGACTTCAACTGGATCCATTGTGGTAAAAATAAATGAATGCATCATCAATTTCTACTGCAATGGCCATTTTGGTCGATATCATGGTGCCCTCTTCTGGTGGAGAAACACTTTATTCTGGGACTGGGATGTACTGAGTATATTAACTGAGAAACTTCAAATGATTACTGAGGACTTGGCTTTTTAGACAGATTTTTCCAGAGATAACATGTGGACACATATAGTGGTAGTTTCAGCACGTAATTTCATCCTGCCATCATTCCTTGTATTTTGTTGTTTTTCTATTATTGTTGGTGGTGGTGTTGCCTTTAATTGGATGAGTAGGGATGGAATTGGACTTTATTTTATTTTGCCAAAATTAATTATTTTTTTTAGTATTATTATTTGTTATAATTGCATTGTGTGTGGGGTTTTTTGTTTTGTTTTGTTTTTGTAAACTGCCCAGAATGGCCTTGTAGAGGGATGGACAGTATATAAACAAACAAAGAGTGATGGATGTTATTGTTGAGAACCTACTAAATGGGGTGATGGACAAGGGTACCATTCATATAATAAAGAAATAAAGTCAGAGGATAGCATCAATATTGTCCTTCTGGTTTTCCCAGCAGTTCCTTGTTTAGAGAGTTATCCAAGTTCTACACCACTACAAGAGTTTAGAGAAGTTTTAGGGGATAAAAAAAGAGAAATTTGTCCTCAACTTGATGCAAGCTTTTCTGCCTCACACTCTAGCATTTAATTGCACCAGGGGGTTATAGAGAATTGTTTAAATATCTGGGAGAGTGCATGTCAAGTGTTCTCATATTACACAGCTCCTTTTCTCTCTCCTCCTTCTACGCCTTTGTGACCAATTTCTTGCCTACGTCTTTTGTAGACATTTGAATCCTCCTCCTCCTCCTCTTTTACTTCTAATATTAAGCAAATGAAATAGTGCTGAGATGAAAAGAATTAGAGCTGAATCTACAGCCACATCTGTACAGCGTCATATTTTTCTTCAGCATGAGTAAAAAGTGAGGAGTTCAAATATTTCCAAAAATGCAATTTACAACTTGTATTGCAGTTTTAGTCCCTACCATTGCGAGCAGAAAGCAAGCAAAAGGAGTAGGGGTCATTCACTCCCACACAACACCCCCACACCCCATCATGGATCATCAGTGATATCATCACATATCTAATAGCAGCCCTATAAGGACTGATATGGCCTATCATTCAAGGCAAAAGCACGACAAAAATAATGGAAACACTACCTACTACAAAAAACAAACAAACCGCAACTCATACTACATACTAATGCTGAGAAACTCTGGATCTACTCATGATGAGTGCTAACACTCTGCATAAATACTGATGGAATAAATATCAAAAAGGACCACGAGAAAAAACAGAATAAACAGTGGGACACAGACTGCACTAGTCACTTTCTTAGATCAGTAGGAAAGTACATGTTTTGTGTTAATTTGTTATCATTCCAGAGAGGCATCTTCATAGCTGCTGTATTTGCAAAGTCAGCATGCAATTGTAGCCTGTTGTTTCTACCCCATGACTAATTGCCAAACAAAATCAAGCTAATTTGCAACTTGCAGAGCAGTGAAAGCTGCTGGAAGACAATCATATGTCCTTTGCTACTTAAAACAGGTTTAATCATGAAGTCCCCATTTGTATTATTGAAGGCTTTTGTTGATGGGATCTGATAGCTGTTGTGAGTTTTTCGGGCTGTTTGGCCATGTTCTGGAAGTTTTTCTTCCTGATGTTTCGCCAGACTCTGAGGCCGGAATCTTCAGAGGGTCCTCTGAAGATATAAGCTCCCACTTGTTTAAGGTCTTAAATCAAACAACACCCTTTTAATTTAAAGGTAAGTTTTTGACTGCTCATATGGTATACAAGTACACAAGAAGCAAGTAATGATAACAGTAGGAGGAGGTTTCCGATGGTATCAGGGAGCTTTATTGCCCTACATTAATTCTTTACTTTTCTTTACTTTACTTTACTTTTCATCCTTTGATCGTTACGGAGTTCTCAGATTTTATTGACTAGAATCATAATTTCTTTGTTCTCTGCACGTGCTGATAAATGTAAAATGGGGTGGAATAAAGATATACCAGGACACAATACAGTATTAGTGCAAACCAGAGCTGCAAAAAAGCTAAAGAAACTATTGTTCAGCTGTAGCAATCACGTTGAACATCTGATAAAATGACCTGCAAACCACAAAATCTTGCATCAAATAAAAGCTGTCTTGAAGGTGCCCCAAGATGGGCACTTTGTGCTTCGGACAAAGTGCCGCTCAACAGGTGCTACCAAGCACCCCCCACCCCCCCAGCCACCTTGTCCACTTATCAGGCTTTGTGCACTGCCGGGGTCCTCCTTTGGCAATGGCACACCACTCCAACTGCAGCCCAGGCAGTTTTTCCCTGCCTGCTCAGGCAGCCAACCCCTCCGCTAAGGAAGCTGGAAAGAGAGTCTGCCTGCACAGCTGAACAGCAGTCAGCTACCTGTGGAGGAGGAGAAGAGCCAGCCAGGGTGCAGTGTGGATCGGCATGCCACCGCTGCAGAAAGCCCTGGGCACATGGAGCCCAGTAAGTGGACTGGGTGGTTAGCGGGCAGGAGGGGACGGGACTTGGAAACATCTCCCAGAAACTTACCTCCAACATCCAGGTCCACTTTGTAGTTGATGAAGTGAGTATGGATTGTCCCAAGGGTGTTATCACCAACCCGGTTGCCATAGTTTAGCCAATCACCCTGGAGGAAAGCTGAGGTTATGTAACCAGTGGCATGGATTCGGCTTTCAATAGCGCCATTGAGATGGAAAATAAAATCCCAGACATAATCATAGTTCCCCAGTGTAGCCACGGAGCGCAAGACTAGTGCCGAACCAGGCAGGCCTTCATAGAACAAAGACTGAAGGTTGGAGTAATGGCGCCGAAAGGGGACCTCTGTGTTCTGCTCAAAGACACAGATGGCGTTCTTGTGGACCTCTGGCTTCAAGTTTTCAAAGAGATAGGCAGTATCGAGATAGGTGGCAGAATATGGGCAATCGACCCCCGGCACCAACGAATAAGCAAAGCGCCCAATTCCAAAATACGCATCCATGTATCGAGTTAACATTGCACCAGGGGTGTTAGAGCCGTAGACAGACATGGCTTCTTGCACACTGAGCTCATAGGCAATCCTTTGGTTTTTAAATCTGATGTCATAGAGACTTACTCCCCTGTTCGCATCCGTCCTGTAAGCAAAACTCCAAGCTGGAGAAATAACCTGGTTATTTTTCACACTGTAGCGTTTCTCAGAAGGCTCATAGAGTAAAGGACCGGGTCCTTGTGGAGCAACCTTTGGATACATGGAGGAACGCAGCCCATCTGGCGGGAGTTTCTTGATTTTTGCCTCAGGCACTCGTTTCTCGGTGAATGCTTTTTCCAGCTCTGCCAAGCCATCATAATATTGACCATTGTAGAATACTTTTGGCACAGACCACTGAGAGGTGTTTGGGCTGCTGTGATTTATCAGCAACTCCAGTCCTACTGGATGTAGGAAGTAACCCGGTACATTCTGGAACAGGGTGGTCCAAGTTAAGCGGTCTCCAGACTGAAACCCTCGAGGGGTGGTTGTGAGAGCTGCAAAATCATCCCCCTTGTGCCCAAATACTTGCTGCAGGAAAGTGGGTGCCTCAAGCAACTTTTTCACTGCAAATTTACCCATCTGCTCATATTCATTGCCCAACACCGGTCTCTTATGATAGGCTAGCCGCCGTCCATATTTTTGCACCGTCACGTCCCGATGATAAGTTGGCTTGGGCAGTGGACCCACCACATACTCAGTGATGTTTGGATCTGGTTGGTTTCCAAAGTACAGCACAGCCACTGCCTCTCGAGCGGGGCGGGGTCCGTTGCCGTCCAGAAATTTAAGCACTTCTTCTTTGGCGGGGACCTCCAGATCCACATAGTAAATGCAGTTGTCAGAAGCGTTGGCATAATAAGGATCCACCAGCGGCAACCCCAAGTTGGACTCGAGATACTTCCGCACGTGGATGATCTCTTCTGCTGACAGGTCTGCGAAGACCAGGCTCTGATCGTTATGTTTTCTCTTCCAGGAAGCCTGTGGTCCAGCACCACAGGGAGCAATCCCTTCCTTCTTGGTCAGCAACACGCACACTAGAGCCAGGATAGTCACCAAAGCGAGCACCAGGATGATGAGGAGAGCTTTCACACTCATTGTGTGTGTGTGAGAGAGAGGGGGGAAAAGAATCCTGAAGCCTCAGCAGCGGCTTGGACAAAGTCGGTCCCAGAGGCAACTAACGTAGCCGCTGCTGGAGCTACACAGCAAGATATGCTGTTTATGCCAGGAAGTGTGACATGACGGAGTACGGCCCAAAGCGGGAAGCTTGGAGTTCATGGCTGGCCGGGGTTAAAAAGCAGAACGCCCTTCCTAATCAGAACGGCTTGTCAGCACAATAACACCCACCCAGGGATTGCTGACAAATGGGACTAAGAAGGATGATTTAATGAAACAAAAAATAGGTACATCACCGAAAAGGAATCTTAAGGCAAGGCTGAGGACCTCGGTGTTATCTGTTTCTAGAAAGATTTCTGAACATGATGCCACAATTCCCATTCTAGTTTCAAGTCTTCCTCACCCCTCCTCTGCAAGAAAACTGGTTGTGTTGGATAGACCCTTCAGCAGCTGGTTTCTGCAAGGCAGGACCTACCTTCCTGTCATTTAGTTATTGAAACAGAGAGCAGAACAGCCAGGGATCAGGCGCAAGCTCGAGTTTGACCCACATTTTGCCTCTTCTTAAGTGTCGAAGACTCTGGTTCATCTGGAGCCACTTGCTAGTTTTAGTCCTGCTTGTGCAAAAATGCTGAGCTGACATGGCTGAGCCGAGACAGAGTCAACAGCCGTAAGGCACTTAATGGGGATTAGAATTTTTCACCAGATAGTAGGCGATTATCACACATAACCATAGACGTAGCACATACTGTGTAACCATATGATCCAAGCGACTGCATCTGTTCTTGATGAGGGGACATAAAACGAGACTGAAGCTTGGGCAGCAGGAGGTAGGAGGATTGTTGGATGAACAGATACAAGGGCTTGAAACTGATCCAGAACCTGAGTTCCAAAAAAGACTAAATTAGGGCACCCGAAGAGCATGGATGATCAGCTGATAGGCCGGCACTGTGTCTGTGTGGTATGCAGTCACCTGCTGAGGGAGTCAAGGGACACTGTTAGATGCTTAAGCAAGTATTGGCCAATCTGCAAGTGGCCATGAAGGAGAAGAGCTGATGCCCCTGACAAGACTGCAAAAAGTATTATGCTACTTGAAGAACTAAGATGTTTTATCTCACATAGGTTTCTGTGGACTACAACTTGCTCCTTCTTGTGCCTGACCCGAAGGTTCAGCAGGGAGATATTTATCCATGTAGGGAGAAGGCAGGAATGTGAAATATGTGAAAATGCAAATACTCCTGCTCTGTGATTGCCTTATCAATTATCACTAACAGCTCTTGGCCCCCACACTGGGACCCTCTTACTTGGTGTCATAAACAGTTCTTGCAGGATGACAGGTACAGATCTTAATCCTGGCCATGGAGAGTTGTTGAAAGGTCATTGTTGGGTGACAGGTACATGTAGCCATGGATGATGGAAATAGACACCTTCTCATTCCAGAAACCACCAAAAAGCTAAAATATTTACATACTTCCACCTTCCATGCAAAAAACAAAACCCTATAAAACCTATTACTAGTTTCTGATTTCCACTGTCTCACATAGATGTATAATGATCATCACCTAAATAGTGTTGTTTTTATTTGTTTGTTTGTATTTGGCTGTCCATAATGCACCAGTTTTCCTATGGTGTGCAACTGATTGTGTGACTGGTTGCACAATGAGCAGCCTGGAAAATGCACAAAGCATTTTTATTCTGTGAATAAACGTACACATGCAGGAGACTTCACTTAGATTTTGGCCACTCTTTACAGCCAATCCCCATAGGTGTGCTTCAGTCTGCATTCAGCTTATAAATCTGCTTACAGTCAGGCCCTATGGATATGATCCATCAAACACAGGTGTTCAGTTCAAGAGTTTGAACACGACATTTCTCACACTGCAACGCTAATCCAAAGAAAGGAGTGAAAAGATCAACGGGTCCAGACTCCAGACTGGTGGCCTGAAACAATCTTCTAGAGGGTAAACTGAACAGAGATAACAAAAGAACACCTGCAATTCCTAATTAAAACCACTCAAATATCAAATCAGTGAAGTACACACACACACCATCCTGAACAATGACATTCTTCTCTCATTGGCTTTAGTTGAGAGAAGCGTTATGTACACTCCAAACAACCTGGCAGTCAACAGTATTACTCAACAGCAACAACACATCTCACAACAGGAACACAGGAAAAGATCCAAGTGCCAACTCATGCCTACATTGGAAACTCTTATAGGGCTCTATGAAATCCTCAGCATCAGGCAGTAGTATATGTGTGCAACCCCTATAGAGTAATTCGTTCAGTCCAGTGGGCAGGAAAATCTGAGGAAGTGGCAGCGAGTTAAAATTTCAGTTGGCAGAGAGATGTGGACAAGGCAAGAGCTGCTGTTTCCCTGGGGGGGGATACAGACCCTTGGTTGAAAACGGAGTAATCCCTAATTGCGACCATTTTTATGTTGCACTGATTCGCCCCACAGGCGATTCTGTTAAGCAAATTTCCCCTATCTCTGGAATTTTTTATGTTGTACAGATTTTATGTTATACAAACCGTTTGTTATACGAGAGTCCACTGTATATCATTCTCATCTCTGTCTGAATTGGTTAGAACAGGGGCTTTTTATCTCAATGTTTATGTGAACCACTCTATCTACATAGTTCTGTTATTGCTGGTTTAGATTTTGTCTATTGTTTTGACCATTTTCTCTATGTATAGTGTTTGCCCTCTTCCCATCAGCCCTTTAATCATAACGACATTTCTCCAGGATTTTCTTAGAGAAAGGCATTTAACGGGCTATATGTCGCTTATGAGGGAGCGGGACATGACACAGCCCTCTATAACCAGCATGTTTTCAAGTCAGACTTTTACTGTGGGAGCAGTTTCACAGTCCATGAGTTGTAGTGGCACAGTAGAATGGGAAATGTTCAGTTCGTGCTCTGTAAATAAATAAATAAACCAGAACTAAGAGAGAAGGGTGAATGGAGCCAGTGTTGCTGATTTTAACAGGGAAATATGCCTCCAAACAAAACATATTGAGGACATTACAGTACATCTTAGGCAATTTGTGGTCCTCCAGATGTTGTTGGACTGAAATTCCCATCAGCTCTTGGCAGCATAGCCAATGGTGAGGGCTGATGGGTGTTGCAATTCAAAAGCATCTGCAGTTACAATAAGTTGTCTACTGTAGACCTTAGAACCAGCTTGTGGGGAGAGTGGAAAAAAACAGCGGGACCTCTTCCAGAAACTGCCCGATTACATTACAATCAGAAAGCTAATGCAGTTTTAATGAGAGCCTTTACTAGGAATCTAGAATAACGACTGAAACTAAATTCTACTGAGCTATGGGACAAATATGAAGGGGGGGGGGAAACAGTTCCTCATGTGGAGAGTGTATTTGGATGATTGCTTTTTGGAAACTGTTTTGATAAAGTCCCTGCAGCTCAGTGTGCTGTTTACGTCAAAGGCCTTCTGATAAGGCTGTGAACAGTGGGAAAGGAAGCTGAAATCTGAAAAAAAAAATCTGCTGTATTCACGTAAATGAGAGCATTCATAGAATGGAGTAAAGGCTGCATGTGAAGAGGCCTAAAATAAATAAAAAAGCAAAAACACACACCAACATTTATAAACAAAAACAAACAAACAAGCAAATACCTAAGGAATAGACGTCTACACAGTATTTGTTCACCAGCAGTGGCGTTTCCTGTTGTTGATGGGGAATGTTCCCTGTGCAGATGTCCCAACATATGTGGAAGGATACATTCCAAAATTAGTCAATAAGGACGGTTTCCCACAATAATTTTCTAAATCCAACCCCCTTTCTTACTATGCATGCTCATTTTCCCTCCATGCCTACTCAGAAACAAGCCCTGCGGAGTTTAATGAAAGGTTTTCTCAGAAAAGGCAAGTCAACAGAAATGTAGCCTGAACATGAAGAATTCCTACTAAATTTTCCACTTTGGCATTACCTAACTATTATTAGTGTCCATTGTCATGACATCAGTTGTTAACCACTGTTTGCGGTTGATCAGAATCAAATACCTTGGGTCCTGGTCTGAATCCAAGGTAGTAGTAATTATCTTTAAAGCCCTGGATAGATAAGTACTTGAAGGATTGCCTGTCTCTGCATGAATATTCCCAATGGTGAGCAGATTACAAGGGGCTACACTAGCTAGCACCCCTTTCATACCCTCTGAGGGGTTACATTTCTACCTCCTGTCGCATTTCACTGCAACAGGAAGGAAGTGTGTAGCCTGTTCTCTAAAAGGAGAATATGATCTCTGAATGCCTCATTGTGATTTGAGGGACACAGTTCTATTTGAAAACATACATTGTGAGGTACACAGAAAGCATACCCCTTGTTTTTATAAGAAAATCAGTGTCTGTGTGTGGGGGGGGTATAGTTGGGTCATATCAAATGCTGACTGGCAGTAAAAACCTTTCCATTTTGCTTTCTTCATTTTAGAGATTTAACATTGCTAGTCTGTCTTGAAATACGTATGTGTATTTCGTATGTGCTGTCCAGGCGAAAGAGGAAGAATGGGGGCAGGGCTGGGTATAAGAAGGGGTGAGACAAGCCCCATCCCCGCCCAGGCCTCACAATGCCCCCAACCTGGTCTCGCCTATCCTCCCGGTGGTAGGCAACGCAGCCCCGGGTCGGACGAGCCGGTGCCGGGGCGACCCATATGTGTATTTCTGTTCTAAGATTTTAAAAATTATATAAATTTGATAATCTATTTGTATCTGGTGCCAAGGTAACCAGAATTTCCACAATAACAGCTAATTGTTAGGAAATGATTTTCCTGTGAGTGGAATTTGTGAATTTCATTGATATAGTTGAAAGCATGTAGATGACGGATAGAGCGAACAGAAAAGTAGATAGGTGTATACTTTTTTTTTTTTAAATGTCCCTTACAGCCAGTCCCTTACAGAGATTTTCTACTGGTAAATTTACTGAAGGCAGACCACCCCGATGTGTTGAACTGGAAATCTGATGTGGGCTAGTGAATCTTCTGTCCCGTAAACTGCTGTGTTGCTTGGTCCTATGTACTACTTGTATATAATAAATTTTATCAATATGTTGTTCATTCCTTTTTCAGCCTAAACACAATAAAGATAGAACACACTCCTTGATCTTTTTTCTGAAAGCAGAAACAACTGTTCTTACGAAGGCTGCAATCCTAGATGAATTAAACCAGGATAAATCACATTAATCACAAGGAGACTAAAATTTGAGGTTCGAAAGATATGTTATTCGCATATCATGCAAAATTAAACTCCTTTACGGCTTTCCTGAGCAGGACAGTTGAGTTCAATGCATTTTGGAGATCACTCATTTATACGGCTGTTGTGAGAATAGGACATTTTCAGCACTTAAGAAATGTCCTTTTCCATGTTATCTCTAATGTATAGTTACACACAGTATTACACTATAACAGGGCTGTTCAACTTTGAACAGGCCGAGGTCTACTTTTTCCGGCCCAAACTGCCTGAGGGCTACTACACTAAAACCTCTACTTATGAATTTTATCCGTTCCGAGCACATGCTCATAAGTAAAAACTTTTGTAAGTAGAGCAGCAGTTTCCCATAGGAATGCATTGAAAACCAATTAATCTGTTCTGGAGGGAACAGATTTCAATGCACCATGGCCCTTGAACTGCCCCGCTCAGCTGAGACAGGGGGCTGTCAGACCCAGAACTTTGCTGGGGCAGTGGTGGTCCTTGGGATGGGGGGAGGGAGGGGTGGAGAACTTATCCCTTCACTTTTTTTACTGATGGCCAGTGGGCTACTTGTGAACCCTTCGCGGGCTACCAGTAGCCTGCAGTCTACCTGTTGGGCGTGCCTGCACTATAAGAAAGAGGATTGGAATTAAGTTTCATATGTAACAGCAATTGTTGATCAATTCTGGAACATAAAACAGTAGACTTTCCTGTTTTCCAGATCTTAACTTCAAACCATTTTCAGCATGCTTTACCTGTTTTGTTTCTTTTGAGTCCTGCTGTAACTGTCCTGTTGCATTAATTATTCTATGACTGCAAATATAAAAATAAACACCACCCTTACAGAAATAAAGGCTCTGTCTCTGCTGCTCCCTAGGCCAACCTGTTGCTGGTTTGCTGAAGCCAGAGTTTGGGGTGGTGGGGGCGTGGGGGGGGAGAGCATAGACAAAGCAGGAACAATAAAATTTAAAAAGGTTGAGCTGGGTCAGCAAGATGGAAACAGTGAGCACAAGATTGCTTTAGACCATCCTTTCTGCCGCCACCCTGGCACTGAATGCAATAAATACTGAAGATAACTATTACTTGTATAACATGTTTCTAACTATATAGACAATGTTCAGTTTCCATAAAGAGATTTCCTGGCGAGCCAAGTGGAGGAAATATGGAGGAAATAAAGTCCAGAAAGAGTGGGAAAATCCCATTGTTTTAAACTTCCTTAAGGACAGATTAGTTAATCTCTCTCAGTGCAGGAGGACATAGCGTGAATATACCAAAATCTAAGGACAGGACCTAGAAATGAACTCATTTTTGAAAAACAAGTTAATGATCTTTAAAGAAAAAAAGAAGAAATGTTACAGATGACTTTTCATTAGAAAAAGGAATTGCTTATGTGGTGATTGTAGGGTATGCAGACTTTTTTGAAAACAAAAATTTCATACCTCCCCAGGCAGCAGAAGTACTTAGGGAATTCTGGGAGTTGTTGTCTAAAAACACAAACCCATATATTTGATTTTTGCATCTAATAACTGACGCAGCAAGTGTTCTGCTCAAGGTTCCCTTCTTTTGTGATCGGTCTTATTTTAGAAATCTGATTTTCCAGAAAATCTGATGGGACTTCAGCTCTAATCACAGACTGTCTATTACATTCCATATGGACTTCAGCTCCCCCCCCCCCCCGATTGTTTTTAAAAGGGTTGTTGTAAAGTTCTGAAATTTGGCAAGAATCACTTACAACAGCAGAGGTTTATAATTATCCCAATATCCCTAAATATTAGAGATTGTAAAGTTAGGTGAAAAGCATTAACCCAGTTTCATAACTATTACTTTAAAATGCTAAAAATCCCATTTTAATAGTTGATGCTAAATTGAGTTTTATATTTATACTAGTTGGCTGCACTAAAGAACTTGCCAGAAAGGAACGGAAAACTCCTATCCATAATTTTACTACTTCCTGCCCCTCATCCATGTTTGGAGCTTGGGAAGGGATTGAGGAGAAAATAATTGTGTATCAGATAAAATGTCTTTCCTGCTGTCCATTTTATTTCTATTGCTGGATCAGGTTGATCAGAGTGACTGGGGCAAGGTGACCCAGTGGTTGTCCATTTTTAAGCTTTGAATTCAGCTTGGTGGCACCTGAAAAAGGTACTTCGTTGCCTTTGGAAACAGAATCGGAGCAGGCCACAGAATTGGGAGAGGAAAGAATGCTGCAGATGCCCACCCCTGCTACATAAAAACATGAACTTCTTAACTGTTAGAGCAGTACGACAATGGAACCAATTACCTTGGTGGTGATTGCTCTGAAGCTAGAGGCATTCAAGAGAAACTAAGGGCCTTTTCACACGACCCCTAAGATCCACTGGCCACTTAAATTCGGACCAGAGATCTTGGGGGTACGTTGCTCTTCCTGCATCCCCACCCCTCCGCACTTCCTTGATCCTGTCTGCGTGAGGGGAGGGAGAAAAAAAGGGACAAAAGAATGCAGGCTCACCTCTGTCTGAAGGTCCAAGCCACCCCGTCGTCCTGATTCCTTCTCTTAAAGGGGCGGGAGGCAAAAAAACCAAACAGAAGCGAGGAGAGCCCGCCAGTCACTAGATTACATCCGGATCTGGGGATTTTCACCATCCAAGAGCAGGTACATGAAAAGTGCGCTGGGACACGGTTAGGTGGGCGTGGTCGCACTTAATTTCCTGCAAACTCTGGAGCTGGTGGGGAAACAATTGTAAGCTCCGGAACTGGCAGTCATTTGCGGCGGAGTTTAGGGGTCGTGTACAAATACCCTTGGACAACCATCTGTCCGATCTGCTTTGACTTGAATTCCTATCTTGAGGCAGGAGAGTTGGATCTGATGGCCTTATAGGCCCTTTCCAAGTCAATTATTCCATGAGGATTCTATGTTCAGATTCTGGACTGGCAGCTCCAGTAATAATGCTGTTATTCGGAAAGGCTCTAGGGGAGGGGCCTCTTTGGCTCTCCCTGCCTTGGTTGTTCATAACTCTTAAAACTCCTATTTATTTGCTCTACATACAGGCTGGGCATGTATCATTGGTGCAAAATGTCACTGCTGAATGAAAGTGATTGTTCCTGCCTAGTGTGGGACATACAGCAGCTCAGTAGTGTGCAAAATCCATATATGGCAGATCTACCATAGTTACTGTGGGAACTTGTATGCCAGTTTCCCATAGAAGACTTTGCCATCCTACCCCCAAATTTCCTTTTAATTAGAAGTTTGAGAGCTAACAAAGTTTATGCAAAAGGGGAACCAGAAGCTTCTCTTCACTAAAGAACAAGCTAGCAAGACAACAGCTTCGTAGTTAGAAGCTGATAGCATATGTTGTCTTCAGTGATGCAGTTCCTTCATTGCTTGGTGCATGAGCAATCTGACTTGAAAATGCTTGCATACCTTTATTCAGGGAAATGGGGTATGGGAGGAGATAATTTATAGGGATATGCCATTTGTTTTGCTTTTGTTTTTTTGGACTCTGATGTCTCCAAATTCTCAAATAATTTCCAGGGTCAGATTCTGGGAGTTCTAGCCCACAGGCTCACACCTATGGATAGCTAGCTATGCTTTGCTGTCCTGGATCAGGTCCAAGCTCTGAAGCTGTCAAGTTCAAGAAAACTTTAATGGCATAAAACTGAGTGCAAAAGCATCAAATTATGTCCCAGAAGATTAAAAGATGAATAAAGCGGTTGCAAGGGTTAGGGTTGTTTAGCCTAGCTTCCATCTTGTTTCTTATTATCGACGCACAAAAAGGAAGACACCCCGGTACTTTCTAGGGGTCTGTGTTCTTTTGGAGGGTGGCTGGAGCAAGGCTTGGAGGTAGGCTCTGGTCCAGGAATGTGAAATGTAGGTGTTTACCTATGTGGATCTGTGGGCTGGAACTCCCAGAATTCTGCCTGTGGAATTCTTGGAGGACTCCAGGTCAGAGTGAGGAAATTGTCTGTATTTTAAATTGTGCAACACACTGGGATAGGAAGGAAGGAGGGAGGGAGGGAAGGAAGGAAGGAAGGATAAAGAGATAAAGGGAGCTCAGGTTGGCTTCTAAAGATACACTACATTCTAGAAGCCAAGCTTGTCTGGTTTAATCCTTAGAATTAAGGCACATGAATTATCCTTCTGAGCAAACGCTTAGTTCAAGAGCTTGTTTTCAGGCTCAGAAGTGGTCTCACAGTTCTACTCCTGGTTCCCTACTAATTTGTTTGCTTCAGCATTCTTTTTGGTTTGTGTGCGCACACACCCTTGTTCTTAAAGCTGCCATTTTAGATAAGTAGAAAGAAATCATAGCAGACCACCAGTGATGGCAGTAGATGCTGACTACCCGGCCGCCTATGTTCATGCTCTAAACTAAGGATAGCATATCATTGTAACTGAAAATGAAAGGACACAGTAGAAAAATGTCCTAGCGAAGTCATGGACACTTTTGAGATTTGAAGTAAGTTGACCCAATGGAGTTTTGAGACAGAGAGAATAGTCCTCTTGTCTTGAGGTTGACATTTAATTCCTAGGTTGTTTCTTACTTTGAGTGGAAGTGAGAAAGCCACAGAAAAGAGAGCAGGGAAGATTCTCGTGCAGCTAGGATTGTGCAGCAAGAGCTATGATTCATTCCATCCAGAAACCTAAGGCAGTGGCCAAGAAAAGACTTCACAGTGTATGAGACTGTTTTTCACATTACTGTATATAAAAGATGGAGAAAATTCTGAAAAGGCTAACTTTTAAAAAGGCAGCATAGGAACATGGTATGTGAAGGCCAGGGTATATACTGCATCATTTGCAAACTATACAGGTCCAAAACAGAGACCTATGTTAATAATAAAAGTGAGCTTAAGAAGACAGGGGCTGGGCTCCGTGGTCCACAGGGTCCCTTTCAGCTCTGCAGTTCCAAGATTTCCAAGACAAATGCAACACAGAAGGCTCCATTCGTGTTATTAGAAAAAGAAGGGGAAAGTGAACAATAAGACAGGATTCAACAATCTGAGAGAGAAATCCAAGGAGGTCTCGGACTGATTTTTTCTGCCCTCATAGAACAACAGCTCCTCCTCTGGCTGCAAGGAAATTTCCATTAGTTCGTGCACAAAGTGGCTAACTTTTTAAAGATAAAGAAAGGATCATAACATTCCACTGGGCTAGCACAATTCCCCTGGCAATAAAATCTGTATTGGTTGAAGCACTCGTTATGATGCAGACCTATAATTAAGAGCATTAGATTAAAACAACTAAAAGTTCAAGGGTGTTAAAGAGAGAACAAGAAGTCTTCTCCTGTTAACAAAAGTTAGTCTGGAGAAGTTGGATGATTTGAATAATGGGGTACTGTAGGACCCCCATATCCCCAAGGGATGAGTTTCGGGGGTCACGCAGATACTGAAATCTGTGGATAATAGCAAATACTAAATATATAGTACAGTGGTACCTTGTATAAAGGAATTAATTCATTCCAAATGAAATTATGTTAAGCAAATTTTCCTTTATACAAATTCCCATAGGATCGCATTGAAAATGGAATAATCCCATTTTATGTTGTACAGATTTTCTCCATAGGCGATTATGTTAAGCAAATTTCCCCGATCTCTGGAATTTTTTATGTTGTACAATTTTTATGTTATACAAGCTGTTTGTTATACAAGGGTCCACTGTATAGTAAAGGGGGAAGCAGAAAAATATTTTAACATGAATTATCAGAACTGGCCACGAGAGGGTGCCAGATACCATGCTATGTATAATACTTTCAAACCACAGGTAAGTAAAACTGAATCTGCGGATATGGGGATCTTGTATTTGAAACAGCCTTCCACTCAGTTTTAGCTATACTTGAGATCCTCTCTTGATGACCTCCAGTTATAAGCAGGTTGATAGGGGAATAGATTTTTTCCTTCAAGTTAGGGATCAGAAGCAACATGATACAAATAACATAACACTGTTTTGTTTTTTCTGAACAAAAGATTAATACAGCTGCATTTTGAAAGTAAAGGAACAAGGTTTCACATATAGTTGTTGGAAAGAAGGCTGCTTTTTAGGCCCCTATCCAATGGCTGGAAGAAACGGCTCAAAATAAAAGGCAGCTTCGCTGCGGCAACGGTCACATGATACTAAAGGCGACTCTGATGTGTCCCCATGACCAGAAGCTGCATCAAAGCGGCTGGGAAGGGGTTGTGGGAAGAGGGGAGGGGGAGAAAGAAAAGAACCGGGGGAGGGGGTATCGGAGGAAATGTCTCTCTTTCTCAGGATTTGATTGCCTATTGAACAAGGAACTAATTCTGATGGTAGCTGGTGGAGTGTCAAGTTCTCCCCTTACCCCCTTCTCTCTCTCTCTCTCTCTCTCCATTCAATAGAGAAAAGAGGAACTGTTGGAGGGGTGTTTTTCTGGTTTATGTCCTCTCTCTCTCTCTCTCTCTCTCTCTTTCTCCATTCAACAGAGAAATGGGGAACTGTTGGAGAGGTGTTTTTCTGGTTTATGTCCTCTCTCTCTCTCTCTCTCTCTGTGTGTGTGTGTGTGTGTGTGTGTGCCCACGGGCATGAGTACACACAAACACACACATACACTCACACACAAACTCCTTGTCCCTTTGCTGTTGCTGCTGCTGGTACTGCAGAACCAAACTACTCAAAGTGTAACTGGAGCCAAATTATTCCCACCTCCGGGGCTGGTATGTGGAAAACTCACTAAGGGGGGCATGGTTGTGTGTGTGTGTGTGTGTTTAAAAAAGCCGGCTGTTCATGGGGGCACAATTTTGGATGCAGTTTATCTTGAAGTAAAAAGCGGATTTTAGCGGTCGTGGGATAGAGGCCTCATAGTAGGTCTGAAGAAAAACTTGGAAAGCAAAGGACTGTAAAAATCATTAGCCGCCAGAACTACTGAAAGATGGCTGAAGATGAAACACTTCCAAAAGCTCTCTTCTTCTGAGTAGTTGTATGCTTGGAAAAGATGACTAAATCTTTGTAGTTCTGGAAATTTTCAAAAATAAGCAAAATCAAACAGGCTGGAAAAGCATCTATTTGTGCTTTAAGTACACATAGCTCAGGATATCCGGCCATCCCTTGAAAGATGCTTGGCTCTGCAATCCATCTGGCTTCTTCCAAATCTATAGACATGTGAACCGGTTTGTTATTGTTATTATTACATTATGTTCCTCACATTCTAGCAGAACCCTGCCAGCTTCTTTGCAGTTTTGCCTTCTTTACATTCTATAGTCCCAATAGCGGGAAAGCCAGTATAGAGCTCAATACAGTGCACATTTCCTAGGGGATAAGTGGCTGTCTCTTAGAAGCTTTATCAGGAAAATCAAACGAGACAGATTCGGTTCCTTTCCTTCCGAAAGAGTTGTCCCAAAACAGAAACAAGAAATGATAAGAAAAAGAACGAATAGGTTTATGGCTTGTGAGCTTAGCCGATGTCTTGGTAACAGCTCAGTGGTTGTCAAGTGTCTCTTTATTACCATACTATTTCCCATCTCTGTTCCAGAGGATACATTAAACCTGCAAACATCCGGCTCCATTGATCAAAATTTATGAAATCAGAGAATACCATCTTCCACTTCTGCCACTCCTGTGTTTTCCCCAAGTTTGGAATTAGCTAGTTACAACTGACGTAGTCAATTATAACTAATATCTGTTTGGCTAATAAGCTAATAAGGTATGGGAAACCTAAAAGAGTCTGAGAACTATTTTCCTTCCCCAGAAATCTCTACGTAACCATAGAGACCGCACACAAAAAATACAGCAGCAGCAACAACAAAATTAGACATGAAAGAAGGGAAGAATTAGTGGAAAATGTGTCAGAAAATGATCAAGTAAATATCTTGTGGGATTGCCAGATCCAAACTGATAAGACACCTTGAATGTAAAACACCAGACACAGTACAGTAGTACTAGAACAAAGAAATGTTTGGATCATTAGCATAGTAATTCCACAAGACTAAAAAATTGGAAAAACTAACAAAATACCAAGAACTGTCAATTGAAACTTCTCATTTCTGGATGAAACAGACATCTGTGGTCCCCGTAATAATTGGGGTCAGAGTGACAGGGACCACTGAGGTGGAATAGGCTGTCTGTCAGGGAAGGTATTCCACAGTCCTTTAAGAAAAGACTTTAGGCGAGGGTGTCGAAAAAAACTGTGAAGCAGGTGAAGACTCTGGTTGGTTGGCTACAAGCGCAGAGAGATGGACCTTCAGGGATGAAATGGCAAGACCTGATCGTTTCAAAGCGAGTATTCCTCAGGCTGTGAGGTAGCTGTGGGAGATCTGGAGGGGGGGGGGGTAAACCAAGACTGTCGTGGCCACCAGGGAGCTATTAGGATTACATCGGCTCGCTCCTGGCAGATCTTGGAGATTACTTTGTTCAAAAGTGGGATATGAGGATAGGTGTAAAGCAGATGGTTTGTCCATGGCAATGCCAGTGTATCTCCCAGCGAGTTGAGACCTCTCCCTGCCCTCAAGCAGAACTGTGTGCATTTTGAGTTCTCTGGTGTGGCAAAGAGGTCCACTCAAGGAGTCCCCTGATGACCACAAAGGCAGCAATACGTGGGGTGAAGGAGCTCCCACTCATGGGATGTGGAGTTGGTCCTGCTGAAGACATCCACTTCGACACTCTCCTTGCCAGGTAAGTGCATTGCGATAGGAAAAATGTGATGCAGAAGACACCAGTCCCAGAAGGCTACAGACGTCTGAAGAAGCTATTGCAAATGAGTTCCATCCTGTTTGTTGATGCAGTACATGGTGGTCGTGTTGTCGGTGACTACCAGCACTACATTGCTGGAGAGGTGATGGAGGAAGGACCGGCAAGCTTTGAAAATCGCAAAGAGTTCCAGATGGTTTATGTGGAACGACTTCTCTTGTGGGGACTAGACATCGTGTACCTTCATGTCTAGACATACGGCTCCCCAACCAAGGTTGCTGGCATCTGTCGTGAGTTGAAGGGTTGGGAAGGGGGATCAGAAGGGTCGACCAATGAGGAGATTGGACCTACTTTCCCATCAGGTAAGGTGTTGGGATTGGGCAGAAGGAACTCTGAGGAGTTTGGAGGGAGGGTCCTGGAGGTTGTTGTATTGGGAAAGATGCCAGACTTGTAGATGTCTTAGCTTCAGTCTGGCGTATGGAAGGACAGATGTCATGGACACCATATAGCCGAGGACTTGTTGAACGGTGAGTGCCGGGATGTTCTTGTTGGGGCGGAACAGAGGCAAGAGGGAGTGAATGGAATTGATGTGGTTGGCCGGTGGAAACACCATGGCGTGGGTTGAATCCAAGATTACCCCTATAGGAAACTGTCTGTTGAGGGACAAGGATGGATTTGTCTGGGTTGATCTGCAGACCAAGGTTGGTAAGGGTCCTGAGTATGAACTGAATGTCTCGAGTAGCTTGTTGTTTGGAGTCAGTTACTACCAGCCAGTCATCTAAATACGGGAAGACGACAGTTCCACAAGTCCTGATGTAAGCAGCCACGGGGGCCATGCATTTGGTAAAGAGTATTGGAGCAGTGGCTAAACCAAATGGCAGGGCAGAATATTGAGAGAGGTTGCAGTTGACTGCAAATATTATTTATTTATTTATTATTATATTTGTATCCCGCTTTTCTTCTAAAATAGAACTCTAAGCGGCGAACAAAGGGCGAGCCAAGCGCCAAACAAACAACAGTAAAATACAACGAAATCTAATAAAACAGCAACAATAAAGACAATGTAAAGACAGATAAAGGACCTCACTTCTACAGGAAATGATGATGGGATGGATAATTTGAGATGTAAAAGGAGGCATCTTTAAGATCCACCACACCAAACCAATCTCCCCAACGCAGAAAGGGTATCACTTTCTCCAGAGTTACCATGTGGAATTTCAGAACATTCAGGTAGAGATTGAGGTGTCTTAAGTCCATAACAGGGCAGAGGCCTCTGTCCTTTTGGGCACAATGATGTATCTGGAGAAGTGGCCTGCATGAGCCTGATAGGGTGGAACAGGCTGGATGGCATTTTTTGTGAGAAGAGTAGATATTTCTTCCAAGAGGCACGGAGTCAGTGGGGTGTAGAGGATATTGCCTACTGGTGGTGATTGTTTGAAGTCCAGAAGGTAACCATTGGCAACGATGGATAGGACCCATTTGTCAGATGTTATGGAGCGCAAACGAGGGAGGAAGGGTGAGAGCTCATCTCTATTCTTTCAGTCTCTGGATTTGGAGAACCGGGAAGAGGAAGATTTGGCTCTCTTTCCTTTGCCAGATGAGAATGAGGAGGTGTTGTTTCTGGTGGAGCGATCTCTGTATTATCTACTGAAAGAAGAATGGTATCCAGACTGAAAGGATGGTCATTTGGTGTGGAAACGAAAAGGCCGTTGTTGCCACTGAGGGACTACATTGAGCCTCTTCACTGTGTTCTGCTTTTTTTGCTGGTCCTCCATGATTATCTGTCGATGGGTGAAATAGACCGTTGCCCTTAAAAGGGAGGTGTTCTATGTGGGTCATATGATCCTCGGACAGTCCAGTGGAATGTAGCCAAGCGTGGTGGCGGAGAGTGACAGAAGCGCCTAATATATTTGATATGCAGTCAAATGCATGTCTGGATGATCTCATTTGCTGCACCGTGAGGACCATTGCTTCCTCGAAGATGGTGGAGGCATCAGAGCGTTTATCTTTGGGAATGAGCTCAAGGAACGGTTGTAAATGGGTGAGTAGCTCCTGTTGATAAACCCCTTGGTAGTTTGCTATTTTAAAAAGGAGCAAAGACACAGCATAAATGTTTCTGCCCAAATTGTCCAGATTACGTCCCTCTTTGGAGGGCAGGATAGGTACTTGTTTCGTCCGGGATTGAATTTGGGATGAAACCACCACAACCGAGTTGGGTAAAGGACCTCACTTCTCCTGGAGACAGATAGTGCTGAAATCCTTTTTAAAGATTCCCCTGCCATTGAAAAAAAGATGGGAACATGGAGAGGTGCACAGGAGAAGCATCCTTGGTCGATATTTTACTGAACATGTGATCGTGTGGCATGGCTTAGGGTGGTGCATGGGCAGGTTGATTGATTTAGCCATACGTAGGACAAAGTCTGAATAATTCTGCATGGCTTCAGATGAGAAGGGAGGGGAACACTCTTCCACATCTGAATCAGGGGTAGTGACATAGCAAGCGGAGTCACCCTCAGCTTGCCCTTCTGACCCTGAGGATGATAAATAAATGATGCCAAGTCGGTATCAGGAGAAGAAGTGGTTTGAATTCTCGATATATGTGAGGCAGAATCCCACTGGAGAAGCCACTGTGATCCATCAAACTTCAAAGAAAACTTAGGAAGCGGTGGAAGCAACATCGACACAGGAGATGGATGAGTGGAGGTCGAAAGTTGGATCAAATGATGGTTCAATGCCACAGGATCCACTGAAGGAACAGAGGAAGATGAAGGAAAAACTGACAATTTGTGCCTTTTCTTCTTTGGTATCAACGGTGGAGTGGTTGAAGCCGAAGTTGGTACCAAGGATGGTAGATTGCAAGGCTGACCGATGGGATGGAGAGTCGGTACTGAAGTGGGAATGGTTGACACCGAAGGCATCGCCGATACTGATGGTGGGATCAAGGTTGGTTGAGTGTAGAGTCCCGATGATGGTAGGAGAGAAGGCTGGTTGGTCAATACTGAAGAAGACAGTGAGTAATGTGCTGCCTGCATCCAAGCCGAGAGTGGAGCAGAAGCCGTCGAGACTAAGAAAGTGGTCGAAATAGAAGTTGCAGCTGAAAGGGTCTGGGCGTGGAAAACAGATTGAGGCGGTAAAGGTAAGGGATGGAACTGTTGAGTCGGTATCAACTGTAAAGGTAAGGATGGCATTGGCAAGGTCAGGGCCAAGAAGGTAGAAGTTGGGACCATCGACGCCAGAGCAGTGTGCAATGAGAACACAGACTTCGAGCAGACAGTCGAAACCAATGAAGGTAAGTTCACCATCAGGGTAGACGGTACCAACGCCAAACGAGAACCTCTAGAGGAGCTTCTCTTCCGATGGGAATGGTGCTTCATTACCTTCTGGGCGAAATGCTCCAGATTGTTGTCTGTGTTCGGACACAGCCTGAGCCTGTGTGAACAGAGTCGCCATCAAGGACAAGTCGGGCAGCTGTTCTTCGGCATCAGACACTTCTGACTCCAAGGAAGATGATGAAGATTGCAATGGGAACAAAGGTTCGTAACCCAGGCGAGCAACTTGAGGCCAAAGAGAGGTGTGGCTTCATGAAGGCCACGATGAAGAACTCCAAGGTTACGTCTTAGGACTGAGTTAGGACAGCAATTTTAGTTCTTTTCAAAATGTAGCTTTAAAAGAGATTTTAAAGGATTTTGATAACTGTGTTTTGGTTTTTATAGAATCCTCTGCTTCTAAGGGGCAAAGGAAGCAGCCTTTTGTTTTGTGATTTTGTAAATATTTGCATAGTGCAGTATCAAGATGCCCACTAACATTTCCTAGCATTTTTCAGGCCCGCTGGTAACAAATGGAATGCATTGTTAATGCTTTATGTCAAACAATTGCTTACTTAATTGGAGATGTGACAATGCAGTGCCCATATGTACTTCAGGAAGGTCGCCTTTCAAGATAACATTCCAAGTTACACCCCTTATATATACACACACACACATACACACACACACACAGAGAGAGAGAGAGAGAGAGAGAGAGAGCTCTAGGAACAACCTGTCTCAAAGTGCCTGGGGTCCCCATTTGCTTCCTATGGCAGGAAACAGGGCTAGTCCAGCCATTAGTCAGAGTCAGGCGTTGGCTTCTGTGGCATAGCTGCCACCAGTCTCTTTCTTCTAACAGTGCACTGCTGCCTGCATCACCCCCTCCCCAAGTGTGACTGCTTCTTGGCTGGCTACACTAAGCCCTAAGGGTCCTCAAAGCCAAGATATTATGAGAAAGGATGGGAATGGAGGGGGCCCAGCCTATTACAGAAAGTCTTGTGTTTCTCTGTCCCTAAGATTTCAACAAGAAACGCTGCCCTTTGACCACCAGATGGTGTTACACTACAGAAGTTAACAAAAAATAGCCTGTGCATTTTCTTTCATTTTCCAGTAATTAAAGGAAAAACACTTTAACAGCTGGTTTTAGAAGAAACCTGTGCTCCAGAAGACAAAATTCAGTTGCACAGGCGAATTCATCATGCAATCTAGAAGTATTATTGGATTAAACAAGGAGACAAACAGCTACTAAAGGTTGTATTACTGAGAGAACAAGGCACACTTGATAATTCTTGCAATGTACCAGCAATACAGCAAATGGCACTTGAGTCCTGCTGCTATTCCAATCTAGTCTTATCAAAGAACTTATGAAGTTGGAAGTTGCCTACAAGGGCTTCAATTCCACCCCCCTGCTCAAGGCAGGAATACATATTCTGGGAGATAGGCACACAAGGGAAGTGACAAGAGAAGTGAGTAGCTTATCATATCTAACCAAAAGAAAGAAAGAAAGAAAGAAAGAAAGAAAGAAGAGACACATTGTGACACCTTGAAACCTAACAGCTATATTTGTGGATTCGTGTCCTTTATCAGAGCTCCAGCAACTCCCTATATATTGCTGGACGTGTCAGAAGATGCAGAGAGTCTATTAACAGGCAATAGGGAAGGCTGACTTTGGCCCTATTTTGTCCCTCAACCAGCTATATTGCTTCTTGGTGACACCAGATATTCAATGGTTACCTAGACTTTGCATAGATTATTCCCCGCCCCCCATTTTGAAAGATTGAAATGAACAACTTGCAAGGAGTAAGAGCTTTAAACTAAAACATGCTGATATTCTGGGCTCCACAATTTTTGCCTTTGGCTCCTGACCTCACCTTTGTTGGAATGTGGGCCTCAGAACTTATCTGAAGCAGATTTTGACCCTCAGGCTACTATCTCATCTAGGGGAAGATCTGGATATTGTGAAAGTCCGGATTTTCTTCTTTGTTGGTCATGTAACTGAAGATGTGGGTTCTCCATTCCCACTACAAGGATTTTTTTTTTTTAAAAAGCACTGATCAGCCCCAGAGCCAGCTGGTCGGCTTTAGGGGGAAAAAATTAAAAAGCAGAAATCCGGATCATATCCACATCCCCATGACTTCTGGCTCCGGAAAAATGTGGATTTTTAAGTGAAGCAAAATATTCCCTACTTCTCAGGTAGGTCTTTGAAAACTCGCTAAAGGGGGTGTTACCGGGTGTGGTTTTTTAAAAAAGACTGGTGGCCGTGGAGACAAGATTTTTGGAAACAATTTATCTGGAAATTTAATCAGGATTTTAAAGGATGTGTGATAGAGCCCTCAGAATACATTTCCTCATTCTATCCATACGAAGGATGGTCAGGGTACTGCTGTCCTTTGACTAGTATTGTTTTCACCCAGTAAGCTTAAATCACTGACAGCCAGTACATGTATAGTACATATAGTGCCACACTGAGACCTGGGTTCAAATTCCTCACCCACCATGGATTCTCACTGGGAAATGGCACTGGTAAATCCACCCACTAAAGTATCTCATATATTTTGGAAACCCTACTAGGGTCACCATGAATTGAACCAACTTGACAGCACATAACACATAGCCCAAATGACAGAGGTAATTCTGCACCCAAGCTGTAGGAAAAGCAAAAAAAAACACAACCAAACAAGTGTGACACACAAGAAAATGTTGCAAAGTGTGAGATAGATAGAACAGCATTCCCACAGGGTTACAGACTAAAAAGCAAACATTTTTCCATTTCTTGGCTCTAATAATTTACTTATCTACAGAACATGGGGAATTAGATAAGGCAGAGACTTACCACCAACATCGAGGTCCACCTTGAAGGCAAAGAAATGGGTATGTATTGTCCCTAGGGTATGATCCCCAACTTTATTCCCGTAATTTAGCCCACTGCCATAGAGAAAGGATGAACTTATATAACCAGTGGCATGGACTTTGCTTTCAATGGCTCCGTTTGGATAAAACACAAAGTCCCAGAGGTAATCATAGTTGCCGACAGTAGATACAGAGCGAAAGACCAGGGCAGTGCCAGGCAGCCCCCCATAGTAGATAGAATTAAACTTGGAGTAATGGCGCCGAATTGGAGACCCCAGGTCTTGCTCAAAAACACAGATGGCATCCTTGGTGACTCTAGGCTTTTCTGCTTCGGAAAAAAAGGAAACATCAAGGTAAGTAGCAGAATAAGGACAGTCAACCCCTCGCATCAGAGAGTACATGTACTTTCCAATCCCAAAGCTTGCATCCATGTATCGTGTCAACATCCCACCAGGGTTGCTGGAACCATAGACAGACATGGCGTCCTGCACACTGAGTTCGTAGATGACTCTTTGGCCTTTGAACCTGATATCGAAGAGACGTGGTCCCCGGCTCGCATCTATCCTAAAGGCAAAATTCCAAGACAAGGACCGAATCTGGTTGTTTCGTACATGGTAGCGTGGTTCAGAAGTCTCAACGTTCAAAGGGCCTTGCTCAGCGTGGTCTGCTTTAGGCTTCATGGAGGAAATACCCCCATCGGCTGGGACTTTCTTCACCTTCTCCACAGTCACACGGCCCTCTGTGAATTCTCTCTCCAGTTGTGTGAAGTCTCTATAGTACTGTCCATTGTAAAAAACTTTCTTGACACTCCACTGGGAGCTATTGAGGTGGCTATGATCGAGCATCACCTCCAGGCCAATGGGATGCAAGAAGTAGCCAGTCACATTCTGGAAAAGGACTAGCCAAGTTGCCCGATCGCCAGACTTCAGTCCCCGAGGAGATGTTGTCATTGCAGCGACATTAGTGCCATCGTAGTCCAACACCTCTTTCATGAAGCTCGGGGCTTTGGGAAACACCACATGGTGCAGGAAAATATTCATCTGTTTGTATTCTGCAAGGAGGGGAGGCCTGCGATAATACGGGACCTGCCCTCCATACTTCTCCACTGTCACATCCCGGTGATATGTCGGCTCCGGGAGAGGGCCCACCACAAACTCAGTGACATTTGGGTGTGGTTGGTTTCCAAAATATACCACAACCAGCGCTTGCCTAGGAGGACGGCTGCCTCCGTGATCCAGATACGAGAGAGATTCGGCTTTGGGTGGCAACTGCAAGTCGACCGAGTAAATGCAGTTGTCTGAAGGATTTGCACGAGAAGCATCTTCCAGGACTGACCCAAGACTGGTCTTCAGGTACTGTACCACGTGGGATATTTCGTCTTGGCTGAGATCAGCAAAAAGCCACCTCCTTTCGCTGTGCAGATGTTCTGGAAAAGTATATCGCGCCTGGTACCCACAGGGTGTGTGTGTTTCGCCTCTCGTCAACAAGACGCAGACTAAAGCAAAAATCACAACCAAGGCCAGGAGCAGCACCAGGAGAACGGCTTTCACATTCATCTTTGCAGTACCACCAGCAGCAGAAGGAAAAGCCGCAGAGGAGCACCAAAGCACCAGGAGTGATGTTTGCAGTTCCGCACAGCTTCCTTGAACTATGACCAGCTGAGTTGAAAGCAGCGAGGAGGAAAGCTGAAGGAGAGACTGAAGGAGGCGCTTGCAGAGGGTCAGCAAAAGGCCCTGTTTTTCTGTGTCTTCCAGAGAGCATTTTATGCGGAGGCACTAGCATCCCTGGGATGCAGCAGACAAGAGTGAGTCACTGGACAAATCTCACACCACTCTCTCCTGGCTGCTCCTGCCGTCAAGCTGTCTTTTCCAAGGAGTCTGTAAAGATCGGATGATATGGATACCAGCCGGCTTGGCAGGTCCAGCATGTTTTGTACACGATAAAAGGTCCCTCCACAATGTAGCTTTTTGGGGGTATGCTTGTGGCGAACGTTTATACGTTTCCCTAAAATTAATTCTAGTCTGTCTGCCTGGATTGCTTCCATCAGAGACTCAAGATGGCGGTAGGAGGTCAAACACAAACATATGTTCAACACAACACTATATGACACCGTCAGCAGAGCCAAAGGTGTCGGAAGCATTCTCCCTCATTGAAATTTTCTCTTGCGGCAAGGACCCTTGGATGGGCAAGTGGATCAGCTTTGCCCCAGATAGAGTCTGAGGAAGTGGGGTGCCCATCTTTCTCCCCACCTGAGCCATCACAACAGCAACTGGGCTGTTCAGTGGAGTCTCACTGATAAAGATTGATACCCACCCAGAAGTGGCATAGGAGGCATTGTCGGCAACCCCAACACCACCTGGGCTGGGGCAAGAGGAGAAGCTCCCCCCAAAAGACCCCCATCAGGCAAGTACTTCCAGCCCTCTTTCAAAGGTGTTGGGTTGTGGTGTCTAGTATCACAAACTCAGACTCACCTATAGATGTTGCACCATGGGAGGCTCATGCTGAGAACTCAGCCCCCCACTTTGGATGTTGGATCAGAGCAGTCTAGAGCAAGAAAATGAACCCTAGTGGGGGCAGATGGGTAGAAGAGCCAAAGACACCCAGGGTATGGATGCACCCATTCACTTTGTCCCAACAGAATAAAGCCTGGTTGGACTCACATCTGAGCCTGGAGAGGTTAGGAGACCCCCCCACTCTCCCCCCTTCTGGGGGGGGGGGGGAAGCAGGGGGCCACACAAATTTGCTGGAATTCTGTTGCAGTTATATAACGGTGAATTGCCTGTAAGTTGAGAAATTTCCCTAGGCGTTTATCTGTTACATTCTGGGCCATGTAGCTCAGAGTGGAACAGATAATAACCAACGGAGACTTCTTAACTTACACCAATTCACTATGAAAGACAGACTCAACAGGATTTTGGCCAATCTGAGGGAGGGGACAAAGAACGGCTAGCTTTACATGAGGGGAAAATAGTACCAGAGGATGACGTTTTCCTTATTCTTACCATGATATGGAAATTCTGTTCATTACCTGCATTGCTTTTGCTTTATGCTTTCCCCTGTGATAAATACAGGCCTTAATGTTGCCCCTGAGTGAATTTAAGAGGCTCAGAGTTGGTAGGGGTTTTGCCGATGCGGGTAATTTAATTTCATCCCTCAGTATGTTGAGGGTGAGAAGCACACTCTAAGTTACCTCAGACTAGAATCCTAACTCCCAGAAGAAGGCAATTTGAGGCTCTCTGGGCCTGGCCCGGCGGAGGAAAGAAAAACACAAACACACCCGGCTGGGAGAGGCTGTGTGGGAATTTCCACTCCTGCTTCCAGCCTGCCCCCACCATGTTGGTTTCCGGAAACCTGTCTCCTGCCGTGAATGTGTCCTTTTTGCTTCGTTCCAAGGGTGGGTCCTCCTCCTCCTCCTCCTCCTCTGATGGCCCCAGGTGCCCCGTTCCATCTCGGGCAGCAGTCACCCTTTTTCTTAGCCATTCAGTCACTGAAGGCAAACATGTTGTAGCAGCAAAGCCTGGCCTACATGACCATATACAATGCGAATCTTATTACCTCTGCACGAAAACGAGACGTCGTGTGGAGAGAACACTTATTGCTATTCAGCTGGAACTCCCACCATCCCTCACTATTGGTATTTTACACAGAGCTTGTGGGAGTTGTAGTCTAGCAACTTAGTGACTGGAGCTGGTTACAGGGATCACATAACCCCTGTTACAGCAGCTGCAACAACTGCTGATTATTTTGCAGGCAAGGTTCAATGAGCCAATTTTTAACCTATAAAGCCCTGAAGGGTTTGGGTTCGAGCTATCTGGCTGACGATCCGGTTGAAGTCATGGTGGACTGATGGTATGAGGATACCACCCAGGCTGTAGACCGGATCGCCCCCAGGCACCTTCTCCGCTGCAGAGCTCGCTCCTCGCTGTGGTTTACGGCGGCGTTGAGAGCGATGAAGCAAGAACGGAGAAAGCTGGAGAGCAGATGGAGGACGGACCAGAAGGCTTTCAATAGGTCTGCTGTTAAAATCCAGACCAGGCGCTATGTCCACTCGATCAGGGAGGCTAAAACATTTTTCTACTCCCTGAGAATTAGTGAGGCCTCGAACCGCTGATGGAGAAACCAGCGGAGTTATTCCGTGTGGTTCGTGACCTCACTAATCCTGGCCTGGTTAGGCCTCCTCCTACTGAGTTCAGTAGTGAGACTTTTGCAGCCTTTTTTAGAATGAAAATTGAGGCCATCCATACTGGTCTTGACTCCGGTTGCATTAGTCTCTCCTCGGGATCCCCTGACGCTGCACCCCCTTGGTCTCCTCAACTGGTCGAGTTTGGGCCTGTTTCCGATTCTGAGGCCTCCAGGGCCCTGGCACATTGCCAGCCAGCATCCTCCCCCTTTGATCCTTGCCCACCTTGGCTCATTAAATCTGCCGGAGGGAGCATGCCTGAGTGGGCTTCAATGATCTCCACTGCCTCCTTTAGGGAAGGGATTTTTCCCTCTCCCCTGAAGGAGACACTGGTGAAGCCCACCCTAAAGAAACCTGGCCTGGCATCTGGCATCTGACGAATTGGCAAATTACAGTCCGATTACCAAATTACAGTCCGATTGCCTTCATGGGCAAGGTTATCGAGAGGGTGGCCACTGTCCGGCTCCAGTCATTCCTGGAGGTAGAACATGTCCTTGACCCATTCCAGTCTGGGTTCAGGCTGTGTTGGGGGACTGAGACAGTCTTGGTCGCACTGCAAGATGACCTCCTCTGGGGGGCCGACTGGGGTAGCTCCACCTTGTTGGTCCTTCTGGATTTGTCAGCGGCCTTTGATACCGTCGACCATGGTATCCTGCTGGACCGGCTCTCCGAGATAGGTATCGGAGGCACTGTGCTCAGTTGGTTCTGATCCTTCTTGGAGGACCGCCCCCAATGTGTGCAGCTTGGTGGGGGGAGTTGTCTGCCCTGTGGATACTCCTATGTGGGGTTCTGCAGGGGTCAGCTCTCTCTCCTATGCTGTTCAACATCTATGTGAGGCGGTTGGCTGAGGACATTAGGAGATTTGGAGTCTGCTGTCATCAGTATGCTGATGACACACAGCTCTATCTCTCCTTTTCCACCTCTGCAGTTGAGGCTGTTCAGACCCTCGACCAGTGCCTGGATGAAGTCATGGAATGGACCAAGACCAACAGACTCAAACTCAACCCCGAGAAGACCGAGGTTATGTTCTTTGGGACTTCCCCTTCCAGATATGGAGGCCCTCTCCCTAGCCTGGAGGGTGTTTCCCTCCAGCTGACGGATAGTGTCTGGAACCTGAGCGTGGTCGTGGACCCAGCTCTATCCATGGAGGCCCAGGTGGCCGCCGTGTCCAGGACTGCCTTTTTCCATCTTCGCCAAATCGCCCAGATTCGTCCTTATCTGGATGGGGACTCCTTGAGAACTATTGTGCAAGCGCTGGTGATCTCGAGAACAGATTACTGCAATGCTCTCTACATGGGGTTGCCCTTGACTCTTATTCAGCAACTCCAGCGGGTGCAAAATGCGGCGGCCAGACTGGTGGCAGGTGTGCGTCGATACGACCACATCACCGCAGTACTGGCCCGCCTGCATTGGCTACCCGCTGCGTCCTGAATAAGATTCAAGGTCTTGGTTTTAATTTATAAAACCCTCCATGGCCTGGGACCTGAATACCTGGCAGAGCGAATCTCCAAGCGGTCAACCTCAGCCCGACCAACAAGAATGTAGCGGGTGCACTCACTTTGGGTCGCCACACCCAGGGAGGCTCGGAAAGGGGTCACCCATAACCAAGCCTTCTCTGCGGCTGGTCCCATATTATGGAATCATCTCCCCAGTGAGTTGCGCCTTGCACAGTCCCTGCCAACCTTCAAAAAGGCTTTAAAGACCATTCTTTTCCGGGAGGTGTTTGGTGACTGTTAATTTGGTTTTTTTTCTCCTCCTGTTCCGTCCTGCCATCTTGCCATTTTGCTGTTTATTTTTATTGTTTATAATTTTATAGTGATGTTGTACCTAATTTTGCTTATTGTTTGTTCTCCTTTGTTGTAAACTGTCCGGAGTTCTGTCCGGATGATGGACAGTATATAAGCACTTATCCTTAATGACTTACCATATGAGGGTTTTTAAAATTGACTGTTGTGCCTGATTGCTTTTAAATGAGTTTTTATTGACTGTTTTAAATATAATGCTTGGTTCTTTTTAAGTACTTGTACACTTAATGTATTTAGCTTTTAAATATTGTTTTTAAATAATGTAAGCCACCATGGTTCCTTTTAAAGGTGAAAGGAGAGGTAAAAATGTTTTAAATAAATAAAATAAATTGATGAATATTGAGGCCTTCATGTTCTCCATCTCATCTTGAGAAAGCTTGACTGCTTGGTAGCAGTTACTACAGACAATATGGAGAGCTCTTCCAAGGGAAAAGATTGATCTCCGTTTAGTGGCATAGCACGGCCAGGAACCCACAGGGATGGTCACCTGGGTGTAAATATTTTAGGATGCACAAGGATTGTAAGACTCTATGGGGGAATCTTACCTTCTCGGGGTGGGGGTTGGGGGTTGGGCATCTTCAGTCAGGAGGCCAGGCTTCCCTTCTAGGAGGCAAGGGCCTGCTTCCCCTGCCGTCCATGAGGAATCTGGGCCTGAGAAGGAGCAGATGGTAGTAGTGGTGATGGGGTTAACACAGGGTCTTGGGGGTGGTGGTGTCTCAGCTTCCATTCCAGGCCCAGCATCTGCACAAGCCTGGAAGACAGCACTGTGCCAGGAGCAGATGTGGATCGTAGTGTGGGGCAGTGGGGATTCTTTTCCAAGCCCATTCTCTATGCAGGCCTGGAAGCCAGTGGGGCAACAGAAGCAGGTGGGGTGGATTTTGCCTTGCCCTAGGAGGTGCCTGCAGCCCACACTATTCCACTGTCTCTGCTGAACAACTGCGGTGGAACACATGCATGAAAGGGTCTGTGAAGATTCTCAGTCATCTAGGTGAGTTTATTTGGAAGATGAGTCATGGCAACTGGACTTCTCCTGAGAGACTGAAACATTTTGCTGTTCATCCAAACTCAGACTGTCAAAGTGTTTGGATGAGCAGCAAAACGTTTCAATGTCTCAAGAAAAGAAGTCCAGTTGTCATGACTCAACTTCCAGATACTGTACATGAAAAGAGTTGGTTGCTTGGTCTATAAATCCCAGAGCAATCTTATGAACCCAGAGCCCCACAGTGGTGCTAGACTACAACTCACAATAGCCCACACTGCCACTGGAGATGATGGGGATTGAGTTCAAACTCATCTGAAAGTCATCAGGTTGGGGGAACACTGCCTACAAAACCCAAAGTGTGTTCCATTGCATGAAGAATCAGTTTGCCTATTCCTGGGTCAAATGACACATGGCCCAAGTTGTATACAAGGAAAATCAGGACTAACTGCAGTCTGTGAAGACAAATACATTTTGTGCTGCTTTTGATGCGTTGTGCCCTGAGGAAAAGATGAGGCTGTATTCTGTACTGCAGTGGTGGCCAGGGTTCGGCCCTTCAGATGTTTTGGACCACAACTCCCACAGTCCTTTGTCACTGGCAATCTAGGCTTGGAATTCTGGGAGTTGTGGTCCAAAACATCTGGAGGGCCAAAGTTTGGCCACCACTGCACTGGTTGATCAGTCCAGGGACGCCCCACATTAAGAGACAATTATTAGCCTCCAGAGCACATTCATGGAAGAGCTTAATCCATTCCACTTTCTAGAAACACAAAGAAAGCTTGGCCAACTTCGAAGCTGCTGGACCTTTGTCCCAGATTCTGTTGACAAAGCAGTTTCCAGCACAACTTCAGCTTTCAACTGCATATGGGCAGTAGGAAGATAGAAAATTAACCATGCTAGCATTTAAACTTTGTATGGGCTAAAAGTCAATTTCTATGCCTTAAGGCAGTTGGTGGATAAACCTTGAAAAAAAAGCTAGAGAAAAAAAAAAGAGGTAGTGGATGAACTTTGTCCCCCAGTCTGCCTCTCCCTACACTTTCCTTTATCATACTATTGTCTTTTCATTTTATTTACATCTATCTTCCTCATCATTGTTAAATTACTTTCACATTGCTTGGGAACCTGGTTCTCATAATTGCAATAAACAAAGTCAAATACGTAAACATACAGAGGTATGCTTTGATTTGCTCTGTACAGTATTTGTAACAATTGAATGTTTGGTAGTATTTCTGCTCCAGTGAATGCAGATTATTAGAATTCCACCTCTTATGTTAAATCTAACGCTGGTCCTCATAGCATAGATTCCATGAATCACAGGGATTTGCATTCATTAGCTCTTCCTACTCATTCAGCTGGTCTATTTTAGTTGTTACTTTGGAATTTTTAAATGGAAAGCAGCATACAAATGCTCTTATTGTTTTAAAAATGATAGGACTAATTAAATTTGCTCTCTTGTATTTTAGGTGAGTGTAAATAAAAAACAGCAACTCATAGTTGCAAAAGAAAGTAGAAGGCAAAATCTGAGATGAGAATGATGTGAAAGGAGACTAAGTAGCACTAAAAAGTTTTCTAACATCACTTTTTCCCATGACACATAGATGGATTATTTCAGTCAAATTAGCTAAGACATATAAATGGGCCTACACAGACTAACATACACCAGATTCTCTGGCACTTGCTTTCAATTTTTAAAGAGGCAGAGTGCCTCTAAAATGCTCCTGTAATTAAAAAAAAAGACTTGGAAAAAAAAGAAAGGTACAGTACACTCAATGTGCTTCCAAACTGAGCTGAACTGCACAAAAATGATCAGAAGCAAGGGAAGCTTCCACATCCACTCACCAGAATACTCTTTAGAAGTTCACGCCAATGGACAAGATCAAAGTGTGCAATGTCAACTCATCTATAATAAATCAAACGCCCTCAACTAAATTCCAGACAAATGGTGCCTGGTACTACTGACTGGGAACACAGTGAACAAGTTTTTTGCCTCCTTCTGCCCTTTCTTGGATTTTTATTTTTATTTACTGTATTTTGAAAATAAGAGAGAGGCAGGAACCCAGGACTACAAGTGGGATGAAGACGACATCGGGAATCCTTATAAAAGTGTGTGAATGAGGCAAGGTGAGTGCAGAAAAAACATGTCGTCCAGCACAGAATCACATTGGCACTGAGCTGAGAAGTCCCTCTCCAGTGTTGTCACAAACGATCACCTATCTTTGCACAAGCAGTAATCTGTGGAAAGAATCTGCTCATTCACATTAACAGGCAGGTCTTTTATAAAGATACAATCCTGCATTTAAATGTTGATAGGGCTGTCCATTTAGCAGAGACTCGGTAGAATACCAACCCTCTGGTGAGCATCCCAAATTTTAGGGAAATAAAAGGTGGGAGAAACAGGTATCCACTCTCTTTGAAAAGACTTTATCTGATAATCTGCAAGCCTTTTTGTCTTCATTACACCTTGGGTGAGAGGCACACTTCATGACTTTGAACCTTTTGGATTGACCTACTTGAGGTATTACCGCAATAGAAATTTAGATATCTCTTCAAAGCAAATCTTGAGAGTTATGGAAGATAGGTGATGCATGGGGGACAGGACAGAAGGGCAACCAAGCTATTGTCAGAAATTCACCTCCTTTCCAAGTCACCAGGGAACCAATTGTTAAGGAAGCTATGCTGTTGCTTCTACACTAGATGTCCCTTATGTCACATCAGTTGAAGTCAAACTCAGTTTTGTCTAGGTAAAAGGTAGAGGTTCCACACACATGTGTGTGCTAACCGTGTCTGTCTCTAGGGGCAGTGCTCATCTCCGTATTCCAGCCAAAGAGCCAGTGTTGTACAAGTCCGTGGCCACGTGGCTGGCACGGCTGCAAGGAAACACTGTTTTACCTTCCTGCTTTTTACCGCGGTACTTATCTACTTGCATTTACATGCTTTCGAACTGTTAGGTTGGCAGGAGCTGGGGTGAACAGCGGGAGCTCGCTCCGCTGCGTGGCACCTGGGATTCGAACCGCCGACTTGCTGACTTTGCAGCCAACAGTTTTCGGAGCAGGAAAGGCTTCCTTTTTCAGATGACAATTTCCACAACCATGTTACCTGGGGAAATCTAAGTGTTGCAGTTAAAAAAAACACGCAACTATTCCAAACTCTGCATTTCTGTTGAGTTGCTGGCTTATCTGGAATGGTAAAACTGGGAGAGCTCTCCAGCCTACTTGGCTCAAGTCTGGATTTTTCAGTCAATGTAATGTATTTATATTGTAAAGATCTTGACCTCTACCCCCCAGTACTCTGCTTCATTTTGACTCTTTGTTACAGGTTAAACCTTCTCCTTCAGATGCATACCAAGACCAGAAGAAACAGGGTAAAATAAATGACCCCATGGCTTCTCCAGCCAGTTCACGTGTCACAGCACTGTCAAAAATGATTTGTAAACATCATCTCCAACAAAGACACATAAAAGTGGTATATTCCACCCAGCCAGTGGTGCTTGTACTGAATGTTTTTCACAACGTATTCATGTTCATTCCACTGCTGTTATTCCTGATTTATGATGATTTTAACATGTTTTGGGTGGAATACAACTTTTTCTTCCCATCTTGACCATTGTTCTATAGAATAACTGCCTATGCTCTTTCTCATAGGTAAGACTCTAAAAGCAGCAGGGTGTCTTTTGAGAAGCAGGGGGCCCAAATTAGTTTTTCCTTGATTGGCTGTTCTTATAACTGTGCTGAATATTTATTCTACTTCCAGGGCAGCACTGAGCTTTGTTGCTGCGAGACTGGAACAGCCTGCACCAGTTGAAATTACTGCTGAGCTCCAGGCTTTAAGAATCAGTCAAACTCCTCAGATTAATCCTTCTCGTGTGGTGCTTTGCTCCAAAACCTCACCACCAGTCACAGCTGGACCCTTGGGCCACCCCAACGAGAAATAGATCTTGTGGCCGTACTTAGCACTAATGTTCAGACAGATTTGGCAGCTCTACCAAGATGAGAAATTGTGGACATCTCTAGTGTACAAATGATTGTTTGGAGTGTTTGGTACAGATTTTGCAGTGTTAGAGAAATCATACCCCTAGTGAGTTTAGATCCAAGTTCTATCTTTTACAGAGACTCAAAAGACTACCAGAGCAAGTGTCTAGGCGACATCATTCAGTACTGAGGATTGCATGGTCCTCATCACAAAGAAGAACCCATTGGTTAAGAACTGAACAGTATAAACCAAGAACTGTGTTGTTGTATAAGGCCAAACACCTCTCTCAAGTCTGGCATTATGTTCTCAACAGTGGCCAACCAGATTTACTAGGGAAATTCAGGGCTGTGGAGTCGGTAGATAAATGTTACGACTCCGACTCCTAAGTTTTTTTGTACTTCCGACTCCGACTACCCGACTCCGACTCCTCTGTATTAATATGCGATTGTATTTTATACATTCCTTGAAGGAAATTCCTTATTAGTGAGAGGCTAGGTTACCCATGGGCGCTGCGTAACAGCAGAACACGACACTATGGAAAGTATAAGTATTGTCGCTCCTAATTGTGCGTTGCATGCCATACAGTGAAGCACATGAAAAGCATGCTTCTTCACGGTCACTTAATGTGTTCGTTTTGCGGTTACGTGAGGCACTGCATGCATTGGTCTTTATTCTTACAGTAGAGAAGTCATTAATTATAACTTTTTGTGAATTGGGACATTTAAACTTGCTTTTTTAAAAAAAATTCCAATCTAAATTTAGTAGGAGTAGGAGTCGGAGTCGGTGCATTGTTTGCTGACTCTGACTCTGACTCCAGGTACCCAAAATTTCCTCCGACTCCGACCCCACAGCCCTGGGGAAATCCACCAAGTGTTCTCCCACCAACTGGTATTTAGAATGTACTTCTTCTGATACGGTAGGTTATGTACAGCCATTAGGACTAGCAATCACAGATAGACCACCTCTTGCACTAGTGTCTCTAGCTTTTATGGATAGTCCTCCCTTTTGTTTACCATCACTGCCTTTTGTAGTAGCCAATTTCATGGTCTCCCTCTCCACCATACGCTGGATTAACAATTCTGAATCTCCTTCTAATCAGTTTCACCGGACAATCCTTATTTCTAATATGAATGAGTGAGTTTGACTGTGTATAGTCTTCCACCCGTGTATGATGCCAACTCTGCCTTACCTCCCTAATTGGTTTCCTTGCACAAGGGTAGAAATTAGAAAGGAAACAGATCCAGAAGTGATGCAGTTATGCTCACCTAAGCATTGTTCATATACGGCTCACAGCCAGGACCCTGGCACCTAACAACTGAGCAGAAGGTGTAGCACTAAAGACACACAGGCAGAGTAGACACTGAGATGAGAATGGACTGCAGCACAACATGAATGAAGGCATTGATATCATGGGGTCAGGCTTGTTGTATTTGAAAACAACACACTACAGAATATTACAGGCATTCTTGCTTTGGACACAGGGTGCAATGGCCATTACCTGAAACACTGCTCTGCTCCTTTTGGGCTAAATTAATTTACCCAGTAAAGGAAAAGGAAGCCACTCTGAAGCACAGCCTACTGACTCTATGGTTCATCAACAGCCACTTCACCCTGAAGACAGCTGAAGCCGAGTTCTGAATAACAATGGACTAAGACGCTTGTATTCTAAGAACAAGACACAGAAAATACCACGCCAATGATGCAAAGCATTTATGGCAACAGGAACACCATCAGGAACGTGTTCCTAATCTATGCCTCTTCATCATCACAGTTAGAGCTCCCCTGGCCAATATCCCCGAGATTTCTTCTCTCACCCCACAACTATTTACGTTCAAGGGAACTCGACTCTGAAGCAGAGGGAGACTTGGAGTGAACAGAGCCCCAACTTCATAAAACACTGCTGCGGGGACCAATTAAAGAGAAAATAATAAAAACGACCACAGGGAAGATGGGACATGAGAACGGCTGACCACAAAAGAGGGTCTCTGGTTAACAGTCCATTAGTCTGCATGGTGAACTGCCAAGGATGAATCCAAAGTACCTATCACTTTTAATTTGTTGACATAGTAAAAGTTGTACATACGTTCAATGTGGCAAGGAAATATGAACAATCCAACAAAAGCAGCCGGTACAAAGAAAACACAGAAGAAGGAAAGAGGAAAGTCTGCTTTCAGGTAGCAGCTACAATAAGGGCAGCTGTGAAAAGAACCTTTACTCTGGGTCAGAATAAGGCTTGCCCAGCGACAAATGACAATGACACAAAGGCATTTTTCAAAGAGCCCAGGGAGAATGAGCTTCATGGCAGAGCTGGCAGAGAGGAGGTTTATTTATATTTTTCAAAAGACAACCAAGGAAAGGGAGAGTGGCTAAGAAACATCATTCACCCTGCCACTGTTTTGCTTGGTTCGTTTTACAAATCTAACACCACTCACAAGACTACAGCACAAGAGGGAAATAGAAAAGCTAAGAGCAAATCTCACAGGGGAAACTGCAGCATCTCAGGTAGTTGGCGCCCCCTCCCTGCTTCCTCGAAGAATGGAAAAGAGCAAAACTGAAGACGACTAGCATTCAGAGATCAGGAACTCAGCGTACTTTCGAGGGCTCTCTCTTAAAAGTCAAAAAAGGGTCCCCCAGCTGAAAAGAAGTTGCTAGGTTTCCTTAAATGGAGCGGGAGAGAAAAAGGTAAACCAGGAGACTTCGGATCTTAAACATACCGTAGCCATTCTGCTATTAGAAAAGCTAATTTCATTGGGCCAACTGTCTCAGGAAGACTGCCCTGCCCTACCCAGCCCGAGATCCAGAGAATGCCCACTGCCCTCCAATTTTATGTTAGGATTCCTTGTTGGGTAGACGAGCGCCACGACCAAAGCAGAAAATCCTTCTTGATTTTCTTCCTGTGGAAGAACTTAGTGCCCATTCAGAAGAACAAATGCAACCAGGGAAGGAAGCCAAAAGCTTGAGAAGGGCATTAAAATCAGCTTGATTAGACGGGTCACGAAGATGGAGATGGACAGTCAGGGGAGGGGGCACTGATGCCCCCCCCCAAAAAAAACCTGCTTTTTTCAGTGGGAAGAGCAAAATGAGAGAGCCAATGGTCAAACAGGTCAGCTGCTGTTGACCAGTCAGGGATAAACTACCTAAAACGGAGCACTCCTCCGAGCAGCTAAAGAGCAGGGGAATTTAGAGCCGCTGACATGAAGGTATTCTTGCCTGGAACAGGTTGGCCATGATCCTGTTCCCCCAGCTAAGTCGAAACAGAAGCTCTGCCCCATACCTTCGGGATGTCAGAGATTCTGGGAAGGGAGGACAAATCCCCAAACCCCAAATAAAAACCAACCCACCCGCCCCACCCCAACCAAAAAAAAGAGCTAGGAGAGTTTCTTTAGACTTTTAACTAAAAGTGTGGCGAGGACTGTTTCCAGCCAGCTTCCCCATCTTGATAGTCACATAAATTGAGGCAAAGACTGTCTTGAGCGCCTGCTGAACAGTTCCATAAGTTCAGAGAGTTGACAGCTCAGTAGAGAGTCTCTGCATTGCTGCTCCGGGGTCGCTTGATCTTCTCAATATTCTTTAGGATCATATCATGCAGAGTCACCTGGGGGAAAGGAGACAAGAGACTGATTTCTTCTCTCTTAGAAAGGATTTGTTTTGCCAAAAATCTCCCGTCAACCATTCTGGGACGCAAGATGTATGTCACCTGGATAACAGCCCAGGAAGACACACTGCGTCTCCTATTTTAGAAAACAAAAGATGTGCCCTTGCTTGATACACAGCTATAGTAAGATTATATCATGTTATATTGCTATGGGGTTTTTGGAATTCAGGGACTCCTAATCCCATAATTTGATGGGAATCTCCCAGGCTGAATGATGAGACCAGGAGACCTCAAACCAGCAACAAACACACACACACACACACACA
>JAHTLZ010000111.1:1756088-1774895 GCA_023846285.1 Phrynocephalus versicolor | reverse complement strand
GGCCCATTTGAGTTAAATATATTTGCTACATGCAGCTGTTGGCAAATCTTATGAATAACTTGCAGAGAAGCCTCCTCTAACCTGATGCCTTTTAGATGTCTTGGACCACAACTCCCACTGCCCTAAATCATATTGGTGGTGTAATGGGAACTGTAGCAGAACACAGAGGACAACCGCCAAGTAATAGCAGATTAGTATCATTCTGATACGAATGAAGAAAGAATCCTCTGCAGATTGTTTTTAAAACAAATAATAAATAAATCAGCACATCGTTCACTGAATTGGCTGAGATTTCAGTAGATCTGGCAGCAGTGAATGCCTCCTTTCGTTAACAGCATCCATGGGGTTGCAACCTCTTTTAGCATTACCTGATTTGTTACTCAACAGCTTGCCTCTGACAAGCAGGATTTGTCTACAAAAATAAACAAACTGCCTTTTCTTTTTTCTCTAGCAACAGCCTGAATCCATAACAAGTGCACCTGGTCCTTAGAGAAGAAATAAACGGACTCCTTTTCTGCCTTCATCCTTCCAATCCCAGAAAGCATCACAGGGGGATGGTCAATGGTTCGGCTGAGAGAGCTGAGAGAACACTTCCCAGTCAAGTTCTGGTTGATGGAGCTTTTGGAACCAGGAGAGTCTCATGCTCCCTCCCTCCTTTCCAGCCGGAGGCCGCAGACGTGGGGGAGATGCCAAGGAGACAATTGGACATGGAGGCATTACAAGAAAACGGAAGGCTAACTTACATATTGATTTCTGAGCTCCGAAATGATGAGTCGCAGACTGATGTATTCCTTTTCATCCATCTCAGTCACGGTGCGACGATAATCCTCCTACAGAGAGAGTCATATAGTGAGAACTGCTCTGCCACCGATAAGTGTGAGAGGGGCCCTTGGTGTGACGGAGCCATCCCATTCCATTTCACAATGGACCTTCTGTAAAAAGGTCACCTTCTCTTCAGGGTCCTTCCTTCAGTATAGCTACCTTATTCTATTCCATTCATCTGACAAAGAACCCAGTCTTGTGCCAAGCCAAGAGAAACTGAGAAGCCGAGACAGGGAAGCTTCTCTGTATTGTAGATCTAAACATTTGATTATGGAAATCCCTCCCAAGTAAGACCTGCCGGGCGCCGCCCCTGATGACATTCCAGCGCCAAGTAAAAACCTTCCTGTTCCAGAAGTTTTTAAACTGATTATTGTGGGTCCTGATGGCAATTTTAGTGTAGTATTTTAATGTATTGTATTTATTGTATTTAAATGTTTTTATTTTAATTTTATTGCATTTTTGATGTTTTAATTGTCTGAACTGTTTCTTTTGATTGTAAGCCACCCAGAGACCTTTGGGTGTGGGCAGCATATAAGCTATATAAATCAACAAGCAAGCAAGCAAGCAAGCAAGCAAACAAACAAACAAAATAAATAAATAAATAAATAAATAAATAAATAAATAAATAAATAAATAAATAAACAAACAAATTTGCTACAGGCATGGTTCTCATCCTTTGGCCCTCCATGTCTGTGACTTCAGCTCTTGGAAGATCTAACCAGCATAACTGTTGAAGTCCAAATACTGCTGGGACGTCAAAGGTGAAGACCGACGGTCCTAAACCCCACAACATTTTCAAGTGAAATACATTCACCAGATCCCATTGCTATTTCTATCATTCTTGAAGCTCAACAATCTAAGCACAGATATTATTCAATAGACTTAATCTCAGCACTTACCACATGGGGGTATTTTGCTATTTTAGAAACCAGCTTTGCTCGTGTAATGTAGTATCTGAAATGGAACCACAGAGGTTTCTTAATGTGTTATAAAAAATGGCAAGGAGATTCCCAAGAAAGTCCAGTCACCAGAAGGAGGTATTTTTCTCTCAAAGAAACACCAGCCTTGGAAAGAGCTCTGAAGATGGGTTTACATCTTAAAAATATACCCACCTAGATATCTGGTCCAAGTACGAAGCTGCTTCACTCTCTACAGTTCGGAGTTCAGCCACAGTCTCTTCCTGCAAAAGGGAAAGCCAGCAGGGAAACATTTATTAACAGAATTGCCAGGCCCACTCATAGCCAAGCATTCTGTGATTGCACAGGCCATGTGGATGATCTCCATCTACTGTAGATCCAAATGTGCCTGAGTCCCGAACAGGGAAAAATATCTGCCAATTGGCCCCACAAGAGATCTAGGACAGAGCTATATCAGGACAACCACTTCTAAAAAGACAAGCATGTTACACAAGCGCTTTGGGCAGTGATCACCTTGGTTCCTAAATACTACATATTTTTCCATTGAATATACATACTCCTTGTGGCGACCCTGGAACCTTCGCTCCAAAACAGATTCCAAAACAATTTGAGCATCAGCTTTCCCAGCCTCTAAGGAAACATCAACACCGTTATGTGTCTTTTGAGGCTACACACAAAGCCTCTCCATCTAACCCAGGCATGTCCAAACTTCGGCCCTCCTGATGTTCTGGACCACCGCTCCCAGAATTCTAAGCTTAAGACTGCCAATGACAAAGGACTGTGGGAGTTGCGGTCCAAAACATCTGGAGGGCCAAAGTTTGGACATGCCTGATCTAACCCCTTAAAAGTTGTTCCCAAACCATTCAGCTGCCTTTGTTGTGAAGGAGCATGAAACGACATAAAGGAGCATGGTTTTTAAAGTTCTGCAACTAATCCCCAGAAGACAGAGGACCTGAGAGGTCCAGTCTACTTAAGTCCTGAGTTGGCTGATGCTCCTTACTAGAACAACTGCTTTCCTGGGAAAGAGCTCCAACAGGAATATATATCTGGGCTCCTGAACAGCTCTATTGCTCCCTTCTGGCCAGACCAAGAAGGAACGGGCTTCACCAGACAAAGGCTTGCTGTATCTACTCTACCTTTGCTCAATGAACTGGACTTCTCACATCACTCACATATAACAGATTGCTGGCAGAACTTCAGGGAGTGAACAAGGAACGAACCCCTTCCCTCTAACCTCACAGAACAAGGTCCTTTCCCTTCCTCCAGCATGCAAGAAAGACATCATCTAAGTTCTGCTTCTTTCTCTGCGGAGTTCGCCAAGAGCCCAGTTCCCCCGTTCTCTCATCCCAACGGCCCATTTACCTGAATTGAAACACCAAAATTGTTGCCGTCTTCTATCCTGGGAATCAGGAGCTGCACCCACATTTTCACCTGCAGGGGCAGAAAATGTCAGATTCAAAAATGCCAGAGCCATGGTGGATATTCTAAGTACTCCTGGCAGTGTGCTCGGCATGCAGCATCCGGATACGCCCAAGCCAGGCAGGTAAGTAAGGCTGAGACAGAGAGAGAGAAAGAGAGACATTTGTTCCAAAGCATGCTAAATACTCTGCATCGGAAAGAGGGTTTGAATCCCTGCAATCAGAATCAGCACTTTCCTAGCCCTCATTGACTTGCTAGATTCATGCCTATGGCAGGGGCCCTTTAGACCACAAGGGAAAAAAGGAGGGGCATGAAACTGAATCTCTGCAGAGGAATTCTTATGGAAAAGTAAAAACACAGGGAGGAGTTAATCAAATCTGGTGCTTCTAGGACCCAGGGAACCTGTTCTATAGAGTAACAAATTGATTTGTTACTGATTCATTTTGTACAATTTAAAAAAAAAACATTCATTTCTAATTAAACGAATCAGAGGGGGAACAAAACAAAACAAAACAAAACTCAATTTCTCCGTTTCGTGCCCATCCCTAGTAACTACCGCAAGCATAACTAAAAGTTATACCTGCATGGCTAAGCAACAGGATTTTGCCCATGGCTTACTCTGGGGATATGACAATGGGTACACCTCTTGTCTAAAAGTTGCAGAGACCGAGCCCTGAACCAGGTGCAAGCTGTTCACGAGGTGAAGATCCAGTGCCACACTCAACAAGGCACCACCTTTTTAACCCCAGGCTAATTAAGACCCTGGAGGACTTGTTTCTGAGTGCCAGTGGGACTCATTCGTACCTAGCTTCCAATCTGTCTTACTTTCCAAGACATAATATTAACTAGGTTGCATACTTTGAGACTGCATGTCAGCCTTTTAAGGTACGGTAGTTCCAAATATCCAAAGTTACCAACACAGCCTTTCCGGTTAAGGCTCCTTCTTAAGCTACTCACCCCTTCTTCTCCAAGGATCACACCTTGGTAAAATATTAAAATATTTATTCAAAAACAATAAAAAGTAAAAAGCTACAAAAAAAGTTAGTTCACAGTTCAAATGAATGCAAAAGCAAAACAAAGTGTATTCAGAATATGTGAACGGGCTAGAAAACCAATGCTTAAAACAATGAAATTAACTAATGATTCTAAGCAATAATCTTTCTGACTGCAAAATCAGTAGTGACGAAATCAAGTTTCTAATTCTAGCAAAGCTCTACCATTACCAAAGTGTGTTAAATAATTGCTAGCTAGCTCTTTTGTCCCCACCCATCTTCCAAGATGTCACTCAACCGGTAATCAGTCCTTTGTTCACCAATTTTCCACTCCAAGAGAGTGACATCCCTCAGCCCTTGCCAACAATTCTCATGAGAAGTTCTGCCAACTTCAGCTAAGCTGGAAGGTGTTTAGTCTTCCTTCTCTTGGCCTTGGCTCGCTCTGCAGGTAGGGTCTCTTGTCGTCAAGGCACACCTGTGTGAACTTTGAGAGAAGCCCTAAGTACTACAAAACCCATCTGCCTCCTTGGCAAAGGTGCACATGTTTTAATCCCGCACTGTTCAGAGAACCCTACCAAGTATAGCTTATTCATGTAAGACCCCAAAGTTTGGGGGAGACAAGGCAGTGCTCACCGTGTTGCACTTCTCAATCAGCAGCCGGATCTCAGGCTTCACCTTCTCAATGATGTCCACCAGCTGCTGGTTGCTCTTCAGCATCCCATTAGGCATGACAAAGACTTTGGTACCTGGTGCCGTGAGAAGAGACCGGCCATGAGCAAGCAAGCATTTTGCTTTGCACTCAGGCTGGGTTAAGCACTGCCATGCAGGCACCCAAATACCCTTTCCCTACATCAGACATGCCGATGATTACTTTTCACCCAACTGTAAAATTCAGCACCAAACTAGCTGCTCACTTTTCAATAGGTGGAGTTGCATGTATTTAAATATTTGGAAAGAGAAAATTTTCAGCATGTAGCACTTGCATATACTAGTGCTACAAGGATCTAAAAAGTTGCTCGTATAAAACAAACAAACACATATTCACATTAACAGCAAGAGAAACTAAGAAGTTTTATTTGGCCCAAGTTTTTGCTTCACTTCTTCAGATGCTGCTCTGGCCATATCTGCAGTCCATAAAAGCTTGCACCAAACAAAACATCTTGCCTTTAAGGCAGGGGTGTCCAAACTTTGGCCCTCCAGATGTTTTGGACCACAACACCCAGAATTCCACGTCTAGATTGCCAGTGACAAAGGATTGTGGGATTTGTGGTCCAAAACATCTGGCGGGCCAAAGTTTGGACACTACTGCTTTTAGGTATTGCATCACCCAATTCCTGTTTCTCTGGCAACAGGCAAACACACCTCCTCCTCTGGAAATTTATGGAAACCTAATGTGTTTGACCATTTTCACAGATCCAGAACAGAGCATTCCTACAGCAATGGTACATATTTTGACCATGTAACGTCAGAATATAAAAGTACAGCGATTCATTTCTACCAAATATTGTATTTATGTCAGTTTCAAAAACAACAGCTTTGAACGTATTTGCAATCTGGGAATTTCAAAGCTCCCACTTGTTATTCTTGATAATGAAGTGTTTTAATTCACAGAAAGGAGACAGTGAAACCATGAATTGGGCCACATGTACGGTAATATGATTCTAGGTTTCCCAATGAAACAAGCATTTTAAGTAAAGATGATCAGCTTCCAAAATGAAACGCAGGAGCCCAGGGGATGTTTGGAACCAGAGGAATAAAATCAACCAATCCCTTAGCTTGCACTGGGCTCATGCAGGGCACAACTCCAACGAGGAAGAAGCCTCTAACTCGCCGTCCTTCCTTCTCCCTGGCGTTGGCCAATCAGGAGCTGTGCAGGGAAATGCATCATCCCACCTCCCCATCTTATTGGCCAGCGGGAGAAGGAAAGATGACGAGTTAGATGATTCTTACTTGTTGGAGTTGTGCCCTGCACGAGCCCAGCACAACGTAAAGGATTGGTTGATTTCATTGCTACAGTTCTGAGTGTCAGCTGTACTACTGCGTTTCGTTTCGGAGGCTGACCACTTCCGAAACGAAAAGCCCATCTCTAATTTTAAGTTATGTAGGTGGTCCACAAGACTTTTTACCTTCATTGTGACTTTATGGCAGTAATAGTCAAGTGACAAGTAGATCAACCATCATTTTAAGATGTGTGTGTGGGGCAGGAATATCAAATAACAGCATATTTCAAAGATCTGTCATATGTCATGTTAGTATTTTGCAAAAGACATCTGTATTGATGGTACAGATATAGAGTGTGTAATCACAAACAGTACTTAAAATTCCTTGGCAACAGTATCAAACTTTGAATATATCTTGCAGCTCAGCAGCTCAGCGCCTCATGGTGCAGTGGTTAGATGCCTGTACTGCAGCTAAACTGTGAAACTGTGCTCACGGCCTGGGGTTAATCCCATTGAGTCAGGGGCAATGTGTAGCCTGCATAATTACATTATAAACTGCCCAGAGAGTGCTTGAAGCACCATGAGGTGGTATGTCTGGGAGTCTCTGGCCAGACCCACCAGAGCCTCGCTGGCTTTCTTGTTTTGGGTGAGAGGGAAGCCCTCAAGGTTGCGACACACAACCGGGCCTTCTCGGTGGTAGGCCCAACTATATGGAACAAACTACTAAGTGAGATCCACCTGGCTCAATCCCTTACAACAGGGGTGCCCAAACTTTTTGTAAGGAGGGCCAGATTTGGTGGCAGAGAATGTGTCAGGGGCCGGTTGCAAGCCCCACCCACTGACCCATAAGCCCCACCCACTGACCCCTTGCAACCCCACCTGCAGGAAGGAAGGTGGGGACCAAGGGAGGGAGGGAGGTAGAAACCAAGAGAGGGAGGAAAGAAGGAAGGTGGGGACCAAAGGAAGCACAGGGAGCCGTGGCCACCGCAGGGGAATGTGTGGGTGAAGGAGGGGAGGGAGGGGTGGGCCAGCCAGCCGCGGGCCACTCAGAATGGCCTGAAGGGCCGGTTTTGGCCCCTGGGCCGGACTTTAGGCAGGCCTGTCTTACAACCTTCAAGAAAGCTTTGAAAATCTAGCTGTTTAAAGAAGCTTATGGTGTCTCATGCTTTTTGTGATGTGTTGTTTATTGTTAATATCTGTTATGTGCCCTTGCTGGTTTCTTTTCTCTTTTCCCCCTCTCTTTCTGGTGTTTACTATTTGATTTGAATTGCGGTGTTTTTAATTGGTTTATGTTGTTCTATTTGTAAACCGCTCAGAGTTCCCTTTGGGAAAATCGGTGCGGTATATAAATTTAAAAACCAACCAATCAGTCAATAAATAGAAGCAGAACTCTTTGCTTTTAAATGTGACATATTTCACAAGACAGAAACCATGTTCCCCAGCTAGCATTAACAGGCAACACAAACTTTAACTGAAGCGACCAAGCCAAATAACTTACCTTGGAAGGTCTCTTCACAATCTTCTAGCTTTCTCTTTTTCATATTGGGCTGGAGAAACAAACAGAGAGACCTTAGTAAACAGATTTGTCAACAGAATGTACAAATGAGAAAAATATTTTTTTGAATTTTTGAAGTATATTTAAAAAGAGTTTTAGAAAACCGATCATACAAATTAAACATTTAGATAGAAAAAAAACTTAAAATAAAACTATTGATATGTCCAAGAGGCTTAAAAGTAGCATTAAAAATATAACATTTAAAAATCAAATCCTTTTATAAAAAACTCATAAGAAGGAGCCTTCCTTATGATCTTAATATAAAGGTAGGTTAATGGTCCACTCCTCATATTCAGAGAGCCTTTCTTTTTCTTTCTATTTTTGTGGCTCTGCAGACATTCAATAGTATGCATAAGCAAACACTCTTACCCCATCCAGTCCATCATGACTATTTGTGAGCAGGATTGGATCTGGGACAGGAAGGTTCATATCTGAATGGATTTGGGTGAGATCGTGAATATTCAGTATAGGGTCCTAGGGGGGAAAAGAGCAAAATATTCTGATTTTATTCCTTGAAGCTGGAGTAGTAAATCTGGAACAGAGATTTGACTACAGCTAGGTTAGATGAGTTAGTCTTTTATCACGTGTCTTCCCCTCTCAGGGTACAAAGTATGCAATGAGAAGGAACAGCCTCCTAGTTCTTACTTTGAGGAACGCATCAAGTTCTAAAAGCTTCTTTGGGAAAAAGTTTGCCACCAGATCTTCAGCCTGAAAGACAAAGAAAAGCCAAACATGACATCTGAAAATTATTAAGACCATACAAAGGGCTTTAAGGAAGGGAAATGGACAAAGATGTAAAATCAGTAGAAGTCTTGAAGAGACACTGGCACACACCCACCCAAATCCCTTCAGTTCTGGGTAGCTACCAAACACACAAGTCCTAGGTGCTAGTTTTGCCAGGGGGGTGAAAAGCCTGGATAATTTTTCTCATATGTCTTAAGATCCAGCAAGGGGTCCTTGGCATCAGCTTCCGAAACCAGAAACATCTCTTTTGGTAGCTTTAGAAAACAGCAGAAGGCAATGAGAATGATCCAAACACTTACTTCACCCGTGATTCTCTCCCTGAAAGAGTCTACCTGTGGGTGAGAAGAGAAGCTTAGAATAAGTTAACAGTTCACCACTACATAAACCAAGCCTGCACAAACCTATCAATTGCACTCTAGAGGATATTGGACTCAAAAACTTCACTTATGAATGTATTTAGTCACATTTTCAGTTTTGATAAACCCTGTAAATCTAGACAAACAACGATGGAAAAATCTTTACTGCCTGCTGCCAGGGAATGCACAACCTTTACTCTCCTACACGTGCATGAAAGTAAAGCAAAACAAAGCAAAGTGTTTTGATTATATACCACCCCATACCACTTTAAATAGTCTCTGGACAGTTTACAGTTTAATTACAGTATGCAGGCTACACATTGCCCCTCCCCCAGCAAGCAGGGTACTCATTTTGCCGACCTTGGAAGGATGGAAGGCTGAGTCAGCCATGAGCCTGCTACCTGGGATTGAACCCCAGGTCGTGAGCAGATTTACCTGCAGTACAGGCATTTAACCACTGCGCCACGGGGCAAAATATTTACTGCCTGCTGCCAGATAATTCACAACCATTACTCTCCCACACTTGTCGGACTCGCTAAACCTTTTTTCTAACCTTGTACTGCTACTGAATATGACCACATAATCCCATAGCAGTAAATCCCACCAATTACTGCTCCATCTAACCAAGCAGAAGCAGCGCCTCGACTTCACCCTTAAAGAAAGCTCTATTCCAGTGCTGCTATGAAAGTGTCTTTTGACTCGGGGTGCAAGGGACAGGATCTAGAACATGATGACCAGCATCCTAGTTACGATGGTGGTGTGTAATGTTCTGCAGGTGGCGGCTTGTGCTGACAGTAGGTCTCGTGGCGCCCCCTACTGAAGGTGGTGCCTCCTTTCCTCAAATTCTCACCTTCCTGTCTCCATACCTGCTTCTCAACTGGTTATGTGAATGACACCCAGAAGGGTACTCGGGGCTAGGGCTACTCCTGCCCCCTCCCAAAGCCTTAGAATGTATATGAACAAAGCTGAGAAATATTCACATAGCTGGCTAAGAAGTAGCTGTGGATGGGAGCAGGCAGGAGGAAATTCTGAAAATGCCCAATGGTGTTCTCATGAAGACAAGTTACTGATTTCTGTTTGCAAAGCATATCCCCTGTCACTAAGCTATGTTCTACTTCCAAACAGATGCTTCCTTTTGGTACAAAAATTAACCACTTCTTGACACATTGTGGTCAAAATCCTCTTGTGCACCTGCAGAAGAAAAACACCATACCTTACAAAGGCAAATTTCTGATAACAACACCCCCTCCTCCCATACTTGGATTTCTCTTTGTTTGACAATCAGATGGCTTAGGTGCAATCAGGAATCCAAGTGAAGACTTTTCAATTAGCTGCAGTTTTCGAATGTGAGTTGTACCAATTACACAAGAGGAGTTTGACCCTTGCATATCAAAGCTTGGATCCAGTGCAATAGTAGTCCCCTGAGTAAGCCAAGATCAGCACCATGAAATTCTACACTCATTCCGGAAAAATTGTTAGTGCCACCTAGATATCTGGAACTTTTCACCATCCTATCATTAAAAAAAGAGCAATCGCCCTGAATAAAGGCAGGCAGGCCTGGAGCTTTGAGCCCGCTCTCCCATATTTTGTAGGCTATAAGCTCCAGAATCCACCTTCTTAGCTTGATTATGAGGTTCTGTTATCTAAACATTTAATTTTCCATACTCTGGATACAAGTAGACTAGGAAAAACATAGGTGGTTTCAAAGGGATGCGCCCATCTCATCAGTGTAAGTCTTCATCACCAAAGTTCCCACCTTTCCTGGTTATTATTTGGGTGCTGCACACTCACTGACTTGATTCACAAGTCTGAGCAACGGCAAGCTAGAAACCTGCCCAAGCCTACAGCAAATGGAAGGTCAGCCAATAGGTGTGCTGTCTCCAAGTCCAGTCCCTCCCTCCCCCCGTGGCTGTTCTGGGACTGCAGGCTGAGCCTCCTGTTAGCCCTTATGATGGGTCTGAAGTTCCTTCTGGAGTAGCTTGCAGCTGGTGCCTATTCATGCTGCAGTCTGCTGATGGGGCCAATCCCTAGAAGAGTGGTGGCGAACCTTTGGCACTCCAGGTGTTTTGGACTACAACTCCCAGTCCTTTGTCAATGGCAATACAGAACTGGAATTCTGGGAGTTGTGGTTTTAAACATCTGGAGTGCTGAAGGTGCACCACCATTGCCCTAGAAGGGGAGTGAGTCAACTGTTGCTGATAAAGATTTTGGAAGATGTCTTTGGAATGCATTGCCCCAAAAAGCCAGATTGGCCCCCTTTGTCTTGTCCTTCCATTCTCAGGCAAAGACCTTCTTTTCAGGCAGGCTTCTAAGCAAATAGCATCTGGGGAACACTCTATTTTTTGAAATGTATACATTTTTAAATTCTAAGAAAATGTTTTCAAAATTGCTTTTAATCTTGTTCAATGTTTACATTTATTTTAATATATAATTTTGTATGTATTTTGAGGTTGATACTATAGTATGATTTTAATGCTTGTTTGCTGTCTTGGGTCCCATAGAGGAAGAAAGGCAAACTAACTAACAGAGAGAAGCTATTGTTTTGGCCAATGCCTTCTTACAAGCATGGAGAGTCTCTAAAACAGGCACACAAAGAATACTCCCTATATGCTTTGTTGTCAACAGTTCAGGCTGTTCTATCTCAATGTGACACCTCCATAGGGAATGTCAAAGCCTTGCAGGATTCCTTGCTTCAAGACAAGATGATATGAAGAATGTTGTTTTTTGCTCATGGTCTCAGTAATTTGCATGAATCATCTGTGTGTATAAGGAGTGGCCTTTTTCTTTGAGAAGCGAAATGCACATGCATACAGTGAAACCAGAGTATGATCGGTTAACCATTTAAGAAAACACAAACAACCCATCCAATGCTTTAATCCTTAAAACGCCAGGCAAGAAAGCCTGAATTGTCATCATTTTATGCCATCTGTATGATTCTGTGTTAAAGCTTTATTTTCACTACAGGAATATTTGTACAAAAATTTATTCCTGTTCTCTTGTTGACACAGAAAGGCATGACATGTGAGGATGCACATCCCTACTCTACAGCTTCTCTATTTTGATTATCATTCACCTTGGTAATCAACATGCCTCCTTTCCCCCTGAAACTGCCATTTCTAATTTGGTGTTAGGCCTATATCTCGAGCTCAATATGCTTTTTCAGTGGCCACTCCCAGGCTTTGGAACTCCCAACTGATGAAAGCTAGTCTGGCCACCTCCCTGTTATCCTTCCGCCAACAGACAGATCTTTTTTTCTTCTCAGAAAGGCCTTTCACGGTTAAACTGTGTGGTGGCAAAAGGAGATTTTACTCTGACACGTATGTGCCTTTTTATTACTTCTGAGTTATCTTTTTTCTAATTAACGTCATAAGTTTTTATTTGTACTTGTTTTACTTGACTTCATTATTAGCTGCCCTGAATTGCAAGGGGAGAAATAGAAAGTATAAATCAAACAATTAAATACACTGACACTGGTTATTTATTTATCTGATTTGTATACCACCTATCCAGCCTACGACTACTCTATTGGGTGGACTGGATCCACATTTAAAGCAAACTTTTGGGCTGTCAGAAGAGGATTTCCTTGCCTCTGTTCTACTTTGGCAGAGCCTCCAGCTAAAAGTGGCACAAAATATGAGGAGACTCGGCAGTAGGCTATAGAAAAAGGGTACTCAGAGACCAGCTTATAGAAGGTGCATTGATCGACCTTGCATGAATCCCTCCCCCCCCCCCACTTCTGCATTACAGACTACATCATTCAGCAGGGTCGTTTTTAATCAGGTGGGCGACAAAGAGCAGAGTGGAAAACTCTACTTGTTAGACTAGCTGCACACAGGGAAATCTGGATCCTATAACAGGTGAAATTTGAAAAATTAGAATATTGTACAAATGTTCATTTATTTCAGTAAGTCAACTCAAAAGATGAGATAGACTCATCACATGCAAAGCAAGATATGTCAAGCCTTACTTTGATAGAACTGGCATACAGCTTATGAGAACCCAAAATTCACAGTCTCAGAAAATTGGAATATTACATGACATCAATAACACAAGGATTGGAAATAGAACAATATTGGACCTCTGAAAAGTATAAGCATCCATATGTACTCAGTACTTGGTTGGGGCCCCTTTCCCATCAATTACTGCCTCAATGTGGTGTGGCATGGATGCTATTAGCTTGTGGCACTGCTGAGGTGTTATGGAAGGCCAAAATTCTTCGACAGTGTCCTTCAGCTCCGCTGCATTGTGTGGTCTCATGTCCCTCATCTTTCTCTTGGCAATGCCTCAATGCCCCACAGATTCTCTACGGGGTTCAGGTCAGGCCCATTTGCTGTCCAATCAAGCACAGCAATCCCACGGTCACTGAACCAGGTTTGGTACTTTTGGCAGTGTGGGCAGCTGTCACGTGCCGCTGGAAAATGAAGTCAGCATCCCCATAAAGCTCGTATGCTGAAGGAAGCATGAAGTGCTCCAAAATCTCCTGGAAGACGGCTGTGGTGACCCTGGACTTAATAAAGCCCAGTGGACAAACACCAGCAGATGACACAGCTCCCCAAATCAACACAGACTATGGAAACTTCACACTGGACTTCAAGCATCATGCATTGTGTGCCCCTCCATTCTTCCTCCAGACTCTGGGTCCTTGGTTCCCAAATGAGATGCAAAAGTTGCTCTCATCAGAAAAGAGGACTTTGGATTATTGAGCAACAGTGTTCAGGAGTGCTTTGACAAGAGGAATGCGACATTTGAAGCCCATGTCCAGGATCCGTCTCTCTGTGTTGGCTCTTGATACACTAACTCTAGCCTCAATTCACTCCTTGTGAAAGTCCCCAACACTTTTGAATGGCTTTTTCTGACAATCCTCTCCAGGATGTGCTCATCCCTGCTTCTTGTACACCTTTTTCTTCCACACTTCCCTTTTCCTTATTGATGTACTTTTATACAGAACTTTGGGAACACCCAACTTGCAATCTGTACCTTTTGCAGCTTTCCCTCCTTATAGTGGGTGTCAATGATGGTTTTCTGCACAACTGTCAGGTCAGCAGTCTTTCCCATGATTGTGATTCCTACTGAACCAGCCTGAGAGACCATTTACCCTTTGCAGGTGTTATGGATTCATTAGCTAATTAGAGTGGGACACTCAAGCTTAGAATATTGAACCTTTTCACACTACAGTATTCTACTTTTCTGAGATTGTAAATTTGGGGTTTTCATAAACTGTACACCAGAATCATCACAATTATACCAAAATAAGGCTTGACATATCTCGCTTTGCATGTAATGAGTCTATCTCATATATTAGTTTTGCCTTTTGTGCTGACTTACTGAAACAAATGAAAATTTGCACGATATTCTTATTTTTTGAGTTTTACCTGTACATCATATTCTCCCAAATCTTTATTTTTATCTTCCCTTCTAAGTGGCAATACTATTTTACAGCATCTCAAAACTGGAGGATGTGGAGGAACCTTGCTGAAAAATGTGATGACTGTGAATATATTCAGGCATCCATGGGCATCCATAGTGCTCTGTTGGCTTATCTTTCCATTCTAAAAGCACCACTGGATTGCTCCCAATACAAATGAAGTAAATGTCTCAGAAATTCTGTGCCACCATGGACTACCTTCCTTCTCAGTTCAATTTACTGTCTTGTAATTTTTTAAATATTCTTCCTTAAATTTTGAAAACTGCAATTCTATGGACTCACCTGTGTGTGAATATACTGAGTACAGTATATTCAAGCAGGCTTACTTCTGCATACACTGATGAAGGATTTCACTTTGTCTCTCTATTATGCAGTTTCTAGCTCTTCCTACTGCTTTCTCTCTCATTTTCCTAGTCTCGCCTTTCATCAAATACAAATCTTTGTCCTCTTCCATGTAGCGGTTTTCCTTCTATCATGGATCCCCAATCTAGCATCCTCTACCTGTTTTGGACTCAAATCCTACCACAGCCATTGCTAGGAAGGATGGTAGTTGTACTCTGTCTCTGGAAGAATGCTTATATGAGTATCATCTTTTAAAAAGCAAAATGTCCACTTCTCTGCCCTGTTTAAGAAATTATTTAAAATATATGCTTCTTTCTTCTGTTTGGTTATTTAGTTTTAGCCACTATAAAAAAGAAAAAAAATGAATATAATTTAACTCTCTTCATTTTTAAAAAGTATCTCCCTGTTTGCACAAGGCCCTGTCTCCATTATTTCTGTTCTATGATTATAACTTTATAGGTAGAACTATTCATTTCGCTTTTTTATAGACTGCAGGGTATTTTAGTAAATGAGAATGAAAACAGCTCTTCTTTGAAGGACAACAAACATTTCATGTTGATACATCATACTGAAAAGGATGACAGACACTTAAGATGGGATCATGAAATAGTCTCATTTAATTTCTGCCTAAACAGAGGTAAATGGGCGGACACTCTAAGTAAACAGGTGGCAAAGGAAAAGGCTTCATAAAAAAGGATATTTTTTTAAAAAAAGACCATGAATATCTTCTATTCTAGCACATAATACGTCAATTCTGTTTATATGGATATTTGCACAAAAATGGCAACATCATCAAAGAAAATCTGACACGTATACTATAGACTGTACCACTTCCTTCTGTTAGTATCTGTTAATACCCACAATCCACAAAGTAATTTCCAGTTTATGCCAACTATTTCCAGGGTACTCAAAAGTGTTTATTATCCCTTTCTTATTGGGGTAAAATGTAAAAAAATATATTGCACTATGCAGCTGGCCAAAAGTCCAATCTCTGCATCTATATCAAATTATTTACACTTTCAGGTTTCATGAGCACATGAACTTCTTTACTAAGGAGTTAAGGAAAAAGATAAATACTCCATTGAAAGCTTTGGGTTTCTATGACAACCTATAGAAAAAGCTGAATACTTAAAATGCAGTACCTTAACAACACTGGTAGCTATCCAAAACAACTGATAGGATCTTGGTTCATGACATGAGTAATAAAGTCTGTGAAATTTAAATTTTAAACATGGGGTTTATTTTAAAAAAGCATTTAGTTAGTTCTTATTTTAAAAAAAAAGTCTGACCCCAATCTTATGACCACTTAAATGGGAGTAAAATATGGTATGTTAAACAGAATGAGACTTGTTTCTGTGAAGCCAGTTCAAATGACACCCAATGTGGACAGAATATTAAAACCTGCTCATAACTTTCAACATCCAGTTGTAATTGATCCAAGAGAAAGGCTGCTCTTCTGTTCACATAAAGCAGAATGAAGCCACAACAATAATCTGGACCTTGGGGAACAAAGTACAACAATACCTCTACTTACGAGTGGCTCTACTTACAAGCAATTCGACTTAAGAGCGGAAAACCGTTGATGTTTTAACTGCTGCTTTAAAAATTTTAGATGTGGTCTGCTCTACTTACATTTTTCCAATTGTTTTCAGGTTTTTTTATTTTTTTTAGATATGGTTGCTCTACTTACCAGTTCGACTTATGAGCATACATTTGGAATGGATTAAACTCGTAAGTAGAGGTATGGTGTCCTAGATATTTTTCTCAGTTACTGTCTCCAGTTCTTTTTATATGAATGGATCCGTATTACTCTTAAGAGGCTGATAAAAATCAGCTCGTCCCTCTAGCCTTTAAGTGGGAGTTTTACTACTTATTCTGATGGGTATTTATCAGTGTACTATATCAGACTTTAAATTGTTTAACATTCTTTATTAATACATTCAAATTAACTGATGTCAAAAAATCACACTATACCAGTGTTGGTAAACCTATGGCATGGGTACCAAAGGTGGCACTTGGAGCCCTTTCTGTGGGCACCCAACATCACCCCTTCACAGCCACCTGCATTCAGGTTAAATTGCTGTATTGGCACTTTGTAAAAAATTAGTGGGTTTTCAATCGCATTTTGGGCACTGCACTATACTATAACACAGATATTATAGAACCCCACCCTATGCCTATTTACTCAAGAGACAGCCCTACTGAACTCTATAGGATGTTCATCTGAGTTTGCATGTCATTATTCTTCTAAGCAAAGAAAATAATGTATCAGCCTAATCATCAACAGCCAATGGTTCTAAAGCCCAGCCAGCCTAGATGACTGGGTGTGTGTGTGAGAGAAGTTGCCATGGTACTTCATGGGGATACTAGCTCAATTTCTAGAAAATGTCTCTGCTTTGCTGTGGACATTGTGTTTGCCCCTGGCATTCCAAGACTAGGGTTCCATTGGTGAACAAGCTGCCTGAGGAATCTGGGTATTTCTGGTAGATTTCAACATCTACATTGAGGCTGCTTTGAGTGGACTACTTTGGGATGTCTTGGCCTCCATGACAATCAAGATGTCACAAAAGGTTGCCAACCCAGCATATGGGTCAGCTCATGCCCTTGTTCCAGTGTTTATCCCAGTATGAGAAGAATGAACTGAAGATGGGAATGGTGAGGAATTTAATAGTACCTTACTAATGCACACTGCTTCCACTTCATTGTGCTTTTTGGTTCTGCATTTTACTAGTTGTTTAAGCAATACTCTACTACACCATTCTTGAAATCTGACAGCAACTGGGCTATGTAAATAGCTTAACAAGTGATAAAATAAATAAAACAAAAAAATTTAGATATCTTATTTCAGTAGAAAAACAGGTTACAGGCGATACCTGTAGAGAAGAGCTTCAAGATCTAGCTCAAAAGGTATATTAGGTACGTAGCCAGAGAGTGTTTGTTATGCTTTTGTTTAAATTACAGTATAAATTACTAGGTTCTGGTACAGCTGTACATTATGATTTAGTCACCAATAAGTATGCTTTAGCTACCAAGTGTTACACATGGTTTTTCAAGAAATACTTGATATAACTTGGGGAAATTAGTTAAGGTGATTTTATTATTGCCAACTGAAGGCCTTTGGTTGCGTTGAATCATGTTAAATCCACCCAGCCAGATGGGAGACCTTTACCGCACCTAACTAGGGTATGGAGAAGGTGCAGCCGCAGGATGCTGTCACCGCCAATGGCCTGTATCTTTAAAAGGCCAAAGCAGGACGTGTGGAAACGAAGCACAAAACACTCGAGGCCCGCTTACAACGTGCGCAAGGATAACGGACTTCTTCTTGCCGCTAGGGATGGAAGGAAGGAAGGGCTAGAAGAAGGGCCTTGGGCTTTCACCCCACGGTCTACCACGAGCAGGTGGGCGCCTCCCAAACGGCGAGATGCCGCCTGAGGAACGCGCGGGCGACTTGAGGCGCCTGCTCGGCACTCTGCACACGCCTAAGGGCACGCCCGGGGTGGGCGCTCGTCCTGGCCCTCTCCCGTCCTCTCCTCTTACCTTGATCTTAACTTCCGGGTCCACCTTAAGTAGGGAGGCCATGGCGGGGCGGGGAGGCCGGGATCCCGACCCAGATCCGTCTCTTTTCTGTCCCTCGCGCGCGACCACCCAGGCAAACCACCGGCTTCGCCACTGCCGGAAATGACGACATAACGCCCCGCCGCCGCCGCCGCCGCCGCTCGCCTGCGACCAATGGGAGGGCGCGGACTTGGGCAACGTGACAGCCCCGTTCTGCCTTTGTCAGCCGGCCCAGATCCGCTCATGAGCGCAGGCGCCTGGGCCCGGCGACTTCCGCTTGCCTGTGGGAGGAGCGTGGGGGGCACGTGGGCGGCCCGCCGAAGCCTATCAACGTCGAGGGAGGGGAGAGGGCCGTCGCCCGCCTGGGTCCGGTTTCCGCTGGCGGCTCGTGGCGGGAAGAGCCACGACAGCTGGAGCAGAGCCTGGCCGAGGAGCCGCTGGGCGCCTGCTCTTAGTGTAGGGGTGTCCAAACTTTGGCCCTCCAGATGTTTTGGACAACAATTCCCAGGTTTCCAAGCCTGTATTGCCAATGACAAAGGACTGTGGGAGTTGTGGTCCAAAACATCTGGAGGGCTGAAGTTTGGACACCACTGTCTTAGTGAAAGGGCGAGGGAGCTCTAGAGATGGACTGCAAGAAGAGGGCGCCACGTTGGTCCCCTCATGCCAGGCAAAAACAATAATAATAATAATAATAATAATAATAATAATAATAATAATAATAATAATAATAATAATAATAA
>JAHTLZ010000111.1:1714477-1756078 GCA_023846285.1 Phrynocephalus versicolor | reverse complement strand
AATAATAATAATAATAATAATAATAATAATAATAATAATAATAATAAAGTGCACAAACTTAGTTTTCCTGGATTTCCCATATTCAAATCATTAAAACAGCACAGTTTCTTTTCATGAAACACAAGTTCTTCACTAATTCCACGCCAAATGCCACCAGCAAATTTTTATTAGTAATAATAATAATAATACAAAGACAAAAAGAAGTGCCTGATAGGTGTTTGTGTCCACGAAAACTCACATTAAAATATTTGTTGTTTATATCTTTTTGGCCTGGTATCCATAGATGTCCTTAAAAATGCTTAACAGCCCTAAGTAACCACCAGCCACAGTTTTGGAACAGAATCATTACAGATCAAAAATACAAAGGGAAACAGCTGAAATAAGATTTATATCCATGATGGACACACACACAATAAGGGATTGAACATGAGTTGGGGGTTCTTGAGTCATTATCAAATGTAATATTACCAGATTGCCACTTTCTCATAGACTGTAAGGTAAAAACTCTACATTATCATTCTTTTCATACACTCTAACTTAAAAATTTCCATTCTCTCTCTGGCCCCCCACCACCCTGCCTTTTCCATCATCCCTCTGACCTGATCTGGTTTCTATCACTTGAGGAATTTACTTCCCACAATTTAAAAAATAACATAGGCTGGTGTGAGCCATAAAACCATAAATTATACAGCTCTAACTCATCATTTAATGTTCTCACCAGTTCTACTAATTAACTGTCCCCCCTCTTCCCACCCCTCCTCCTCCCTCCCCTCCCTTATACACCCCCTATTTGCTACAGCCTATATCTAGGCCACAACCCATGAATATCTGCTATGAAATGTACATCTCAGCTCATATTATATCTCACACCTCATTCTGCTGCTATATATGTCTGAAGAAGTGCACATGTGCACGAAACGTCACATTAAAATATGAAAGTTAGTCTTTAAGGTGCCACATGTTTGTGTCTTTTGTTTTGTTTTGTTTTTCTTTGATTTTTGCCTGAAATTCTTGAAAAGACTAACAGGGCTACCCTCTCTGAAACACAAGCTAAAAGTGACATATGTGCATTTGTTTACTTTGAGCTGCAGTATTGGAAACGACAGGTTGCCTAAAACGGGGACTTACCATGATAAGGAGTGACGACTGACGAGCATTATGCCTAAATTTTGATCGATGAGATGCATAATAAAAAGTAGCCATGTTTACTGGAAGTAAATTTCTTATGCTTCGCAAGCAAAGAGGAAGTTTTCAAGTTTGAGAAATGAAACTTCTGCAGTTTGGTGAGGCATAAAAGATCGGGCTGTAATTTCCCTGCGCATTACAAAAACGATCGGTCAGTGATACACGCATCCAGTTTAATGATAGCGAGAAGTGCAAAAATTGGGCCACTAACGGCAGTGTCTGTTCAATACACTTTCAAAGCGTAGATCTTGAGCAGGGGTTTAAAAATAGCCCCTGGCCCCTTGCTTTGTGCGGATGGTCAAGATGGCCTTCTGTTCTGCCTTTAGCTATGCCCTTAATTTATTCGTGTCCGCTTTATAACTTTTAATATAGGGAATTAGGAACACTAACGGGCTGGTTTGTGAGCCACCATTTCGCGACTATAATAATAACCCTTTTCACAGTAGGCGCATCATAGCCGGATTTGATTTGGACGTGGTTGTTAAGTTTTAAAAGCATGACATTTAAATGCCTGTAACGTTAGCAAGTTGCAAGTGCAATGGCATGCATTATGAGTCCCGCGGAATTAAAATCGTCAGAAGTAGCGTCTTTCTCCACCGCTACACTCGGGGATCACGTCTCTCCCGATCAAGCGACCCGCAAGCGGGGTTGGGCTCCTTTAGAAGAGCCTGAGAGGATGGAGACCCCCGTGGTTGCCTCGGGAACGGCAAGGGCGGGCTCTATCTTTGCCACGCCCCCTTGGGTGGCGTCATACTCTGCGAATTCCCCGGAAGAGAAAAGCGACTCTGAAGCCTTGTTTTGATCGGGCAACTGGGCGAGGGGGTCCCTAAGAGAAAGAGAGAAGGGACCCCACAGGAGAAAGGCTTGAGCAGATCTCCCCGCAGGACAACGGTGAGCATCTTTCGTGGCACTGCCTCCAGCAGAAGTGCCTTCTCTAGATCATTAAAGGGGTCCCGTTTGCATCTCCTTATAATGGACCACCACTTTTTTTGAGTCCATGGCCTATAAGTTAGGCAAAAGATATGAAGGCATGCAGTTAGTTTGCCTAACTTATATGCACCATGTTATTGAGGACCCTGGGGTTACTCCTGAGTAGTGGCAGATACAGCCTGTCTACCTCCAGTAGGGGTGTGTGGGGGGGGGGGAAAGCTAGCAGCTATAGTTGCAATTCTGTGTCAATTGAACTTAGGAGATCTTGTTTTCCAGCAAATGCATCTTCATTTTAAACTTCAGCCTGGGTGGCTACCTGCTTGATTTGGTTTTCAGGTTGTTTTCTGGTCAGGCTTAGTTTGATTTTAGTAGTTGAATCATCCCCCTGTAGTGTTTCCAGAAGATATTTACTGAGGAGATGTTTGCCTCTTTAAAGTGTTTCATCTGACCCCCCAGCTGATACAACTGTAATCAGAACTGCCAGCTGAGATATCTGAACTAAACCATAAATTAAACAGTATTCACCTAGAGTAAAGATAGACTATTTGGCTCTTTAGATGCTAGTGGACTACAACTGCCCTCAGCCCTAGGTAGCTTAGGCAAGGATAAAGGATGACTAGCAATGCCTGAAGAGTCCATCAGTCCTTATCCCTGAACTAGAAAGTGCTAGAAGGAACACACACAAATTCTCAGACTGATGTCTTTTCTCCTCCCCAATATAGGTATGGATGGCACGAAGTCCCCTGCCTGCACAATGCAGGTCAGCTTTGTTTGTCAGCGCTGCAGCCAGCCTCTTAAACTCGACACATCTTTCAAGGTCCTGGACAAAGTGACTATCCAAGAGCTGACAGGTAAAAACAAGAAAGAGAGGGTGGCATACAACCAATGGAGACCAGTGCCGTGGGGGTTGGGATTTGAAATGAATGAAATATATGTTTGTTATGAAGGTCACCAGCAGAACTTACTCTGAAGGGCGCCCATAGCAATATGGATACAGTATAACAGTTCAAAAAGAGAGCATGTTTGTGCATATACAGAGAGTATTTATATTGTTTTTGAGCTTCCATAGCTTAGGTATTATACAGAAATCACAGGCATTCATAAGACATTCATTGGAGCTTAATTTAGTATTTTTGTATTTTAGCTCCTCTACTTACTACTGCTCCAGCAAAACTGGGAGATGCACCAGAGGAAGAGAGCACTTTGACAGAGGTAAAGAATTATGGCTTGATTCCTAGAGGGCAGTTTTGTATTTTTAAATAGCTTTGTGGTTTAAATCAGCATTGCATAGTGCAAAATCATGTATTAGGAGGCCTGGTACTCTTTATGAATGTATCTGTAATGGTTTTAAGTGCATTTGCAAGGCCATGGTAAGGGCATGTTAACTAGAACTCGGGTAAGCAAGTTTGAACTGCGGATGATGATGTCTTTTGGTGAAAATCTGTAAGAAGACAGTGATACTGAATTTTATTTCTCAGGAAGTGTTTGTTGAAAACCGCCAGGATGGTGTGTCACGAAGATTCATTCCTCCAGCCAGGTATTGGTCAGAGGTTGGGTACACTGTCTTTTGCATTTGTAGTAAATGTCCATTTCCAGGATTGCAAATTTTGCTACTGCACAACAACATATTTTGTCCATGTTCCATATGTATGCGTATACTCAACAGCAAAGCAGAACAGTACTGCAAGAATGGAGAGCATATATCCATTGGCTATATACAGTATACAATAGGACCCCTGGTATCCACAGGGGATTGGTTTGGTGCCACCCCACGGATACCAAAATCTGTGGATAAGAGTGAATGCTCTTATCCAGTGGTGACAGGGATGCTGAGGCTGAAAGCTTTTGCCCTGATCCCCGCCCCCAAATGTTTGTGGACTGCTGGGGGATGTACACTGTGCAGTTTTCACCCCTGGCACTAACCCACTCCCACTGGGCAGGTTGGTGGACTGGGAGGTGGGAGAGAGTGCCTTTGTGTCGCCTGTCCCATGGGAAGGTGCAGCAGTGCGGCAGACTTGGTGGAATGAAGGCGTGCTTGCCCGCCACCCTGCCCAGGGGGAGTGATGAGGTGCTGGGCGAGAAAGCTATGCAGCACAGCTTTCTCCCCGGGACTAACCCACACCAGCTGGGCAGGGTGGCAGACCGGGCGGTGGGAGAGCATGCCCAGTGCTGCTGCACTTTCGGGTGGACTGGATAGCACAGTTTTGTTTTGTTTTACTATTATGTTTCCTGTTGTGCTCTCATTTTATTGCATTATTGTAAGCCGCCTGGAGTTTTGTTGGGAGATGGGCAGTATATAAATAAATAAATAAATAATAGTAAATACAAAGGTACACTCTCCTGCTACCTGGTACACCAACCTTCCCAGCAGGGGTGCTGGCGGCAAAAAGCACAGCTTTTGCCCCTGTCAGCCCAACACCCCTCACTGCCCAGTGATCACCAGCCGCGGATAACTGAATCCACAGATGGCGAATTAGCATATACGGGGGTGGTACTGTACCCCATAGGGGTTAGAGCTCCCAGCTCTATTAGCTAGAAGCCTTCTTTTGTTACTTCGGTCAGAGAATGAATATACTGTACACAGTACCGAGTGAGCAAGAGTTTTCCATATCAGAAAGTTTCATGATGGAACAGTGGCTCTAGATAAGTTGCATACAGCCACACCATGAAGAAGGAAAAACACAGGGTGCTAGATGATTCTTGGGATGAACTCAGGAATATTCTGGAAAGGAGAGAGCCAAAGATCAACTGAACTTTTAAAATCACCACAGTCTTTATTTTCCATTACAGACATACTTCAAGTGAACCTTGTTGTGTGTTCAACTTTGACCAAAGTGGGCTTTCCTCTTATTGCGTGTATGGTAGATGTTTATTCACTTGTTTCCATTAATTTTTGATCGTGGCCCACTTTGTGTGGTTGTTTTCTGTGTTAAATCTTAGTATTTTTAATAAATGTGTTCTATGTACTGTGACTTCTGTCATTGCTTACTAAAGCTTTTTTAAAATATAAAAACCCCACTTTTTCTTGTTTCCCATTTTGGATATGGAAGCAAGACCTTACAAATTAAACTGTACATTGTTATTTTATTTAGGCATAATAGATAATAGGGAGGGGTTGAGGATGAATTGCACTAACCAAATATGTAGATGTAGTTGCAGGTAAAATCATGCTATTTTTCAGGATGATGTCAACCGAAAGTGCTAACAGCTTCACTCTTATTGGGGAGGCCTCTGATGGAGGCACAATGGAAAACCTCAGCAGAAGACTCAAGGTAAGTCGTTCCTTGTTCTTGCATGCCATGTACTGTACATCTTTCAGGCTGGCAGTAGTGCCAATTGAGCATTTAGAAATACAGAATTGGGTTACTTGGAATCTTTTTTGCTCTTTGAATGATGCAGAAGCTAGAAAACCTAGATTTTTCTGGGTGGAAGCTTGGCTTGTCAGATGGCTTGTGCAATTTTTTTATTTTTATTTTCTGCACTCACAATCATCTCCTTTCAGGTTACAGGTGATCTGTTTGACATCATGTCTGGCCAGACAGATGTGGATCATCCTCTGTGTGAGGAATGCACAGACACTCTTCTGGACCAGCTTGACACACAGCTCAATATCACAGAGAATGAGTGTCAGAATTACAAGTGAGTAAGAAGAGAATTCAAGAATGTAACAGAAACGAAAATCCATGATTTCCTAAGGCTCCATGAGTATTGCTTATATTTCCCAAAGTCATTTCTGTTGAAAGCAGTGTGAACATCATGCCAGTTTGAGCCCTTTTACACGGCCCCTAAAATCCGCTGCAAAACACTTGCAGATCCGGAGCATAAAATTGTTTTCCCACCAGCAGGGGACTTTAAGAAAAATAAAGTACGCCCACGCCCATTTAAGCACGCCCCAGCACACTTTACAAGTACCTGGTCTCCAGAGGTAAAAAAAATTCCGATGCGGATTGTAAAGCTGTGGATGCGGACTCTCCTCGCCTTCTGTTTGTGTTGTCCACGCCGCCCCTTTAACAGACAGGAATCCCTACGGAGCTGCTCCAATGGCAGGCTGAGGTGAGCCTGCATTTTTTTCTCCCTCCCCTCACCACAGACAGAAGCAACAGAGTGCGGAAGGGTTGGAACACAGGAAGAGGATCAAAACCCACATGATATCTGGCTGGGGGGATCTGAATTTAAGCTACCAGCGGATCTTAGAGGTTGTGTAAAACGGCTTTTTAAGTCATAGTGCACAAATAGCAGCTTCTTTCTTAACATGAAAGCAGACTGCTAGCACTTAAAGGTAAGTGTCACACTACGTGCACACTGCAGGGCAACCTGAATTGCAGCACAGATACCGGGATGAAGAGGCGAGGCAACGATGTTCTGCCCAAATCCTTGACATTCCCTGGATCATTGTGTTGGGGATTTCCTCTGCAGGAGATGCCTGGAAATCCTGGAACAGATGAATGAGGACGACACAGAGAAACTGCAGCTGGAGCTCAAGGAATTTGCTCTTGAGGAGGAGAGGCTGATTGAGGAGCTGGAGGAGGTGGAGCAGAAGCGCAAGGTGATGGCTGAAGATTTTGAGAAGGTCAGGGCTGAGGCGGAGAGGCTGGATCGGGATGAAGTAGAGTGAGTGCTAAGCTCTTGCCAAGTCTTGCCACTGCTAGCTTCGCCAGGCCCTGTCACAATCTGTGGTTGAAAATGTTGCCGTGTCCTAACTTGTTCTGACTATGGCCTCACAAGCTCCTCTTCGTTAGCCTTTTGTCTTTGTTCCTCTTTATGATTGCCGCCTGTGCTGGAAGCATCTTTTCCGTTTCTTGAAATTCTCTGTGGCCTCCTCCTATATCTCTCACTGCATCTTTGTCCTGTTTCCTCTTTTTGTTGTTGTGCCTTTTCTTCAGATCTTATCCTGGTTTTCTTGCATTTCACATCAGCTTTCACTTTCTCCTTGTAAGGCCATTCCCATTTCTTTTCAAGCTTTTGATAGTAAGTAAGATATGTGTAAATAATACAGTATATAGACTTACGGAACACCTGGGAAAGGAGATCAAAGCAGTTCATGGTTTTCAACTAATTAAGCCCAGTCCATCATTATTGTCTGTCTGTTTGTCTTTTGCCCTGTGACCAAAACTTGATTCACATCAAGACTCTTTAAAGAGTCCTTAAAGTATTGGCCTCTTCCTCATTCTAACCTTATCAAATGGAAGGTTTCCTCTTTCCTAATCAAGGAGATTTCTATGGAGCAATGTATTTATATAGCAATGCTCTAGTTCCAATTCATTTTGTACTGCCTGTAGAAGAGGAAGGCTGTCCTGTGTCACAGATGCATAACCATCTCTACTTAATGTTCCCTGGAGGTACCAAAAAGAATACAGTGAATTCAAGAGGCAACAATTGGAACTGGATGATGAACTGAAAAGTGTGGATAACCAAATGCGCTATGCCCAAATGCAACTGGACAAGCTGAAGAAAACCAATGTTTTTAATGCTACCTTCCATATCTGGTAAGACAAAGAGGGTGGCTGTGTGGGTGGTGGTCAGGGTACAGGCTGCAGTGGGAAGTCACAGTAGAATCAAGGCCAGACACACTGAGAAGATACTGTTCATATAGAGCAGGTTTATTGGCCATGCAAACTTGTCTCTAGAACTGAGAAATACAAAGAAATAATAATCAGCATTAGAGAGAGAGGACAGATCCTTACAGGTGACGGGTTGCATGCTTGTAAATTAAAACTCCACACAGTTTCAATTAGCAAAAAATCTCCACATAGGGTCTTTTGATTAGCTGCTGCCACTATTACAGAAGAATCAGCTTCATGGTGAATGAAGGTGGTTCAAAAGAGGTCTCTTTCTGGATGATTATCATCCATCCATTCCAGGAATTTTCTCTCCCATACTCATGCCCCTTGCCAAACCAGTCATAGCTTTATTTCCCATTTGTGGAATATACATGGGAATCTAACTTTTAAATCAGTTACCATTACAGTAGGAACCCCCCCCCCATATCCATGGGGGATTGGTTCCCAGGTACCCCGCAGATACAGAAATCTGTGGATAAGAGTGAATGCTCTTATCCAATGGTGACAGCAGTGGAAGTGGTGAGGGGGCGGCGACAGTGTGTGGGGGGGTCAAAAGCGGTGACACTGTGCAACCACCAGCAGGGCACTCCCATCTCCTTGTGCCACAGCACCCACCGACAGAGCGTTCCCGTTGCTGGAGCCTTCAGCAGGGTGCTCCTGCTGCTTTGCACCGCCATGGCTGTCAGCAGGGCCCTTGCCCCTGGCCATCCACGGATAACTGAATCCGTGGATGAGGAGTCAGTGGATACAAGGGTCATACTGTACTTTTTAAAAGTAATGTTGTGAATGTGATTTGTCATGTATTGCAGAAGAACCGTGCCATACTTTGCAACTGTCTTTATTCAAAGATTACCTAACTACAAAAAAAGCCTCCAAATCCATTGAAATGAACCCATAATTTAATATTTTAGGAGAAGTGTTTTATGCCGCTCGTTGAACCAAAAACAGAACAATGCTACTAGTTGTTACAGTGTGTTTTTTAAGGAATGGTGCTACAGGTACCTCTTGCTGTAAGAAAAAAGCAACGGGTTTTGGTTAAGATTGTTACTTGTAACATGTGGTTCTTCTTTGTGGTCTCAGTACACCACACATTGGGATTTCCTCTGTGGCTGCACAGAGACCTTGGAAAATTCTAGAGCCTAAAAAGTTGAATTCACAAATGGCCACTTGAAGAATTACAGTTACAGGGTTTTGTTTTTCAAAATGGAAAACACACATTTCTGCTCAGTAACAGAATTCCTTGAGAACACGATTTACTGAGCATAGATGGTAAGCCCTTTTAAACTCATTATTCCTTTCTGCTACCACGCAATTAATGCAAAAGGTTATCAATACTCTCCCCTAGAAAACCTTCAGCTTTGTTTTGTTCTTGAAGCAAAAAGCATTAGAACTGGCATTCTGCTGGAAGCAGCATGGTTAGTAGGAGACAAATGAGGGTCACAGTCCTGCGGACATCCAGCAGTTAGGACCGATTGGCCAAGTTCCTGTTGCTTGGCATAGGTCCATTGAATCAATGGGGATTTAGTGAGTCAACTCGTTTTACGTTCCATAGCTTCAGATGGGCTGACTCTAACAGCAGCTGTACTGTAGCATGATTCCGTATACAGTGGACCCTTGTATAACAAACAGCTTGTATAACATAAAATCTGTACAACATAAAAAATTCCAGAGATAGGGGAAATTTGCTTAACATAATCACCTGTGGGGAGAATCTGTACAACATAAAAATGGGATTACTCCATTTTCAATGCATTCCTATGGGAATTTGTATAAAGGAAAATTTGCTTAGCATAATTTCATTTGGAATGAATTAATTCCTTTATACAAGGTACCACTATAACCCCATTGATTCAGCAGGCCTACCCTAGTGTGATTTACTACACTAAGCAATAGGAATTTAGACACTTCATGAAATAGCGTTTTTGGAAAAGCACATTCTAGGTAGCTGAATTTGTACATTTAAAAGGCTGCTTGGGGAAGATCCTTGTGCATTTTCACTAAGGACTGACTGATGCAAATCTCTGACTCGTACAGGCATAGTGGACAGTTTGGGACAATAAACAACTTCCGGCTGGGACGCCTGCCCAGTGTCCCTGTAGAATGGAATGAGATCAACGCCGCTTGGGGGCAGACCGTGCTGCTCCTTCATGCTCTTGCTAACAAGATGGGCCTGACTTTTCAAAGGTAGGACTAAAAATTCATGACATTGCTCCCTTTAAAAAAAATAATTTGTCCATGGAAAAAAGGAAAACTAATGAATTTCTTACAGATTTATTCAAAAAAAATTATCCTTTAATTTTCAGTAAACTGATTCGAAAGCCATCTTGCCCTGTTTCTTGCAGGTACCGTCTGATTCCATATGGAAATCACTCTTATTTAGAGTCTCTAACAGACAAATCTAAGGTAAGGAGTGTGATTTTCTTGGGTTCAGGCTGTGTAGAATGCCAGTCTTCACTGCTTGTGAGGGGTTCTATTAATTACTAGAATCAGATTTCTAGAGGGTCCTATTAATTTAAAGCAGAGGATAGGTTCATGAGAGGTACAGGAAGGCATCTAGAAAATTTACTGGTGGCATTTGGCATGAAATTAGTGAAGAACTGGTGTTTCATGAAAAGAAATTGTGCTGTTTTAATGATTTGAATATGGGAAATCCATGAAAACTAAGTTTGTGCTCTCCTCCTCCTCCTCCTCCTTCCTCTTCTTCCTCCTCCTCCTTCCTCTTCCTCCTCCTCCTCCTCCTCCTCCTTCTTCTTCTTCTTCTTCTTCTTCTTCTTCTTCTTCTTCTTCTTCTTATTATTATTATTATTTCTCCATGCATCCCTAGCACATGGCTGAAAAACTGAAGAGTGATCTTTTTTGTGCTGAGGATTGCATTTCCTTGAAGGAAATATTTCCAGGGGTAGATGGCAGTGATGGGTATGGAGGGCAAGACCCCACTTAATCTTGTTAGCTGTTTTAAGGTTATGTCTTAAGTTAGCTATAGTGTATAAATATAGACAAAAAAAATCTCTCTTAATGCTGAGTACAGACTGGTGATGATCTTAAGGTCATCATTTCCCCCATCTCCATCCTTCCACATATATGTTTGCTCTCTAGCCCATCTGCAGAGAGCTTTTCCAATATCCTCTCCTATTCTCCAGGCCATGGTTACTCTGTCCCCTTTCAACCTCTACTATGATCAGGATTTCAATGTTTCTCTGTATGTCTCCTGCTTTCCTTATGGCAGGGAGGCAGTGGTAAGGAGATCAAAAGAGAGCTGGAGGCAACAGGTGTGCACACACACTTGGAGACCCAAACCACAGACATAGTGGCTGGAGTGTCTTTTAGACAAGCACTATGGCTACTGTTCTCAGTGGTTCGGCCTCTGATGTCATGCCTGTACCTCTAGTTTTTCATGCAGCTTGTTGCAGTTTGGGATAACAGGGAAGACATACAGGTCTTGTTTATTGTCCCCCAAAGTGAAGTATGATGTTGGTAAAGCTGTTGAAACTTGTGTCCATGTAGGCTGTTTAAGTCTAGGATGAAAGTAGCAGAACAGAAATGTGAATGACTACAAAGTCCTGTTTTCCTAAATTCACTGTTCTTTCTGTGAGGGAATAAGGCTGACATAAACCCTTGGAATGTATGTGGCGTAACTGAGTTTGGTTATTTGATCCCCTGAAAACATAAAGCAGCATTCTCAAATGTCTTAGGGAGTTGCAGCACAGTTCTTCATTTCTGGTGTCTTTGTGTCTTCAAGGAGCTGCCCCTCTACTGTTCAGGAGGTTTGCGATTCTTTTGGGATAACAAGTTTGACCATGCCATGGTGGCATTCCTGGACTGTGTGCAGCAATTCAAAGAGGAAGTAGAAAAGGGCGAGACACGCTTTTGTTTGCCTTACAGGTAAAATTGCTGGCACTGGAAAGTAGAAATCAATTAAGTGGTATTCCTTTCTCTCAAAAACAACTGTCCACTCAAACTGACTCTAGAGAGATTTTGGATAAATGAAAATATGTACAGTATGTGGGGTAGATCTCACAGACCTGGGTGGTTTGTTTTTAGCCTTTACCCTTTGGTGTTAAACAGGGAAGACAACTAGTGCCCATCTCTCTGCTTTTAACCATGTTTAGAAAGGGTAGAGTTTTGAGGCTGCCCTACAGCTATGCTGATTCACTGCTTTGGGAAACAGCTGGTGGAATAGATGGTTTTATTTTATGGATTCCAACAGAATGCTTAACAGTGCTGTGTTTCCTGCAGAGGAGTAAGGGCACAGATGCTCTTTTGTGCATGCACCATATACAACATTCTTGCTTTTCTAGACTCTCCTTTTACTCATGTTTAAAAGCCCTCTGAGCTGTTGCGGGGTCTCGGGGGTTCTTTAGGAGTAGTTGACACATCCTCAAGTGTGACTGAGTCCATCTGGTGGCGCAGAGAAAGCTTCTCTCCGCTGAAAGGGATTACTGTTTTTCATGACCCTTCTAGCAACAATTATGGTTCAGTTATATGCCCCCGCCCCCCACAGCTTACTCTGCTGGCTTCTGGCACTGGATAGGAAATGTTGGTTGGCCCAGCTTCTTCCACCACTGAAATGCTATGTAGTTACAAAAAGTAGGGAGATGCTCCAAAATTATTCCCAAATAGTTCTGCTTGAGAACCTAACTGTATCTCCATTTCTCCAATGCAGAATGGATGTGGAAAAGGGCAAGATTGAAGACACAGGTGGAAGTGGTGGGTCTTATTCCATTAAGACTCAGTTTAACTCAGAGGAGCAGTGGACAAAAGCACTCAAGTTCATGCTGACAAACCTGAAGTGGGGTCTAGCCTGGGTGTCTTCCCAGTTCTATAATAAATGATGGTGGCGGTGAAGAAGGAATCTCCTCTGCAGCATTGCTGCAGATTGCTTCATCTATGCCGAAAGCAGGACTTGGCTGAAGGGAGCAGTATAACCTCACCCCCCTACAGTTGGCAAAACATTTCATATTAATTTCATTTTCAAGTAGAACAAGCAGGATGTTCCATACCATGATTGAATACCTGTGGACAAAGCACGGGGCTGTTGGTGGAGAAAGAAGTGGCTTAACTATCAGCAAGGATCAGTTCACTTCAGGCAGCAAAAGGGAGATCTGACAGGCAGCTTTCAGGCATGGTAAGAGTAATTACACTACTTAGTCATAAGGTGATTAGAGCTTTCTGTTTGTTACGACACTACACTACCTTCAGAAATACAAAAATAAAACCAGCTTGTTTCAGAAAAACACAGTAACTTTATTCGTAAGAGACAGACTTAGAGGCACTTAATATTGCTTGTTCAGAAATTCATTAATCCATACTTAGACTTCCACCTCCAACAAGACTTTCAGAATAAATAAGTCTTATGTCTAAGCAATACACAAAACCATGTTTTTCCAAGCAGCCAGACTCTTTACCGGTGTTGTTTGCAGAAAACTAAGTCTTTAATAGCTGGTAGTGGGAAAGTGTTGAAATCCTTTATTTAAATTTTCACCCCTATCCCATGCAAACATTAACCCGTGAAACAGACATTTAACATTCTGAACTGTGAATGGGAATCTTGTTTTTCCCTGCACCCACAAAGTAATAATGAAATATGGCAGCATTCTGCTGGATGAGCAGGTCCCTCGCCTGCAATGAGGTGAAAATCTAGCCTTCATCTCCTGCACTGCCAATGATGTGCTTCAAGATGGCATAGATGGCCTCCACAATGCTCTGCACGCTGATGCCTGTGGTGTCACTGAGGTGTTCCACGACCTTTCAAGAGAAATGGGGTGAGGCTAAGCACTGATGCTTTAAGGAGGGATTCCCTGCAAAGGGAGGGACAGACCGGATTCAGCTTCATGATTGGCTACAACCTGTTCCCCCCTCCGTGCCACTGGGCTCAGCTACAGTGTACGTACCTGAATCCAGCCCTCAGCATTTAGCAAGAAAGAGCTGGCACCGATGACTCCAACAGCCAGTAGCATGAGATCTTCCTTTACAGATACAAACTTGGCTCTGTCAAATTGAAATAAGGTAAGAAAAGGCCTGGCTGTTCCTGCAGCTAATAAGAGTACCGCATATTGTAAACCCATATGGGTATAGAATTGAGCTGATGTTATATATCCTGGGGCTGTGTTTAGTATCTAAATGTGTACTTCAAAGGCATCTCTTCACAATGGCCAGAATGTCTGTAGCAACATCAAAGGGATATTGCTAAAATAATGTAATATCCTGTATATGTCTGCTCAGAAGTAAGTTTCAGTTATTACAGTGAGGGTTATTCCTCTGTATGAATATGCGCCAAGTGTTGTGGAATAAGGTCAATGTAACTGACCCTTTTAATGAATGAAAACTCATTTCCAACCAGTCTTATTTCCCATATTCCAGACTCCCTTCTCCTACAACCTCTATAAGAGAGATAGCTAAAATGCAGTCCTCTAGAATGATGTTCTGAGGCTGCGGTGCCCATTCTGTTGTACTCTTGGCTATGCTGGGTAGCCTTGCTGGGATTTGTTGTCCAATAGCAACTTTGTTGTACTTTGGTCACCCTACAGCCTTGGCCTTGTAAAAATCTTACATTCTAAACTGGAATAGGCGGATGTCTTTCCCAGTGTTGTGGGACTGAAACTTCCATGATCCCTCACCGGTGGCTATGCTGTATAAGACTGAGGGTGAATGGCAGTCCCACTGTCTCTAGAGGGCTATAGTTGCCCATCCAAACCTGGAACGTCAAGCTTCAAAAAGGCCACATCTTTAGAACAGCATTGAGTAAAATGAAACTTTGGAGGGCTATAGCTGCTCACCCTTGTGCTAGGGCAGTGGGTTTCTCACTTGTCCATTTTTCCGCAGCCTGAAAAGTATATAAACATGGGGCCTTGGATGTTCTCCCCTACTGACTGCCACTTTAAACTGAAACAGTGATCCACAAAAAGAGGTGCTAGACTGCACTAGTAGTAGCACTTTGGTATTTTGTCCCATGTAATGGAGAGACGTGAACCTCTCTGGTGAGTTTTTAGCCACAGAAAACCAGCCACCGATACTGAATCACCAGATGCGAGTGTTGCTGTGCTAGAGGAAAAAATGTGTACTGTATATTCTTTTAAAAACAAATACACTGAGAAATTGTGGCCATCAATATAGGTATCTATTATGTTTACACACTTGAAAACTTGGAAGTGGGGCCAATAGGGAAGTGCTGAATTTGAACTGCTGGGAAATGAACTGCTTCCAAAAGTTTGGGAAATGATGGTGATGTGGGGAAGGGACTAGTCATCATCCATAATGTCTTTGGCAATAATGGCTAGATGCCCATAACTCTTGTTTGGGTATATCTCAATGGCGCTAATAGCAAGAGATGAAAATGGACTTTTCACTGTGCTGTTAGTATAGTGTGGTGGTATTGAAAAATACAACACCCTTGCTTAATGAAAGGACCTGAAGGCAGTACCATTTGTCTTTACTAATATAATATATGGAGTTCATTGTAATCTGTACAGTTTTACCTTAAAGGATCATTTTATGCCTCACTCATTATAAATTTTTCAAACTAGTCAATTAATTCAAAAAGAATTCAAAATATATTTTGCAAAATCGTGGAGTCACTTCTCTATCCCTTCTAAAGGACTTGTATATTGATGGGAAAAATTACCATTTGTTTTCTCACAGTACCTCTGAACCGCATGTATATGCTCTTTTTGAGCCATCCTGACTGACTGATAGTTGGCAAAGAAAAAATTAAAATAAAGAAGCCACTGATGTAAAAATAAAGTATTCTACATTGCTTTTCAATTTGGGTGCATGGTAATTTGAAAAAGATTTTGCTAGCACAATATAAGAACAGACGGCTCCAACATGTTCTCTACCATCAACCTATTCTCTTCCTGGCAACACCTTTGGTGCTGTAATGATTCAGATCATAGAATTACATATTACTGTACAGTACTTGGAATAGTAGAATTAGATACACTAACAGCCAGAAGAGTTTCCAAACTAGAAACCACAAGATCTCAAACTTGCTATCAGCTATTTCATTCAAATTAAACAAGGACTTACTTTGAGAACTCCACATTCACTGCTATCGCCAACACGACAGTGCCATGGAACAGTCTCACCTCTACTAAAGCGAGACTTTGTTTTTTTTTTCTTGTGCATTGCTTACAAACAAGTCACTGTTAAGGTGCGTTGCCTAGAAAACTGACTTGGGTTTTCTTGGTTTTGAGTTTGTGGAGCTCAGATAGACATACAGTACTGAAGTCTAGGTACAAAACATACAGTGCCCTATCCCTTCTGAAATTTTTACCCCTCTACAGCACACCTTTATTCCAAGTTTGTAACTCTGCAGAACTTACAGTTGCAGCTCACTTGGAGATGAATTTTCAATGGAAGATTTCAATAACGTCTCATAAATACTGCTCCGCAATAGGTATGTTAAGCTCAGCAAATGTTTGCACATGTCCTGAAGTTCTTTTGTAGGAAGCAAGTAGCCGTTGTATCCTAAGAATGAGAAAGAAAAAGCATTGGGAGCTGCTGCAAGCAGACGAGCTATGCTTCTCTTTGAAGTTAGAATCTCTCCCCCTGTAACTTAAGCTATTCGTTTCTGGCTTATCAATCAATTTGTAATAGATACCTGTAACTGACTTATCTCAAATGCCTTCCGCTTGTTGTTTTCTCTTCCTCCCCTTCCTCCCACTTACCCAATTTTAAGAACCGCTGTTCCACTCAGAGCTGCCATGTTTTATTTTTATACCCAAGTTTACCCGGCAGTAAATCTTCTTGGTCCTTACCTAAAACCTCCAGGAGCATCTCAACATAAGCAAAAGGGGTGGGGACATTGATCTGAAAGTGCAAAGCCTTCAAAACAGCTAGTTCTGATTCTAGCAATTCTTCTGTTGTATAGGAGAAACCCAGCGACGTCAGAAACTTCAACACCATGTTGTTATTAACGATCTGTGTAAACAGAAGTGTAAATGTTACTCTCAAAATGCTAAATTGTTTTACTCATTGTCATCGTCTGGTATTAAAGCCACTTTCTCGTTACAATAACATGTTGTGCTCTTATGCAAATTACATAACATTTGGAAGTGAATTTTCATAAGTTCAGAAATCCCAAGTTAGTCAACTGGGTATGCAACAGATAATGTCTTGAAGAAGTCTTAATTTAGCTCACCTCTTAAAGTCATGTTTGTGTAATTGCACAAGAGGACTTCAGTCAATCTTGTGTAACCTGCACTGAAAAGCAATGTTTTTTCTCTTGCTACACATCAATTATACTGGAAAACTAGATCTGTATCTCCTAATGCTATTAAGTACTAGCCATTAAAAAGCTTTGTAAAAGACACTATTGTTTTATACTATATAACTCAAATTTCCTTTTTTCCCTTCTCAGAGTCCCCAGGATGATATAACTATATTCCTCCCAAATGCACAAGATAAATTGATTTCAACATCCTGGGCCATTGGGAATATCACTGGCATTTATTTAATTAAATTTTTCTTTTATTTTTTTATTTTTTCTTTTCTTTCTTTTTTTTTTTTTTTGCTGCTTTTCTTCCATGCTAGGTCCCTAGGCAGCTGAAACAAACTAAGCTACAAAAACTAAAATGTAATTAAACACACTATATTGTTACAGTCAAAACAGTTGAAAGCATATTAATTAAAGTACTGAAATTATGCTACCTTAAATATTTTAGAAATAAAAGAACACTCGCATATCCTACTAAAAGGTTGTCTTCAGCCGACCATCACTAGCCAAAGACGGCCAGCATAAAAAGGTCTTTGCTTGCTGGTCAAAGGGCTACAGGTGGCCAACCTAGCCTCTCTCTTCAGAAAGTACTGGAGCCTGTGAATGGTCACAGAGAAGGCCCAATTTTGCATTCTCACCCGGTGAATCTTGGAAGGTAGTGGGAATCATAGAACCATAGAGTTGGAAGGGGCCTATAAGGAATCCAAATCAACGAGTATCTGACAGATGGTTGTCCCACTTCTCTTAAATGCCTCCAGCACTGGAGTGCTAACCACCTCCTGAGGGAGTTAAGAAGTTTTTTTCTGATATTCAGCCTAAATCAGAGTTCCCTTAACTGAAGCCTGTTACTATGTGTCCCACATTCTGGAATGACTGAGAACAAATCCCTCCCTTCCTCTGTATGATGTCTTATAAGTATTTGAACGGTGCTATCATATCTCCTCCCAGACCTCTTTTCTCTAGGCAAAACATGCCCAGTTCCTTCAGTGTGTCCTGATAGGGCTTGGTGTCCATTCCTCTCATCATCTTCATCGCTCTCCTCTGAACTTGTTCGTTGGCTGGCATCGTTCTTAAAGCGTGGCATCCAGAATAGGACACGATGCTCAAGATGAGGCCTGACCAGTGCCGAACAGAGAGATACTAGTACCTCATGAGAGCTACTATACTTCTGTTAATGCAGCCCAAAATAGATTGACCTTTTTTGAAGCTACATCGCATTGCTAGCTCATGTTCTGCTGAGTCAAGTATATCTCTCATTTTGTAACTGTGCATTTGTACCTCCTACCCCACCCCCAGGTGCAGAACTTTGCACTCATCCCTGTTAAATGTCTTCTTGTTGTTTTCAGCCCAGTCCTCCAGCCTATCAAGATCTTTCTGAATGCTGTTTCTATCTTCCAGTGTATTCCACCTGGTTTTGTGTCATTCGGGGAGCTGATTAGTATTCTCTGCACTTTCTCATCCAAGTCATTAATAAAAAATATTGAAGAGTGCCAGGCCTAGAACAGAGCCTTGGGGTACTCCACTTGTTCCCTCCTTCCACTTTAAGAAGGAGCCGATAAGCACTCTCTGAGTACGGTCTTGTAACCAACTGTGTATCCATCTAACTGTTGTCTATCCAGCCCACATATAGGAATGATCTGCAAATTTTGAAAGCCTTGGCAGGCTTGTATGAGAAAATGCTGTCTTTGACACAACCTGAATTGAAGTTTGTAGGACTTCATAGGTTATAATCATAGCATTTTAAAATTGTTCTTAGAATCTGTCCAGAAGCTAGTGAAGCTTTTGTGGCAATGCATTCAGAACAGCTGGCCATAGTCAACTCACTGACCGTACTGTGTTGGAGCGGCTTCTAAACAGTTGCCACAGGCATGCTACAGTAATCTAATTGGGATATAACTAATCAAGCCTGATATCAGAAGGAATGGGTGTGACTAGCACACCAGTTTGAGTCTGCAAATACTGTTCCCTCCTGGTTGCTGCCAATACTAGGTATCCAGCCCAGAGATTAACCAAGAGCTACACACAAGCTATAAACCTGCATTTTCAGATAGAGTGTAAGTCTATGCAGCTCAGTTTGATTCCCCATTCCCCCATCTGCTTTTTGACTGGATTGAGCTTCAACTTGCTCACCTTCATCGAGACCACTAGTAACAAGAGACACTCATTTGGAATCCAAGAAAAGTGTTAAAATTTAGATGTAATGGAAAGATAGCATTGAGTGTCATTAGCACATTGGTGGCCCTAAATTCCAAACCTCTACTCCTGGCAGTTTCAGGCCAATATTAAATCGCATAAGTGACAAGAGAGAGTCCAAAGGGGCTGTACAGGCCAGTGGCCAGGCCGCAGAACTGGTGCAGATGTCCTGGTAGATAAAGTAATCAAGGCTTGCACATATGTTATTTACAACAGGCCCAGGGCAACTCTTCAATCTCCTTACGCTGTAGTGGAAGGAGAGCTTGCTGGCAAGCTGGATGCACGAGACCAGACGCAGGACATATATGCCCTCAATTTGCTCTTTCACTGAATCCCAGTTGCTGTTTTCTCCCTTTGCTCTGGAGCATCTTGAGAACTGATCAGTAAAGGCGAGCAGGAACCTAGGATGAGATAAGAATAAACAGCTTGAGGAGAAAAAATAAATTAAGGCTAGTGGTTAATTAGCAACTTAGGAAACTCTGTTAGATTCCTTCTTAGACCATCTAGCCCAGCTCTGTCAACATAGACTGTCAAGCAGTAGTCCCTCCTAGACCTAGGCGATGATTGTATTGGATTGAATCTGGAGCCTTCTGCATGCAATATGTGCTCCACCCCTGAGCTGTGGCCCATTCTCATGTAAGAAGTCTACTTGTTTCTGTGGATGAATAGTTTTGCTGCCTATTAGCCTCTATAGAAGGCTTCCCCCAAAATACTATCCCTCCTAGGAAGTCCCAGGACAGTTTCTTTGTTTTCGAATGGAGAACCAAGGTGAAGGAGACACCGATGAATACAAGAGAAGCTGGTCTGTAGGCATCTGCTGTTGTGCTGCGTGTCTATCTCAGAATTCTGCCAAGGGAATTCCTGGAGAATTCTTGAAGATGGAGTCTTAAATATCTATATACATTCCCCAATTGCTGCTCACAGTAGCTACTATCAAAGCAGCATGCCTCTCTCAGTTTCAGGGAGTAAAGGAAGCCCAGAAAAGAAGTACAAGTATCTACAGTACTCAGTAAAGATACTTGATGAAGCCTGTGTATGAAATAACCATAAGGATATGGTTCTTTATCATCAACCTTTACCTGTCCCATATGGTTGAAGCCTCACAATCTCCAAATGACCATGCATGCCAACAAACATGGTAACCAGCACAGGTTCTTGCCAGCTGACATCAGCATGAAAAAAACTTTGTACAAAGGCAACAGAGTGAGTGGATTTTGGACTGTTCGATATAAGTACAGTAGTCAACAAATGGTGGATTAAGAAACAAAGGAAACAAAGCTGTAATGTATTGGGTTTTTTTGTTTTTGTTTTGTTTTGTTTTGTTTTTGCTTAAGCATCTTGCTGATCCTAGTTGAAGCTTGTGCTTGACTAGTTGTCTTCTTGCTAGTAGTTTCTCGCAGGTGCAGGGCCTGCTTTTCAGATCTTGAAACACCACTTTACTCGATCGACCACATCTTCAGGGTGCAGGCTGACAATTTGTAAGCCCTTACTTATTTTATTTATTTTGAATATTTTACCCCACCTTTCTCCTTGGAAAAAGACCCAAGGTGGCTTACAATAATGAGGGACAATATACTGCCCAGAACATTTAAGATATATTCAAGTTAAGAACAGGGAACTAGGAGACACATCTTAGAACATTAAAATGTAACATTAAAGCTACGAAGAGCATTCAAAAAGAAAAAAAATCCGTTATGAGGAGTGGAAAATAACATAGAAATCACTGGTGTATTTATGAAACCAGCAATGCGATCATGTATGTATGGTAATCCATATAAAAGTCACATAGTAAGTAGCCCCTCATTCAGGGAAAGCTTGCCTGAAGAGGAAGGTCTTTGCCTGCTTCCAGAAAGACAGCAGAGATGGGGCAGTCCTGGCCTCCAGCGGGAGTGAGTTCCAAAGTCTGGGAGCAGCAACAGAGAAGGCCCTTTCATGTGTTCCTCTGAGATGCACCTCTGAAGGTGGTGGAATGGAGAGAAAGGCCTCTCCTGATGACCTTAGCACCCGAGCCTGTTCATACGGTGATATTCGATCTTTAAGGTAGCTTGGACCCAGGCCATTTTGTGCTTTGTAGGCTAAGGTCAGCACCTTGAATTGTGTCCTTATTGACAGTGTCCTGCTATCTCTGCTTTGGTCATGCATGTAGCCCACCGGCCATCGATTTTCAGGTGGTAAGCAGTTTGGGCAACAGTGGAAGGTGCTGTTCTGTGGACATGTCCATACCAGTGAAGCCAGCTTTCTCTCATCTTCTCTGTTACTGATATCACACCTAGTTGCTATCATGTAGTATTGTTTGTGATGAGGTCAAGTAGTGATTGACTAGTGCAAGTAACTAAAGCTAATTAATATCCATGTACATGTGGAAAGAACTCTGGTGAATCTTCTGATAAAACAAGATAAAATCATTTTCATATCCATGGTTTTGATCTGATGTTCTTTTTAACTTTGTTTTATTTTAAAAAATCATGGGTTTTATACCTTGCTGAAATCTGAACCTGTAGAAGAGCAATAAAATAAACTTCAACTCTCCTCTCAGCTCAAGCTATTTTGTCTTTGTGGGGTCTTGCTACTCATAATGAGGCTCTTTAAATTTAATCTTTTACCGAATTCCTTCTATGTTAGCCACTGAAATATTTATACAGTATATGTGAAGTGAAATGAAGTGTGCGAGCACCATAGTCAACACAGCATCTAGTCAAAGCTCATGACCTGGATGCCTGAGTTACATTTTATGGGTGACAAGAGTGTATGTTATAGGTAATGAACAGTCCAAGATTTTACTTGTTTTCCTAGAAACATGTCTAGTTTAATTCAATGTGGCTTAATCCTAGTTAAGTAAACATGATTGCTTTCTTAAGTGAGGACAGCCTATTTCAAACTTCTCCGTTCTCAACTCGTCATTCGCAGACAAGAGAACAAAGCAATACCTTTCAAATATTTCAATTGCTTCATATCTTGCAGCTTCAGTCAAATTCCATTTCTCAGATAAAAGGAACACAAACTCTACCAAGAGACAGAGAGATGTGAAGTTATAAAAATCATCACTACTGAAGGTACCCTTCAATTATCAGTAAATGGCTTTTACCAAGTTCAGTTCTCACCCACTATTTTAGTCTCCTTAAAACTGCCTGCCTCCTCGCAGAGCTCACTCAAACGTCTCTCATTTTCTTTGGCCATGTGAAAGAAGGCATCCTGGATAACCCCAGGAGCCACTGCTCCAAACACTGGCTCTGAAGATTGATATCTGGTTGTCATCTGTGCTGGACAGTCCATTGCACGACTTCTGTCAGCACCTCGAGGAGGGAGGAATACGATCAGCGGAGTCGACCTTAAAACAGGGACGCCATTTATATATTAGTTTTTTTTACTTTGTCTTGCTTTTCCAGTATTTTGAGACATCGCACCACCACCCCCTCCTCAAAAACCATGGTTCCAAGCCCTGCAGTTGTGAAGAAGCGCGCGCGCGCACACACACACACACACACACACACACACACACACACACGCACGCACGCAAAAGTGACACTCAACACGCCGCTCTTGTGTATGGCATCTGAGCCCGCGTATTAATTAACCATCCCGGTTTTACGCATCCACCCTCCCCTTATTCACCCTCATCAAAGATGGCGAAAGTAGCCTGACCTCTGTGAACCTAATCCCTAGCCTTGCGTTCCTTTCAAGATGGCCGCCGCCTTGCCTTGTGTTCCGCCTTGCCCTCACTAAAAATGGCGACATCCGCCTCAGCAACGCCCAGGAGGTGAGCAGATTGTTAAAGGCAGTACTGTACTTCCTGACTTGAGCTGGGCGACTAAGAAAGATGTCGTCGCAAGGAGTAGGGGGAGAAAAGCTTCCCCAGCATGCGGAATTGCTGGGGATTCGCGGTCCCCAGCAAGGGAATCGCGCTGCACGTATGGTTCCGCCTCGGACCCCGCAAGAAATGGAGGCAGCTATGCGGAGGTTGAGAACACGTAACATCGCCACGGGCTTGATCATTGGAGCCTTCATTGTAGGAGTGTGTATCCTTTTATCCTACGGTGAGCAGGACGGTAGAAAAGGTTTCTTGGAGCCGCCCGCGATGTCTGCGCTTCAGACGAGGCGGGAGAGAACTCAGCACATGCTCAGGGGTGCTGTACTTGTTTCACGCGGACCATGGTGACCCGCGGGTCGCATTCTTTGAGGGATGAGGGAGGTTCAGCCAGTGTCATTGTACACGTGCTGTACTTTGGCAATACACGTATTATTATTATTATTATTATTATTATTATTATTATTATTATTATTAATTTTGGCGAATGCGGGGCGCGGGGGCGGCGGGAATAGCCAGGGGGATCAAGCGGCAGGGGAGCCTTCCAGTCTTGTCTTGCCCAATTTCTACTCTGGAGTAACCCCTGTTGAGCGTCCAAGCAAGGGGGTGTCCGATGGCGGACTCAAAAGCTCCCCTCCCGAACCCCAGAGAGACGAAAGCTTCCCTGCCTCGTGGGCGGGGTGGGTCCTTCCCCCTCCTCACCCAAGTGGAGGCGGAACTCGAAATCCGTGGGGCGCGTATAGTCGGGAAAGGACGAGCAGGGAAGGGCACTTTGGGGTCATTGGCCCCCTCGAACCCTTCAGACCCTAGCTGAGCTTTTCCTTTAATGCGTTTTCTCCTTCAGTGGGATTTGGGGACATGGCAGAGATTATTCCAGAGGATTAAAAATAAAAATGTATGTGCGTGCGCGCCCCTAAATTGTCACCTCTGAGGCACGGTTCAGGCTTTTTCCCCTTTGTGCCCCACCTCAACTTCCCTTGCCTTCCAGCCTCTTTCCTTCGACTTAAGTTAGGTCCTCCTGGTTAGAAAGGAGGGTTCCCGCCAGCCCCTTAGCCCCGAGAGGAATTCTGGGAGTTGTAGTCCTAAACTAAGCTTCTTACCTGACGTCTGGGCTGTAGTGAAGGAAAGGGGGTGGGTGCGCGTGCTGGCCGGAGGTATTTTGCTTCTCTTTGTTGATGGAGAATAGCAAGTGTGTGGAGACCCCAATCTAAAGCCCATCACATTGTTTTGGTGCTTGAGGAGGAAAACTGCACAAAACCCTTTCCTTCTGTGGCACTAAAAATGCAGTAAGGGTAAATAAAATGCTAACAGTGTTATTCGCCTTCAGGACATCCACCGCCCTAAAGTAATTGTCACTTTTGCCAAATGCCGCCCAATCTTCTCTCCCCACCAGGAAGAACTTCACCCTTTCACTTTATTCTCATAAAAGCAGTTGTTAGATTACACAGGATCCAGAAGTTGAGTCCTGGCAACTGGACTTCTTTTTCTTCTTCTTTTTTTGTGAGAATGAAACGTTTCAGTACACATCCAAGTAGCTTTGTCAGTCTGAGGAAAGTTGCTGTGAGGCTTCCAATTTATCCTCCACGCTTTCATGCCATCCTGCTCCAGTCAGATCTCACAAGAAAAGAAGCCCAGTTGCCATGACTCAATTTGTGGATACCCTCACTTGGATGACTGACAAACATCACAGATTACAAGGGATATTGCTTTGTATGCTGAGCATGGAAACGGTTGGGCTTGGGCTGATTCTGTTAGGAACGCATAATTGTGCAAGTCTAAGCTGTACTGCAACATTCAGTGATTCTTTCTCGTAAGAGGCCTTCTTTCCTGAGTACTGCATTTAGGATTGTGTGTGCTGTGTCATTACAGTCATAACTGACTCTTTGTGACTCCATGTCTATGGAGCTTTCTTGGCAGGAATACTGGAGTCGCTCTTCACATGTTTATTCTACTGTGCCTTAGTCCACTCCGAATTTCTTAGAGAATGTATAGAGAAGTTGATGTGTCCTGTTTCACTGCAAATTCCCATCCACTAGTTAGGAAAGTTTGCTACCTAGCGGTGAATAGTGACACTGCAGAGAGATTTAAAGTTAATTAGCTTTACAAGCAAGCTGCCCAGATGCACTATCTCGCCTGATTTCGGAAGCTAAGCTGGGTCGGCCCTGGTTAGTACTTGGATGGGAGACCACCAGGGAATACCAGGTGCTGTAGGTGCCTGGAGTAGGAACTGGCAAACCACTCCAGTATTCCTGCCAAGAAAACTTCATGGACATGGGGTCACAAACAGCTTTACAAGCAACAAAGGAAAAAACTCAGATGTGCACAACTCTAGTGTCACTTAGCATACATGCAGGGCTTTATATTTCAGAGGTTCATGGTTTGGGGCCTAAAGTAGTTCCATGCTATCCCAAGGACTGCATCTCCCTTTATGAGCCTGCCTGGGTGTTAATATAATCGAAGCAGGTGGTTGGTTGTTGCTGCTCCCATCACTTTCACAGGCGCATTTGGTGGGGACATGGGAGCCTTGCTGCCTGCAGACTTTGGAACACTGTAAATCAAGCAGACCTCATCTTTGCTGTCCTTCTGCAAATTGGTGAAAACCAATGTTCCCTAGTCTTAAGCTGTGCGCCAAACCTTCATTGGTGAATCAATCCCCATTTACTTCTGGGTTTTCGGCTGAAACCCTGTGCTTCCCTGCAGACAGAAAAGGCCCCTGCGCAGCTGAAGAAGAAAGTAGAGGGAACATTGGTGAAGATCTTTCTTTTTAGTTAGACTGTCCTTTAGTAAGTGGCAGTCTAAGAGAGGTTTTAAAACAGGATGGTTTGTATTTTAGCTGCTCTTAAATACGTTGTAGTAATGCCTATGTATAACATTTTAAATATAAACTTTATCTAGTTCTTCTATCTAAAATGTTTTACTAACTTGGCGTTCTTAGATTTCAAATACTGTATTGCCTTTTAAAAAGTATTGTAAGCTGCTGTGGATCCTTTTTTTTTAGAAGAAAAATATTTTAAACAAACAAACATTATACATAGTTTAAAAGAGGACAATTTCTTTGCCAAAAGCATCTACCTTGCCTCTTACTGTTGGGGGTGTGATGGCTCAGCCAGGGTGTCACACAGTGGAGCAAGCTCCCATTGTTACCTCCAGCTCCTGCCAACTTAGCAGTTTGAAAGCATGTAATGCAAGTAGATAAATAGGTACCGCCGTAAAAGGTGGGAAGGTAAAATAGTGTTTCCTTGCAGCCATGCCGGCCACATGGCCACGGACTTGCACAACACTGGCTCTTCGGATTGTATATGGAGATGAGCACTGCCCCTAGAGTCAGACATGACTAGCACGCATGTGTGGGGGAACCTGCCTCTTACCAGTCCCCTCCGCTGACCTTCTTAGCTCTTGGTTCTGAAACAGTGGCTTAAGAATTACCTTCTTATCACTAAAATGAGTTATTTAAATTAAATGTTTAAAATAAATTACAAAATGCATTGTAAAGGTTAGAAAACAAACATTTTTACTAAAGACACACCATGCTTACTATTATTGTCAGATGTAGAAGTTTTTTAAATGCTGTTTTCAGTACCAGAAGCTTTGCCAATACTTATTGTTTCTAACAGGTTTGTTCCCCCAGACAGTGTATAAAAATGGCTGAGCAGCTGTCGGAGATGAACTCTCCCAAAGGTAAAAGTGAAAGGGCTTCAGGTTGTTTCACCTCCTGTGATCTAGTCTGATATAGCAGCAGCAGCAGCAGGCTAGAAAAGAACACTACTTCTACAACAAGACTGTACTATGCAGCTGCTGAAGATTTTTGGGTCCCCTCATTTCATGCACAAATTGCATCACTGGGATCCAGATCCTGGGGAAACAGTTTGCAGAACCCAGCTTTTGCAGAGGTGGCAGGAGGAGGAGGAGGAGGATGGTCCCTTACTGTGGCGCCAATCTATGCAACCCGCTTGGAAGCATTTTTTCTAAGATCCACCTTGTCTTCTGTCAATGCACTGTTGGATAGCTCAGTGATTTAGGTATCTGGCAATGGAGCCAGAGGTTGAGAGTTTGATTCCCGACGGTTTCTTCTTGACAGGGGCTAGACTCAATGATTCATAGGGTCCCTTCCAACTCGGCAGTTCTAAAATTGTTGTTGTTGTTGTTGTTGCTACCACTTTTGATGTGGAGGCTGACATATTTTTCAGATGGGGCCACCTTTTCTCTACCTTCTCTCCTCACCTTTTGCACCCAGTTAAGGGCTGAAGCAAGCTGGTATCCCAGCGTATGGTAGCACTGCAATGACGCATCTGGCAGTTTTCAGGTATAGCTAGGTTCTTTGGTGGGGGGTCAGGCCGTGGCAATCATAATTGTTTCCTTAAGCTTCCCGTGCGCAGATTCTTACACCTTTCGTGCCATCTCTCAAGAGACCTTCCTGGATGAGTTGGAAGGGGAAGCTGCAGCTTTACGGGCCAAAGCAGCCCAGGCGTCAGGAACGGACAGAGCACCAGATGGAAATGCACAGGGATAAGACTGGACAATTTCTTTTCTGTTTGCAGTCTCCAGCACCAGTTGAGGATGCTGCTTATATACATCATGTACCTCCTTTAAAAGTAGTGGTCACTGTGTTTGTTGGCGAATCCTTTGCCATGGCTAACATGTAAAGGCTGCTTACCACTCGAGCTGTCCAATAAACCAGCTTACAGGACTATGGTTGTATGTATGAGAATTTTTATGATCATTTTTGTAAGGAGAGCACAGAATAAAAACAGCTTGGGAGTGAAAGCTGTGTTATTAAGAGGCCTTTGTGAAGATGAAGCCTTTGTCGCTTTTGGGAAAAATATTATATATCTGAAAAGAAAATGTGGGTGGAGGGTGGATGTGTTCTTGAAAGGCAGAGAGGGATTGCACCCATTTGGACTCTTCACATTCCTTACCAGATCTTTAGCCACTACCATGATAGCCAGTTATAAATAGATTATTCGGTTAAGATGTGTAGAATCTGGCACTGAAAAGTTAATGTTGCTCTCCCCATACATTTCCTTATGAGCAGTGGAGGATCTAGACATAGGCACGCATTTCTGGAGAATGTGGGTCTAATACAATCCATCTCCGTTTAAAACACATGTTTACTCTGGAAATGTAGCTGATGACAAAGTCTTGAACAGGCTGCTCACTCCTGTTGCAGAGGCTGCTTTGTGCTGTACCAGAAGAGCAGAAGAAATTCACAGTGGCTAACCAGATGCCTCCTGTAGACCCACCATCAAGACATGAATGGCCTACCACCCCACAGCTTAAATTTCCAAGCAGTTGCCCTGGAGAGGCACACTACCTCTAATCACTGGTAGCCCCATCGTCTATGAATTTGTCTAATGACTGTGGACAGCTACTCATAGTGGTGACATCTTGAGGTAGTGAAGTTTTGTTTGACCTGAACCTCTCATCATTCAGCTTTAGTGGGTAATTCTGGATTCAAGTATTGTGAAAACAGGAGAGCACACTTTCCCTATCCACTTTCTCTATACAATGTGCAAGTTAAGAGGAAGATCTTATGCCATGACCTCATTACACATTGTACTTTGCAAACTTGGAAGCCAGAAAAATAAAGCAATAATGCATCACTTAAAAAGATATTTTGTATAAATGTATTGATCTTTTGGGTTGCACTTTAGTTGTACCTGGTCTAGTCCTAAATATCTTTTCTGAAATGTAGTAATCTGAACTAGATGCAATAATCTAAGCATGGCCAAGCCATAATATTAGTCAGTTTTAATTCTGGTTTCTTATAATGCACAGTATGGAATGTGCCTTTTTTAACAGCAGTCATTGCGCACCAGGTCAGTACTTGATTAAGATATTGACCACAGCCTTTTTATGGTTCAGTAACTGGCAACCCAGGTGTCATCAACATAAATATGATCTTTTTTTTCTTGTCCAAATATTTATTACTTGATAATTCCCTGGACCGAATCTCATTTGTCATTTCTGGAATCTCTTCAGGATTTTCCCCATTCTTTTCTTACTCCCTGATCATACTGTTAAGTCTTTTTCTCCTGGCAAATCAAGTTTCCTCATTTTGTGGTAATTTGCAAGAATGGTCCTCAGGGTGGATGCTTTGACCGACTGGAGTGGCTGGTGGAAAGGAATGGACATGGGGAGGTAAATGCCCTACTTTGAGCACTACAGGAGATAGGCTACTTTTTAGAATCCAGAAAAAAAATCAGCAACAATGCATGCATCACTTAGAAAGATACATTTTGTACAAATGTCTTATATAGAATGGAGGAAGACTTGATTCACAAAACTTCACAATAAAAAATAGCCATACGTCTGTAAGACACCAGAATGTTTGTCTCGTGCTTTTTTTGCTTTCTTTGTTTCCGGGTTTTTCTTTTTCTTTTGTCTGATATGCTTATATAGAACAGATGATTAAATTTAAGGTCCTTTGAAAAATACTTATAGACATCAGACATAAGACAGTAGTGTACCAATGACACACGAGTTTCCATTAGTGTTTCAGGTGCTTAGGAATGCACCAGCATGTATATCAGACCATTTTTAATATAGATTAAACAGTTTTAGATGATTAAAAGAAGCCTAGCTTCAAGACAAGTGTGCAGTGGGCTCGCGTACAAGCCTCCGGCAAGTCAGAAGAATGACCTTGATCCCTTTGAGATACTTACAGTATATTTCTTTGAAACATTTTGACTTTAAAAAAAAAAGTCCACGGGGAAATATTTCTCTACCTTCTCCTGCAGGAATCCTGAGACTTCACCAGAGTAATCAACTGAACTTGTTCTATCAACAAAGGGAAGAACTCTTATAAATGTTGGCCAGTTCAGTTCCAGGGCATCATCTTTTGTATGCGATGTTTTTACAGCTGTATTGCTGTTATTGTCTCTTATAAGCACTCTTTGGGGCAAGTAAATCATTAAAGCAGTCGCTGGCCAGCAGCCAGACCAGGCGTCTTGTTGGATGCACACTTTTCTATGGGGCTTAAGGGAAAGAGGAATTTTCCATTCAGTTAAAGCTAGCCTGCATCGGTCTGGAGTTCAGCCTTTAGCAGCATAAAACTAAGCACCTTACCTGGTTTGTGCAAAGGAAGTGACAGGCATTTTAGAAGTAGAGTAGAGAAAGTCAGAGTATTGTTACCTTGTTAACACAAAGAGCCTGTAATGGCTGAGCTGGGTAACAAAAACCCCCACAATTGCTTTCTATTCTATTACATTTAAGAAGTACCAGCTCTTTGCTATACCATTACCAGCATTGTGACATTTATCACCCATACAGTCCATATTTTTTTTATCCCTACCACTTGGGTTTATTGGTTGCTGAATCATCTGTAACATTCATACAGCATGGCAAATGAGTTCGGCTTTCCCACTCCCTCTTCCCTGTTGCTTCTTGGGGAAAGAGGTTAATTCACTACCATGATTTTTTAAAAAGAAAAATACATGCAGAGCTTTTAGAAAACTTTGTTTTTGTTTGTTTGTTTTTAAAAAGGCAGCTACAGATTCTCTCATACACCAAACAGTACGAAAATTTGAAGTTAAGGCATTGTAATGTAATGTACAAAGTGTAATATGAGGATATGGATAGTACAGAAAATTGCTGTCTATGAATGTGAGCAAAGAAATACTTCTCCCCCCTCGCGCCGCCCGCCCCTTATATTTCTTTACACTTACAAGGACATCTTTGGGCATTTCAATGTCACGCTGAAATCTCTTAGGTGGATATGTTCTATCCTTCAGGGTTTTTTTTGAGGTAGACCAATAGTCATAAGAACATACTGTATAAAGAGCCATGCTGGATCCAACTAAATGCATATCCAGTCTAGCATTCTGTTTGCACTACCCTACTAAATGTCATAGGAAGATCGCAAAGAAGTCATAAATACAATAGGAGTCTTCGTGTTGTGTTTCCCGGCAACTGTGGTTCAAAGGCATACTGATACTAGATTTATTGTCAGGCTATCTTCCATTTGTAACCTTGCACTGACCTCCCGCCTGTACTGCCCCAACACAAAGAATCTGTTGAGCAGTAGCATGAGCTGGGATAGCTAAGAGTCTTCCATCTGAAATCACTCTTGGTAGAATGCTCAGAATATAAATTGAGGATAGGATGAACAACAGGGTTATGTCGAAGAGCCTTGGTTTAATGTTCCTTTGTTTATTTCAGATTCATCTGAGCTTTTTTTTTTTAATGGCGCGATTTAGGGAATACCATGCTCCATAACTAACTACCTGTCTCTTACTGCGGCCATTTTACATTAATAAATAAAAACATAACCATAAAAGAACCTTTACGAAATATCTCTTGTTTCCCTTCCCAAGCCTACCCAGATATAAAACACAAAGCATCGTACACAATGGTGAAAGCGTTGAGGCATAATTTCAAAATGTAGATTCCCACGCAGGTAAAGGGATGGACGTCAAGCAGTTCATACAGCAATCAGGGCAAGGTATCGAAAAAGTGCAAGAGGCATCCTAGCATCGTGCCAGTGCTATCAGGAGCAGCAAGTAGAAGGCAAAAGCAAGAAAGAGGGCCCCAGACTCCCAAATACTGAGGTAAATTGTGAATGCTCCCTTAAGGCAGCTACTGGAAGATTTCAGATCGCTTTGGCCTAGGACTGGCATTTTGGATTAAGACATGCAAGGCACAGAGAGGCAAACGGCACCTGCTCAGGCTCGACCTTAACATGGACCCTTCCTGCCCGGGTAGATGGATCAATCTGGCTTGGAACATAAAGACAAGAGGAGAGATCTTAGAGGACAGCAGATGTTCCGCTTCGGAGGCAACATGACATGACTTCTATGAGAAACCAAGCGGCAGCAAAAACACATGCCCCTGCTGGTGTAGAATCATGCGGAAACATGGCTTCCATCAGCAGATCGAAAGACTGTGTAGATAAAAAAAGAAGTGGGCTGGTAATATTGGCGGCTCTCATCCTTGTTCATTGAGTGCCGACGTATTTCTCACAGATGGTGCTTCTGTTCCTTCTGGCAGGAAAACTTGGCTGTGCGGGGTGATCGTAGGTGACCTTACAGCTGGAGCATAAGGCAGATGCTCTGCAGGACCCTGCCCCCATCCTTTCACCGTGCATGATGGGCTGAGGTAGTCCATAAAAGTCTCCACAGGTAGTCTGGCTACTGCAGAAAAAAAGAAAAACGAAAAAAACGAAAATGAGGTCCCACTATAACCAGAGCAAAGGGTTTGGTAAAGTACCTGCTCTGCAAACAGGAGGTCCTAACACGCAGAAGCCCTGTGGCACAGTGGTTAAATGCCTATACTGCAGGTAAAACTGTGTTCACGACCTGGGGTTCAATCCCAGGTAGCCGGCTCATGGTTGACTCAGCCTTTCATCCTTCTGAGGTTGGTAAAATGAGTACCCAGCTTGCGGGGGAGGGGGGGCAATGTGTAGCCTTGATTACTGTAATTTAAACACTGTAAATTGCCCAGAGACTACTTTAAGTGGCATGGGGCGGTATATAAGCAGAACACTTTTTTTTGCTTTTACATCCCTTTCTGGCCTCTGGAGTAAAAAGAGCTTGAACAGCAGAACTGGGAAAGACCTCAGTCTGACACCAAATCGCTGGAGCTCTATTGCCAATCTGGGTAGCTCAGGGTTTGACAAAAGTCACTTTTCCAAGCTCTGCGCTAGTTAGACCAATGGTCTGTCACAATATGGAGTAGATTTGTATATCTTGCATGTTCACTGCATGGAATTTTCAAACAGAATGTAAATTCCTGTAAACCTCAACCTTAAAAGAGTGGCAGGTGTGTACCTGTGCGACTGCAGAGCTAGGGCCACATGTATTGTTAACAAAAATCACTCTAATCTTATGATTTGGGAGCTAAAGAGAGGTATGGACATCAAAGTTTTAGCTTCCATAACAAGTGGAACCATGCATTGATGACTACACTTAAAGTTTGTTGTATATCGCCCAGAGAGACCATTTGGTAGTGGAGCAGCTTTCAAAAACTGTAAATAAATAAATAAAATTTCTGAATACAGTGGTACCTTGTATAAAGGAATTAATTCGATCCCAATGAAATTATGTTAAGCAAATTTTCCTTTATACAAATTTCCCATAGGAATGCATTGAAAACAGAGTAATCCCTAATCGCGATCATTTTTATGTTGTACGGATTCGACCCATAGCCAATTCTGTTATGCAAATCTCCCCTGTCTCTGGAATTTTTTATGTTGTACAGATTTTATGTTATACAAACCATTTGTTATATGAGGGTCCACTGCATCTGAATTATGCGTAATTTAAATGCATGCAAGAATCAGTAACTCTAACCTCAATCAGAGCTCAGCTTCTGCACCACTTTTAGGAATGCTGACTTGAGGTTAGTGCATTTTTCCCCACAGAAGGCTACTTGATGTGTGATTTCTTACTCTGGATGTTATTCTTCCCTCCTTACCTTAAAACAGATGCCTGGAGGGTTTCCCCCTCCCCTTCATTTTCTTAAATCTTTTTAAATGCTTCACTACCTGTTGGCCCTTTATGCACCCTTCTCTTCATCCTCTTTTTCCTTGGAAGTATGTTTCTGAAAGAGCTGCCTAGATGCCCTAAGCACATCCGATCTTGCCTGATTTCAGAAGCTAAGCAGGGTCAGCCCTGGTTAGTACTTGGATGGGAGACCACTAGGGAATACCAGGTGCTGTAGGCGCCTGGAGTAGGAACTGGCAAACCACTCCAGTACTCCTGCCAAGAAAACTCCACGGACATGGAGTCACGTAGAGTCGGTCACGACTGTAACGACACAACACACACACACACACGTTTCTGAAAATGCTGCATTTTCTTGTGTTGTATAAAATGTTCTGTTGTGGCTGATGGCAGTTCTAGATGAGTAATAGCATGTGTACTAGTGAGGACAACTGGACTGTGTTCACCAGCCCCTCAGTGCATTGGGAGGTGTAGTTTGGGTTTAGCAGGATATAAACCTTTGCCCGAACAGCGCGCATCAAGGGATACCCGGGTAAAACTTGCCAAATGCTCATAGCAGCTCAGGTACTATTCCAGAATAGCTACTTGTTAGCACACATGTGAATGGTGGACAAATTCTGTTATTCTGCTTATACTGTATATTTAAAAACATTTATATCACACCAGTCTTCCAGACACCTCCAGATGACTCACAACAAATAAATGCAATCAAAAACATTCCTCTGTAACGCAAACCAAACAGCAGAAAGACAATACATAAAACCAAATAAGAACAAGAAGGAGAATGTAGAAAAATACTCCATCCACCCAGTCGAGGCACAAAGCATAGGGCAGGCTAGCTTCTAAATTAAGGTCTGGAGTTGTTCCTTGTCCCCGCTAACTATGCCTTACCATGCATCCAACTTCACCAGCAAACGTCACACCCTTGCTTTGTCGCTGCTCCTGGGAGGTGCCGCTGCTACCGCCACTGACAGAATTCCTCCTCATGATCCCTAAAGGGCAATGATTACATGAGTGCAACGATAATTATAAAGAGGCAAAATCACAATAAAATTCTGATTATGCAACACAAGGAAAGTGACTAAGCACAGCATGATTTTGGTTTGTAACTGCAGTGCCTTTAGCCTTCTGTATTTCTTACTAATTTTATTTCTACAGCGCTACTGCATTTATGTATCTGCTGCATGATAAAGAACAGGTCTGACTCGGTTCCCAGACCTGAACATTTCTCAGTTTACATTACAGGCATATGAAAACAACTAAAGAAGGAGAGGAAGATGAAGGCGAAACAATGAAAGAATATAGAATTATTTGAATTATGTCCATTGCAACTTATTTGCAGTAGAAATGACAACATGATCTAAAGCTCCCCAGGTGTCACAGTTCAGAGCAGAAACAAAAACAGTAAGAAGGCTAGGAGGCTTACTGTATATACTCAAATATAAGCCTAGTTTTTCAGCCCTAATTTTGGGCTGAAAAAAGCGGCCCTTGACTTATATGCGGGTCAATACTTTTAGGCACTGAGGCAAGTGCTTGGGTCGGTGCCTAAAAGTCATTTTAAACATTGCATGCCGCTTCTCATGACCCCCCTCTGCATCACAGGGGAGTGGTGTGCTATGTTTAAAATAACCTTTAGCCACTGACCCAAGCACTTGCATCGGTGGCTAAAAGTCATTTTAAACATCACACACCACTCCCCCAGCTCACAAAGGAGAAGCTGCCAGGCCCTGCTGCATTTCTCAGCCTAGACTTATACTTGAGTCAATACATTTCCTCAGTTTTGGGGGGTTAAATTAGGGGCCTCGACTTATACTCAGGTTGACTTATACTCGAGTATATACGGGCATTTAAGAAAGGGAGAATTAACAAATAATGGTGTTTCAGTTCCCTGAGCAGAAACTGCAATACAGTGCCACCCCCGTATCCGCTGATTCACCATCTGCGGATTCAGATATCCATGGTTGGTGATCAGCAGACAGTAGGGGTGGTGGAGTGTCATGGGCAAAAGCTGGGCTCTCCTGCCTGGGTGGCAGACTGGGTAGCACTTCCCCCCCCCAGCACCCTCATCATCCCTGCTGGGCAGAGTGGCAGACCAGGCGGTGGGAGAGCGTGCCTTCACTCCACCCTGTCCACTGTGCTGCTGGACCTTCGGGTGGACCGGGTGGCACAAAGGCGTTCTCCCCCGCTGCCAAGGGCACCCGAAGGTGCAGCAGCTTGGCAGACGAGGTGGAGTGCAGGCATGCTCTCCCACTGCCCAGTTTGCCAACCTGCCCAATGGGAGCGGGTTAGGGCTGGGGGTGAGAGCCACCCAGCATCCCACCACTACTGCTGGGCAGGTAGGTGGTCCTTCACACTGCCCAGTGTTTGGGGGGGTGTTGGGGGCAAAAGCTTTTGCCCCAGCACCCATCACCGCCGTCACCCCTGGATAAGAGCATTCACTCTTATATGTGGATTTCAGTATCCACGGGGTGACCTGGAACTGATCCCCCACGGATGGGGGGGGCTACTGTAAATGAAAATGAAAAAGCAAAATATTGCAATCAAGATTCCCTCGAAACTGCATGGTTGCACAGCCATGCATACCCCTGCTGTCCTCCACACAAGGGTTTTCCACCCCCTCACGCCCGTTGCAACCATTTCTCCTCTGGTTGCAATGGAATCCACCGGGCGGGGGAGTGTCCACACACATGGAAAAGAGATCCATACAGAGCAGATGAAATTTAGAGAGCACGTTGATTGCAAAGTTTGTATTTTTACTTTGTTTTATTTGCGTTATACCTATGCTGTCTTTCTCCTAGCGAAGAGGCAGAAGGCAGCTCACTTTTTTTTTTAAATTTTATTTTATTTTATTTGTGATACAGACAAATTGGGGAACAGGTACAGGGAAACATAAACAAGGGGGGTGTACAAAATGCAGAGAGGTGTGAGTTGGTAGTCACCTATATCTAATTACCACTAGTTTACATATTTCTACACATCTAAACTGACTCCTGTTTATCATGAAATATATACAATAATGCTTTTTCTTAATTCTCTAGCTTTTGTTATGATTTTCTCTCTTCTTCATCCATGCATAGTATTTCTCCCAGACTTTATGGTGATTATTCTTCCTGGAAGCGTCTAAGCATTCTGATCATTTATCCATCTCTATTGTTTCTAAAATTTTAGACATTACCTCCTGTTCAGATGGTATTCCAGGTTCCTTCCAGTATCTGGCAAAGACTAATCTTGCTGCGGTTATCATATGAATAGCCACATATATAAATTTATGTTGGAAATGTAAACAGAAGGAGGGCTCATTTTATCATATGTGGTGGTTGTGTAAAAAAACGAGATTATTTGGGGTGTTAGTTAAACAAATGGTAGAAGGTGTTCTAGAGATAAGTCTTGAATTTAAACCAGAGATTTTCTTATTGAATATGTTGCCTGAAACACTAGAACAAGGCAGCTCACTTTTTGTTGGACTAAAAATACAATAAACCATAAGGGCAAAAAGCAAACAGTAATTTTAAAAAAAGGATTAAAACCCATATTTGAAAAGAATATATGCATCCAGAAAGCAGTCTGGCTGTACTTAGTTATTAAAACTCAGCTGCCGTCTAAAGTGCAGAAAGGAGGGGCCCATCTAAGCCCCTGAGCAGAGCATTCCACAAGGTGGGGGCAGCCACAGAGGAATCTTTCGCTCCCATCCCGGCGAGGTGTGCCTGTAAGGTAAATGCGACTGGGGGGGGGGAGGGCCCTCTCTGGTCACCTGAGGAACCCATTTAAAATACAGCTCCAAAAAGGGAGGAGGACCTCACATTTTCACAGCAGTCCTCTCAAGGAGTAATGATGAAATTATTTGAACAACTCTCTGTCATGGAAAAAAATAGCTCATTGCTGTTCATAACGTGCTTGCTGTGGGGGAACTCGTGTGTGCAAACCAAAAACCAACACAAGAAGCCCAGTATCAATTATTTTGTCATGTATGTAATATGAAAAGGCAGAACACTTTGAGACAGTGTCTTTCAAATGCACAATATATTTGATTTTTTTAAAGTGCTCATAATGTAGTCAAGAAGGAGGAAAAATCCTTTATAGTTGTTTGTTATCAAATATGTCCAAATAGGCTTTTGTCCAAATGCAAATGGACGTCTAAAAGGATTTTGAAGCAGAAGCAACTTGTGAGATAATAAGCTGACAGGACTATGGGATCGTTATTTTGAAGAACCTGTTTTCTCCAGCCATGCCTTAAAAAACACACCTGCTTGTTAACACAAGCAGAACCAGATGGATGATCTGTGATACTAGTTGTGCCAAACCCTTGTTCCGTGAAGAAGGGAATTTTCATTGCCCAACTTCCATATTCATTCACTTCAACAAGGTGGCTTTCTGGGGTTCCATAAAGCTGGATCTTCTCCCTTTTAACTAGATTTTCTAAATTTGCTGTTAGCAATTTCAAAAAATGAAGTTGTCTCAAATGAACCTTGAGAAGCGACATCCTTGGTCCCCTTAGGACTCCTCAACCACAGTCTAAGACCTACGGCAGGGGTGTCCAAACTTTTTTGCAAGGAGGGCCAGATTTGGTGAAGTGAAAATGTGTGGGGGCCAACCATTCAGCTGCATTTGGCCCCCGGGCCAGACTTTGGACAAGTTTCTATAACATGCAAGGAGGCAGGGAGGACGCTGCAGCAATGGAACTGGGAGTGGGTAGGGTAGGCAGGTGGCTGGGGGGGGGGATGGACAGAGGCAGGGAGGGCAAGCAAACCATAAAACTGCAAGCGAACGCCTCCATCCGGTATGGGGAGGGGCCAGCTGGCGGGGATGAGTGACAGGCTAAGCCGGTGGGGAAAAGAAGCCGCGGGCCGCTCAGAATTTGAAAATGGGCCGCATCTGGCCCCCGGTCCTGACTTTGGACATGCCTGACCTACAAAATGAACTGCTGCCTTAGGTCGCTTTGTGCCGCCAGGGGTCAAAGCTGAGATGCAGCCTTACCTTGGGGTTGGGCGGGGTCTAGGCGCTGGAGGCTGCTGCGCCGCAAAGGGCTGAAGCCGCTCTTGGACAGGCGGCGTTGGCGGCTGGACAGCATGGTGGCCGGCGACACAATTCCAGCCGGGGGCACTTTGCCCAGGCGGGCGTAGAGTTCCTCTATCTCTTGCTTTTGCCGGGCCTGGAGCATTTCGACTTCAGCAAGATGCCTGATGGGAGATTAGAAAAGGAAAGGCAGGGTGTTAATCAGGGAGGGTCGTGGCTGAAAAGGTCCCTTCCGCCAAGTGCCTGTCATAATGGCCACGGCATTCTGGTAGCTATCATGGAAAACTGAATTTATTCTCAGCTCTGTCCCCTCGGAGAAATAGATCTTTGTTATTTTAATACAGTGGTACCTTTGTTCCAAATGAAATTATGTTAAGCAAATTTTCTTTTATACAAATTTCCCATAGGAATGCATTGAAGACAGAATAATCCCATTTTAATGTTGTACATTCCCCTGTCTCTGGAATTTTTTATGTTGTACAGATTTTATGTCTTACAAACCATTTATTATACAAGGGTCCACTGTATAACTTTTCCTGGTATGTTTAAGTTTTAGAAATTATTTTACGATTTTTTAGATTTTTGCTTACTTTTCTGTATTTTTGTATTTTAATAAACATCATTAGATTTTTTTTAAAGATTGCCTCTACGGTTTTGATTAAGGCGAGTCAGAATGAGCAGCAAAGGAAAGAGATTTTTTAAAAGAACCCACAAAGGTGTGAACAGGTTTTCGGAGCCCGGGCTGGTGGGAAAGGAACAGAGGCTGTTCACAGGGCTGAGGGTTTTAGCCCCTCCGCTCCCCAGTCCCTTTGCAGTGAGTGCCCTTGACCCTCCAGTTCACAGGGCGATGCTCACTTCTGGCGCAAGGCTTGCAGCTCGTCCCAGACGTCGTCGTCCGCGCTGTCCGAGTCGTCCGTGCTCGGGTAGGACGGGCTGTGTAGGTAGCTCATCCAGACCGCCGAGGGGTGTGAGTGGGTCTCTCCTTCTTCTCCTTCCGCCACGGGGGTCGTGCCTTCCTCTGCTTCCTGGACGGGAGTCCCACCTGGAGAACCACTGTCCGAATCTGAAGTGCTTGGGTTGCTGGGCCCATTCCCTTTCTGGGGCGTCTCTGGAGGCCCGTCCTGGATTGGCGTCACTTGGAAGCGTCCCAGGATCTGGGGCTTGGGCTCTGCGAGCAAAGACAAATGAAAGAGCAGATGCATAGTGAACGTGAAGGGAACCCCCCCCCGCCGCCGCAAGCAAGGAGAGATGGGTCACAAACCGAGAACAATTAGTGCTCAGTGGTTCAATGGCATTTTTCTTAGAAATTGATAACAAGCCTCCAACTTTCTGGCATGCCTTCCAGATGGATGCTAACCAGAGTCATCTATCTCAGCTTCACTGTGAAATGCCTACAACTCATAAGACTTCACCCAGAGAGTCTATTTTCCTACTGGCCTTTCCCAAACACATGATGTCTGGTGCCAGTTTGTGAAAACAAGGGCCGTTACTTCACGAGCCGCTCGCTTCGCGGCTAGCCTTTTTTTCTGTCCGAATCGATCGTTTTAGTCCGCACGCCCCTCCATTTTAGCTTCGGTGCCGCCCCGACCACTCCCCCTTAACCGTGCTCCAACCGGGGCGAGTGGTGCCCCTGGCTGCTGCCGGGAATCTTTTCGCTTCGCATCTTGCTTCTCTCCCAACGTGGCGTGTGGTCTCGGTTTTTGGCTTTTATTTCAAGTTTTTTTAAAAAATATTCAAACAGGGATATCGATGCATCGCTATATCGTTTCATCGCTTTGCGCTGTTACTTCCTCGCTCGAGTAGTGGCGGCGGCGGCGGCGGCGGCGGGAGCAGGAGGAGCCGCTGCCGCCTCACCCGGCCAGAGCAGGGCACCCGGGGCAGGCAGCGTGCAAGCGGCGGAGGGCGGGTGGCTGTGCCATGCGGGCCCCCCCCCCGAGTAGCGGCGGTGGCAGCGGGGGGGCTGCCAATGATACCAGGAAACAGTTGAAATCAGTAGAGCCATTGCAACTGACAGTCCAGTATCGATGCATCAATACGCCGTCGGTAGGAATTTTTTTAAAGGACGGATGGGAAATAACGAACGTTGAAAAGTGGCATGCGAATGCGAAGGGAGCACGTGAGGTTGTGCTCGAATCGGTCCTAAAACTGCAGCTCGTGAGTACTGAGAAACAGGGGCGGGAGCAAAGCGAGAACACGTGACCGCCACGTGACCGCCTCCGAATTCAAATCGAAGGCAATATCGCTGCGGAGCGCCGCGCCTCGTGAAGTAAGGGCCAAGGATTATCAAGAGAACAACCCTATTTTACAACAATCCCTGTGTCAAGAGACACACATAGCCAGAATCGATAGTAGAATGCAGGTGTTTTCTAGAGCTTGGAAAGGTTAATTTGGAGCCTTGCTCGTTCGGGGAACCTGAGAACTGTAGTCTAAAAATAACTTTGCCTAACCCTGATTAGCTCAAGCCCCCATAACTGTTGTGCGTCCTATAGCCACAGCAGCACAGATCTACCCCGTGGGCTCAAATTTTCTCGAACGCTCCTCACCTTCATGGATGGGTGAAAGCTGAGCTGAAGTATAGCTGGAAATTGGCGACTCTGACACTGTTAATTGTGATCCTGACCAGGAGGAGCCAGGAGACACCTGTGGAAAGCATAGGGGAGATATACTGCATTACAAATGGTTTCCACTCCCGTTCACTATCTACTAGGTCTGAGGTAAGGCATTGGCATTGTGCGTACCTGCACCCAGCACCCTCTAAGGCACCCTGGGCTGCCAATGGCTGTGCAGTGAAAGGCCAATTTGCTGGACCCTGGGATTAGCACAAACTGCCTGCAGAAAGCTTGTCCAACACCAAAGTCATGGGGCTGGCATCAATACAAGGAAGCTGCAGGAGCCAGGAATTCTAGTGAGGCTGCCAGACATCCTATGGAGTTGGACTACAGATGCAAAGGAATGCTCTTTTAAAAATAAAATAAAATAAAATAAAATAAAATAAAATAAAAGGTGGCGGCTGCTCCCAGCTGCTAACAGAGTGGAATCATTCGCTGTTCTCTCCTTAGGACATATGGAAGCACTTTTAACAGCCCAAATGCTCTTCTGCTATAACTTTATTTTATGTTCATAACCAAACCAGCAAGGTTAAAAGCATGGTGTATGTACAAAACCCTAGGGAGAGCCGGCGGCAACTTTTTTTCAGCAATGCCCTAAGCAAAGTAGAAAGAAAGAAAGAAAGAAAGAAAGAAAGAAAGAAAGAAAGAAAGA
>JAHTLZ010000111.1:1693287-1707649 GCA_023846285.1 Phrynocephalus versicolor | reverse complement strand
TTCTTTCTTTCTTTCTTTCTTTCTTTCTTTCTTTCTTTCTTTCTTTCATTTGTAAATGTCTGAGTGAGTTGTTGAGACTTTTAAGTGCCAGTTCATGAGAAAGGGGTGGATTCCGGGGAACTTGAAGCAATTTTCCTCTTCGGGTCTCTGTACTTTTATTGTGTAGCAAAAATGGAATTTTGCCAGCTGTTCAAAACTCCGCGACAAATTATGCCTTTTAGGTTACCAATTCTATAGGAAATATTATTGCTGTCTGGATTGCTAGCTGATATTAAAATATTAAATGCAGACTAGTTTGGAAAAAAAGCAAAGAAAACAAAACCAAGTGTGGTGTTTATATACTGCTTCTTAGTGCTTAAAGCTCTCTCTTGGTGGTTTACAATTTAATTATGCAGGCTACACATTGCCCCTGCCCCTCAAACAAGCTTGAACTTCAACTACCCTACCCTAACCAATCTCAGAAGGATGGGAGACTGAGTCAACCTTGAGCCAGCTGCATGAGCCTGTTAGAACTGAACTCAGGTTGTGAGGTATAGTACTGCAAATTAACCACTGCACCATGAGGCCCCTGGAAAGCTCGGCGAAGCTACTTTTTTGGTTTGGAGACTTTCAATATGTCCTTGTGGAATGTGAGTTGCAGTGCCATAAGTTGTTTTTCTAAGTTCCACAATTAACCTTTTTGGATCTTTTAATCTAAGCCTAAATCACCAGCAACACATTTCCCCATCCGAAGATATGACTTGCAAAGGCAACATGGATATTATCAGGCTGCTTAATATAAAGGGGCATAATTTTTGTTGTTGTTGCATGGGAATTAGACCTTGCCTATAATAAGACTGAGTTTTAGCAAGTATACCAGATGGTTCTTTACATTACAAAAGCACAGAAGGAACATTATTATGAATGCAGTCCCAAAAATGTTTAAAATACACAGATGTGCAAACTGGAATCCTTTGCTTAAAAAATGCAGACAATAGTTCCCCCTCAAGACAGTTGACTTGATTGGCAATGCATGTCTACTCAGAATCTGAGTTCAGTGGTGTTCCCTTCCATGCAAATACACCAAGGATTACCATTTTATGGAAAGGAGATTTTCACGATGATTTAGCCTGTATTCATGCCCCACAAAGGTCAAGTCTTTCAAGGCACATTTCAATTTTTAAAAGTTAAAATGTAATAATAATACTATTTGCGTGAGACTTCAACTACCCTACCTTAACCCCAGAAATAGTCAAGAGACTCTGATTCTATGCCTGACTGGATCTCTGGATTTTGCAGTTATAACCCTTTTCTTCTTCTTCCAGGGTTGGGAACAGGTGTGTGAGTGTGTGTGGATGGGGTGTGTGTGGCGGGATGGGATTGCTCCCTGTTTTTTTCCTGACAAAAATACACTTTTTAACCAGCTGCTTCTTCTTAGATCCAGCAATTGATCATAGTATATCAACAATTTACATTACAATCTGGAATAAGAAATATATACAGCATTCCATACAGGTAGCACATTAGATTTAAATACAATGTTTTAAATTCTGTTGATTCGCACAGCAAGCCGCACTAACAAACCCCACTGAATGAGTGGGACTTTGGCGAATCACCGTCTCCATAACGTCTGTTGTTTCAAGCTGGTATACTCTATTGTGACTTATGTAATAAATCACATCTAGAGTAGACCCATTAGAATTAATGGAACTTATGGAGGAATTGACTCATGAAATCCCCATGATTCAGTACAGCTTACTAACAAAATTTCAGGCCATATGAAATTGGCAACTCTGCCTACAAAGAGTCTGATGCTCTGCGGAATCTGTCTCACGTCAGCAAAAATATAATTGGTTGATTAGTTCATGAACAAACCTGATCTACAAATTAAGAAACTATCTGCACAGAAAAGATAAATCAGAATTACCCACCAAACAACTCCCCCTCAGAGTTTGGAAATGTTGGCTTTTCAGACAGCAACTCCCAGGCTGTGGGTATTTGCAGTACAAAACAATAGGTTTTCCAAGCTCTACTCTCCTGTGTCTTAGGGCACAGGGCAAAATGCTATTTCTGTGCAAGCAGGGCTCACGTTTGAGATACGCAGGCGAGATCGGGCCCGGCGGCGCAGGAGTCTCCCAGATCCCCGCTTGGCCAGAGACTTCCCTCGGCACTCGCCTGCAGAGAGACCTTCATTGCCATCGCTCATGCCAGAGGCCACATCAGATGGATAGCTGTACATGGGATACCAATGTAGCAAATGAGACTACAGCAGCAAAAATGATCAGTCCAGACCATGCCACAAAACACATATGAATTTCATGCTTCTCCCCTGTTCTGGTCGCTGTTTTTTTTTTTAACCCAGCCTACAGAGATTGGCTTTATTTAAAAGAGCAGAGCAGAGCAGAGAGAGAAAGAGAGAGAGAGAGAGAGAGAGAATGGAAAGTAAAGCAACATGTCCCAAATTGGGAAGAGTGACCCCCCAAGGGGATGACAAAGTGTTTTCTGGGTGGTCTCAGGTTGCCTTATATATGTCATAACCCTTGTTAAATGATGTCTTCCTTTGTCATTCAAAGCAGGATGTTAAATTTCGTGTGTATGTGTATGTTTGAGAAACAGGTCCTGCGGGGGAGAAGTAACTCTTGTACTTTCCAAGAAAGGGATAATTTTACTCCCATCGAAAATACCTTCTTATGAAGGCTACTCTGCTATTATAAAATGGGGTCACAACAACGCAGAAAAAGATAGGGAACGCTGAGCTAAAGTAAAGAGGATGTGAAAGTGGGGGGTCTTCTTTTTAGGGACAAAGAGCATATCCTGTCCACAAGACCTGGGACATTCCCTTCTTCGTGTTTTCCACTAAAAACCCCACTGGAAACGGCATGGCAGCTGTCCAGTAATTGCCTTACCTGTCCACAGGGGAAGAGAAGTCACTGAGTGGGACTGGGTTCAGACTCACAGCAATGGTCTACGGGTAGGAAGAAGAACAGCAGATGAGTTAATAGTGCCAGTTCCCACTCCACCAAATTCCAAGCACAGTGATGCCAGAGCTTGGAGTAACTGTTATTGGACTGCAGCTGCCAGTATCCCCCATTCGACATGGCTACTAGCTAGGTAGGGGCCCCGGGAACTGATTTTAAAAGGTAACTTCTCCAAGGTCTTGGGTTACACTACCCAACAGAAGCCTAGCTGCCCGTTGCCATGCAGGAAGTCCTGCCTCATCCATTGACTTCTTGAAGTTCTGAAGAGGCCACTGAGCCTCTCCTAGTATAACTATCCAGGCAAAAGGCAGGCCACCACTCACCGAAGCAAAAGAATGCTCTGGGGCAGACGCTGAGCTGGAGGCACTCTGCAGCATGTCAGGCACATCTGCAAAGCCAGAGGAGCTCTGATATCCATCTGTCTCACAGTCAGCTGCAAGAGAAGGAGAGAGGAATGTTGAGGAGCCTCGTGGCGCAGTGGTTAAATGCCTGTACTGCAGGTAAAACTGTGCTCACGACCTGGGTTCAATCCCCGGTAGCAGGCTTAAGGTTCACTCAGCCTTCCATCCTTCCGAGGTCGGTAAAATGAGTACCCAGCTTGCTGGGGGGGGGCAATGTGTAGCCTGCACACTGTAATTCAAATTGTAAACCGCCCAGAGACCACTTGTAGTGGTATGGGGAGGTATATAAGCAGAACACTTTGCATTTTGATGTCCTCAGAAGCAGTCCTGATCGCTGGTGACTTTGCCTGAGTGTTCCAACTAAAAACTGGAAACCTTCAGCACACATTGGCTTTAAAAGGTGGGAGGCTGAGGTTCACCAGAGGTTGGATGTCATAGCCTACCTGAAGCTCCTGGTTTTGCTGTGTTAATTATAGAAGCAGGGAGCAGAATGGAGCCTAGAAAACACAGCCGCTTTATAAAACAGGTGGGCAAATAAGCAGGCTCCAGGTTTCATGTACCTCCCCTCTGTTCTCAGCTTATGTCACGGACACCTCCACCACCATATAGCACAGAGAAGTGTTTTTTAAAAACTGTAATTCAGGTTTAAAACTGTATTGAAATGCAATCTGAAAGGATAAACGGTGCCAATTTCTCTGCCCCAGCTATCATAGTATTAACGTTTGGTGGCACAACAGGAAGAGGAGGGTGCACATCCCAATGGGTTTTTTTTTGGGGGGGGGGCAATATGCCCAGCTCAAGTACTTTCACAATACAGTGGTACCTCGTAAGATGAATTTAATTTGTTCTACTGCTCAATTCATCTTACAAAAAAAATTATCTTATGAGGCATTGTTTCCCATAGGAATGCATTGAAAACCAATTAATCCATTCTGGAGGGAATGGATTAATAGGTTTTTTTCAATGCATTCCTATGGGAAGGCTGTCTGAAACCCCCTCAATCAAAGGCAGCGGAAGGCTGCTTTCCCCAGCCCCACCAGACAGCTGACTTTGACAGCTCAGACCTGTCAAAATCAGTTCTGGGGGAGGATTGCAGAGGGCAGACTTCGGCTACCCTTGATTGAGGGAGCAGCCCTCCACGGATCTCCTTCTTCTCAGCCAGGCAAGCACCCGACGACCACCGACACTTGCCTGGCTGAGAGGAAGACTGGTAGAGGGCTGGATCCTTTGGAATTTCCCACTGCACCAGCGAGGGTGCTCATGCGGTGGGGAATCCAAAAGGATCCAGCCCTCCTCCTCCTCCTCCTCCTCCTCCTCCTCTTCACCCAGGGGCCGAGACTCCTGTGGAGGATGAGGGGAGAGGTGCCCAAACATGCACACATCCCCGGGATCGGAGGGATCCGAGCAAAATAGGGTCCCATGGACCTTCTCCCAGCCGGGGGGGGGGGGGTTTGCAAGGCAAGCAGTGGTGGCGGATTGCCACCCCTGCTTCCCTTCCAAGCCACACAGGCACGGCAAAGATCAATGGGTCCCTGGTTTGCCCACCATTGATCCTCACCTAGCCTGGGCTGTTCCCTTATAAACAGCCCAGGCTGGGCGAGGAGGATCAATGGTACCTCACGAGACGAATGTAAACAGGAAGGAAAAATTTGTCTTACGAGTTTTTCCTATCCCTGGAAATTACGTTCGTCTTACAATTTTTTCGTCTTAAGGGGCATTCATCTTATACAAGGCATTATTACAGTATTTGCCCATGCCAGCTATAAAAGGACGAAGGGGCAGAAGATGGCTAGGGTGATCCTACTTACATGTAGCAGCAGAAGAACAGCCATGGTGATAGTGGAAGGGTTGGTGCTGGTCTACCTCCGGCTCCTCCGCTTCTGGTGGGAAAGTTGGGCCGAGAGCAGAATCCCCAGATCCTGGCGTGTTGGGGGTGGAAAGCTGGGCAGGGCTGAGAGGCGGAGGGGAATCCAGATCCAGCAAATGTAGGATATCGGGAGACATGTTCAGAGACTGGTTGTGCCGCTTCTGCTCTTCCTGAGCCCGCTTGGCTTTCTCGCGCTGGCGCTTGATGGCGAGGACACGCTCCCGGACGGCTTTGGCCACCAACTTGTAGTCTGCCTCACACACAAAGCCTAATGTGACCTGCGCAGGAGGCGGGTGAGGCAAGAGCGAGGAATGGCAGAGGGGAAGAAACGGTTTTAGCCAAATCTGCCTGGCCAATCACAAGGCTGTTCCATCAATAGGCTCTTGGGGCCTAGAGCTGCAAAAGCCTTCAAAGCAAGGCCTGCACTGGATTCCATGGGCTGTCTTTGGCATTGAAGACGAGGCAGTAAAGCCCTCCAGAGGTTTCTCAGTGGCAGCTTCCACCGTTCCTCCTTGCTGGCCAAGGATCAGCTGGTGAACCCCATGTTCAGTATTGGAGCTAATCTTAATGGGGCATTCAAGATAACACACAAGGATGTTCAGGACACGTACGTCACCAGCAGACAACTGTGGCCCTCTAGATGTTTTAGCCTATAATTTCAATCACCCTTAACTAATGCAGCCAGTGGGTGGTGGGTCTTACAGTCCAAAAATGTGTGCAAGACCACACTTGCCCAGCCCTACTCAACATGTTGGAGAAGTTCAGGCAAAAATCAAAGAAAAACAAAACAAAAGACACAAAACATGTGGCACCTTAAAGACTCGCTTTCATATTTTAATGTAACGTTTTGTGGACATGTCCACTTCTTCAGACATGTAGCAGCATACGGCTTTATGTGTATAAAGACATGTAGAGAAGATGGCTTCTAGCCACTGCCAGGCAAACCTTTGCCCTCATCCCTTCCTTTTGGCTGCTCATCCAAGGCTTCCGTCTCCCAAAAGTTCTTTCTCTTTCCCAGATTCCCAGCAGATACAATCAACCTACATCCATGCAGTCTGTCTCTGTCTCTGTCTCTGGGTATTTGTACACGGCCCCTAAACTCCGCCGCAAATGGCTCCCAGCTCCGGAGCTTAAAATTGTCTCCCCACCAGCTCTGGAGTTTACAGAAAATTAAGTGTGGCCACGCCCACCTAAGCGCGTCCCAGCGCACTTTTCAGGTACCTGCTCTTGGAGGGTGAAAAATCCCAGATCCGGATGTAATCTGGTGAGTGCCCGGCTCTTCTCGCTTCTGTTTGTTGTTGTTTTTGTGCCTCCCACCCCTTTAAGAATAGGAATCAGGACGACGACGGGGCTTGGGGAGGCTTGGACCGGCAAAGGGAGGTGAGCGTGCATTCTTTTGTCCCTTTTTTTCTCCCTTCCCTCACGCAGACAGGAGCAAGGAAGTGCGGAGGGGTGGGGACGCAGGAAGAGTAACGAACCCCCAAGATCTCTGGTCCCAATTTAAGTGGCCAGCGGATCTTAGGGGTCGTGTGAAAAGGCCCTCTGTCCCTCTCTCTCTCTCACACACAGAGCAAAGCAAAGCAAAATGTACCATTTCCTGAGCCACTTCCTCAGCCACGTCCTTATACAGCTCAAAATGGAACTCCAGGGCATTGTTGTCCTTGTATTTCCCATGCAGCTTTTTTGAGTCGTCCATTCGTAGCCAAAGCTTCAGGTTGGTCTTCACTCCATCATCCTCTTCGGCCAACTCCACATGGACTCCTGTGTCCTCTTGGAAAAAGGAGTGATTGAGAAGATCCTGGATGGTGTACCTGCAACGAGGGAATTCAATAAACTACAAGTGCACGTCTATTGAAGTATAAATGCGCATGGGGCATGCTTCCAGAAAACATAGAGCAGGCTACCCGATTGGGTAGTTTTAAAAGGGGACTGAACACATGCAGAGCAAGGAAGAAGGCCACCAGTGTTACTAGTCATGATGGCTATGTGTTATCTCGGTATGAGTTAACAACAAACAACAACAACAACAACACAATTCCATCAAGTCAATTCAAGTCAATACGGTGGAGCTTTTCAGGGTTTTCTGGGTAGAAAGTATTTAGAGGTGGTTTACCATTCTCCTCTTCTGGGCGCATCCTCAAAACGCGCAGCTTGCTCAAAGCCACACAGACTGGCTTCTCTGGGGCACAAATGGGAGGGTGTTTTGCATTCTGTTTGTAGCCCCCCCCCCCAAAGCAACTAATGGGCCGCTGCAGGGACCGCATATTGGGCTGTCTTGGGTCTGATGCAGAAGTTGGTGGGAAGATTATGGTGTGATGGGCTTTACCTGCTGCCATCCTGCTCCGCTGTTGAAAGAACACCATGGGGTGAGTATTTGCTACCAGACCTCATTTAGAGTACTAGTAGTCACCTATAAGAATCTGAAACACATGGGGCCCAGATACCTGCAAGAACAGCTACTCCTATCTAGATCTGTCTGGCTACTGCAAGCATTAGATCCTGCTCATTGCATCACATCTATTCCAGCATATAGGAAAAGAGCTTTTTTTAAAAGGTGGTACCCACTCCTCTCACTGAGTGGTAAAACATATACTGACTGTGTTACAGTTCAGGTGCACATTGAAATATTTTTATTTATCTTGGCATTTCTTCACTCACAATGCTTGTTTTCAATAGCTATGAAAATACCCGTGTTGGAAAAACGTCTACAAAAAGGTACACACTTTAAAAGATTCTCACAAAAATACACATGGATTTTAAGTAAGCAAGCAAAAGGTCTGCAGTACAGAACCCAAAAGGAAAAAGAAAGCTAGTGGTTTACTGAGCGACACAATGAAAAAGAGACTGCTGGCTTTTCATATCCCTATATGCAATCCTGAGGGTCAGAGGTAGTAAACCTTTGAGCATCAAGTGCAAGGAAAGAAGACAGGGGTAAGTCTTACTTCTGTTAAGTTCTGTTTGCAGGTTGAGCACCATGTTAGCCAGTTTAGTGAATCTAACAGACCATTCGTCTGATTCAGCATGGTCCTTCTAATGTAAACATTAAGAAAAACAAACAAACCAAGAGATACATAAATGTATGTTACATTTTCTGAAGCCAGACAGGAACATCTCAAGGATGAGACTTCCAACGCTCAGATTCATATTTCCTTTCCTTTCATATTTCCTTCTCTGATTCCCTTAAGTCAGGGGTGCCCAAACTTTTTGTAAGGAGGGTCAGATTTGGTGGCTGAGAATGTGTCAGGGGCCGGTTGCTCCCCAACCCTGCTACCCCACTGCAAGCCCCACCTACTTTCTTTTAAAAAAAACATGGGGTGAAGGAGGGGGAGGGTGGGGCGGGCCAGCCAGCCGCGGGCCACTCAGAATGGCCTGACGGGCCGGATTTGCCCCCCCCCCCGGCCGGACTTTGGGCAGGCCTGCCTTAAGTGCTCTCTGCCTTTTATCCAGACCCTCCCTCCTTTGGGTGAGGTCTTTGCTGAAATCCTTTGGAATTTTACAAAAGGATTGCCTGCACAGTGCAATCTGAAGAAATCACTATCCATCAAGCTAACAGCTCTACTTGTTTATTTCAGAGTTTGAAAAATGAACGTTTTTGGAACATATATTTCAGGCCGCTGCAGCCAATGCAGCCAGTAGCCACAGTGTTTGGGGGATTCTGGGAGTTGCAGTCCAAAAAGGTTATTTTTTCCACGCTCATATTTGCTCAATGTGTCGCAGATGCCGTGCCAACGGCTGTGCTGTTCCTTACCTCTCGTTCTTGTTCATCCGGATACAACCCTCAATGATCTCCTTCAGCTCCGGCACCTTCACTTTGGCAAAACTGTTGGGCTTCAGGCCCTGGGAGTGAAAGGTGACAGAGGGGCCAAGTCAGAAAAGACGAAGGAACAAGTGAAGTGGAGGCAGCCCAGAGAGTTCAAGACCTCGTTCCTATAGGATAATATTCTGCCCACTAAACAAAGCCTACAAAAAAAGAAGAGCTCGCAAGTTTTTAATAAAATACTAATCGTTTTTACATTCTCTTCTCTTGGTTCACCAGCAAGTCTTATATTTGTACCCAGCTCAGACCTTGAGCTGTTCAGAGTACCAGGAGCATGTCTCAAGTTAGCATGATCGCGCTGAATGGGGGATTCTAAGAGATGTATCCCAAACAAACCCCCCACCCTTCCATTTTACTCTTTACTTCTACTATTGAGATCACCCTTCCATCTAGACATAAAGGAGGATGCCCAATGAAACAAATATGGTTTCCAGGGAGGTTTGATTGCATCTAGCATCCCTCTTTTTACAAATTAAAACTGTATCACACATATCCAAAACAACAATGTGACATGACAATGCTTATTCCATTTTAGGTGACCCTGACATTTGGCACTTTCTAACATCTTAGTAATGGCAGCGTGGTGTAGAGGTGGGCATTTCGTTTCGGAAGGGGACTGGTTCCAAAATGAAACATGACACCACAGCTGGCACTTGGAACCTAGTCCCACCCTCCAGAACAAAATCAGCCACTGTTTTACCTTGATGTAGCTCGCGCTGGGGGAAATTCCAACCAGGAAGTAGCGACCAATGCATCATCTTTCCGTCTCCCTGACGCTGGCCAATCAGACAGGGAGGCAGGATGATGCGTGTCATTGCACAGCTTCTGATTGGCCAGCACCAGGGAGAGGGAAAGATGACGCATCTGAGGCTGCTTCCTGGTTGGAATTTCGCCCAGTGCGTACTACAGCAAGGTAAGACAGTGATTGATTTTGTTTTGGAGGGTGAGACTGGGCTCCGAGTGCCAGCTGTGCTGTCCTGTTTCATTTTGGAATCAGTCCCCTTCCAAAACAAAATGCCCATCTCTAGTATCTAGCCTTTCAGCAATAAACAGTGGCAGTCAAAATTCAAATCTGAGATGAATAGGGTTTGGCCCAACTTTTGCTTCTGCATGGGTTTGGTGCCCTGAAGAGCAACCCTAACCCTAACCCTAACCCTAACCCTAACCCTAACTCCCATGGCTACTCTTCACCAGACCTCCTACAGGTCTGTCCACCTACAACAATCAAAGTTAACCCAATCAATTCTAGATCTTTTGGAAACCCAACACCAAACCCCACTCTTTGTTTTTGACATAGAAGGACGCTGAAATAGGTGAAGACCATAACAACAAGAAGCCATTCCAAGCTCCTGAGGAGGCAGAGGCTGTGTTCTTTCTCACCCACCGAGGTGACCTTGCGATAGATCTGAGCTGCATTCTGGCATTCTGAATAGGGGTACTCCGAGGTCGCCATCTCTAGCATGCACATGCCGAACGCATAAACATCCACGGCCTCATCATACTTTTCCTCATACATCTCTGGAGCCATAAATTCTGGAGTTCCTGAGAGAGAGAACAGAGTTTCATCTCAGACCTAAAGGCAACATTCCTTCACATCATACCATCTTAGAGCCTTTTCACACGACCCCTAAGATCCGCTGGCCACTTAAATTCGGACCAGAGATCTTAGGGGTTTGTCGCTGTTCCTGCGTTCCCACCCCCGCCGCACTCCTGGCTGCTGGCTGCGTGAGGGGAGGGAGAAAAAAAGGAAGAAAAGAATGCCGCTCACCTCCGTTCTGCCGTCCCGGCACTGCATTCAGATCTCTTAAAGGGGCAGGGGGCAAAAAAAGAACAAACAGAAGCAAGGAGAGCCCGGCAGTCACTACGTTATATCCGCATCAGGAATTTTCACCTCCGGAGAGCAGGTACCTGAAAAGTGCACTGGGATGCACTTAGGTGGGCGTGGTTGCACTTAATTATCTGTAAACTCCGGAGCTGGTGGGGAAACAATTTTAAGCTTCGGAGCTGGGAGCCATTTGCGGCGGACTTTAGGGGTCGTGTACAAATACCCTTACCTGTGTCCAGTAGGATACCCCTTTCCCACTACCTGGTGTGTAGAACCCACTACAACAGTATGTGAGCCTGCTTCTCAGGGTCTCCAGGAAACATACTAAGGGACACGCTGGATCAACAGAGATGCAAATAAATGACAGCAGGCTGCCTCTTCCACAACCATTTATCCGTTCAAACGGACCATTCTCAAGAATGCCATCTGTACACCCAGTGAAAGTTGCAACAGTAGGCAGAAAGGCATTCTTGGCACTACTCTTTATTTACACAACTCCCAACCTTAAAGGAACCACAACAATTCCAAGCATCTTTCAGAAGTGAAGCAATAGCTTCTTAATTTTAACTGCCCTTTAGCTTACTGGGGTATGTTCATTTTGATCCAGCATCTCTGACCAATCCATTTCTACACACTTTTCCCCTTTCCCCTCTCTACATCCTTTCTAGTAGTTCCATTCATGTTTTCATTCCTAGGAGAGGTTGTTGGGAGGTGTTGATGGAAAAATCAACTTTAAAAAAAATCAACTTTTTTTTAAAAAAAGTTCACTTTTTGTACACATATTTCAAATTAAATGCAGTGTGAGTGAGCACATCTACCCAGTGATTAAAGTGCCTTTGTATACATCTTTGATTTGAGCTTCTCAGAAATAAATAAATAAAAATTACTGGGCCTTTTCAAAGTCCTCTAAATACAAAGTATCAGGTCTGTGTCCATTTGTTGATGGGTGGTGGGGTAAAGAAACTTCAGCCCTCTGTGTTTCCAACGTTTATCAACATTTTTTTTCATTCCTGTTTAAATTTCTTTACTGCAACAGATTTCAAGGGGAAGGAGAGATGTAGCAAAAACAACTAAGACGACTGTGGCACCTCAAAGACTAACACATTTTAAGTGGTAAGAAAACTTGTGGACTGCAACCGAGTTATTTGGATTATGATACACTTCAAGCAGCTATTGAATCTGGCTGCTGTCCGCAAATGCTTATGCCAAATAGCTAAGCTGTTTGTTGTTTTTACTATATCAATGCTCAACGCAGATAGAAAAGACCCTGGAGGCAGGGGCACACACCTTCTCCATCCTTATACCGCATTCTGCACACACACACACACACACACCATGTCTCCGTCAATTAAATACCTATAACACTCTTGGCAAATGATGCACGCTTCAGCGTGGCCAGACCAAGATCCCCGATTTTGACCGAGCCAGTGGGACCAGTGATGAAGATATTGTCACATTTCAGGTCACGGTGGATGATTGGAGGGGAGCGGGTGTGGAGGAAATGTAACCCCCGCAGGATCTGTCTACTCCAACGCTGGAGAACCTTCAGCTTCATCTCCTTAAAGCGCTTCAGGTAGCTATAAAAAAATGGGGGTGGGGGAGGGTGCCATTAGATTCAGAACCACTACACCATCACAAAAGCCACTTCTGGGTCCTCTTTATGAACAAAATGACGTTCGGCTTTGGATCTCATGTTATTCTACTGAGCAACAATACCTTTGCTACCACAGTAGTTGTCACCAGCATCTCAGCTCCTCAAGGATCAGCCCTACCATAGCCAAAACAGCACCATTCATGCATAAGAGGCAACCTTTAATTTTAAAGATGCACAACAGGATGTTCCATGGGCAACATCTAATGGTGTTAAGGGGCAGACTCCCCCTCCCCCCAAGAAACCATCCAATGAAGCCTAAGCCAGGAATACTGACTAATAAATAATAATAAATAGGGAGGCATATGGTGACCTTTAATTTATTTAATGTTTTAATATATATTTTTTCCTTTTCTCCCGCCCACTGATCCATCTTGCTAGGGTTTTCCCTTTTTTCTGTATTGTAATGTTTTTTAACTGTAAACTGCCCAGAGTTCCATTTTGGGAGATGGGCGGTATAAAAATAAAACAAACAAATAAATAATAAATAATGTTAACATAAATTTATTTATTTATTTATTTATTTATTTATTTATTTATTTATTTATTTATTTATTTATTTAGCTTGTATGCCGCCCACTATCCAAAGGTCGCTGGGCGGCTCACAATCAAAATAGACAATTAAAACATCAAAATTACAATAAAATTAGAACAATAAAAACATGTAAATACAATAAATACATTAAAAAACACAGCACTAAAATTGCCATCAATGCACCCCTCCTCAAGGTTTCCTAGGTATGAAGTATTCAAGAGTAGTTTATCAGTCCCACCAATTTGCAACTTTTTGGCACTGTGCAGCTTGCTCCAGTCAACGGAGGCTGTTGATCTCAGCTGCTCTTCTCCCAAGAGGCATAGTAGGAGATTCAAAATCCTGGCCCCAGGGATCACAGCCAGGTGCTCCTTTCCACTAAGCTCCAACCAGTTCTATTGATGGTAAAGGCAAGAAAGAAATGGGCAGGAGAGGGTGAGAATCCTACAGAAAGGCAGGGTTATCTAATGCTCGTACTGCAGGGGTGCCCAAACTTTTTGCAAGGAGGGCCAGATTTGGCGAGGTGAACATGTGTGGGGGCCAACCATTCAGCCGCATTTGGCCCCCGAGCCAGACATTGGACAAATCTCTATAACATGCAAAGTGGTAGGGAGGATGCTGCAGCAACGGAGCCAGGGGCGGGTAGGCTGGGCAGGTGGCTGGGTGGTGGTGGACAGAGGCAGGGAGGGCAGACAAAACATAAAACCGCAAGCTGATGTCTCCATCCAGTATGGGGAAGGGCCAGCTGGCGGGGATGCAAGACAGGCTGAGCCAGTGGGGAGAAGAGGCCGCAGGCCACTCGAAATTTGTAAACGGGCCACATTTGGCCCCCGGGCCTGACTTTGGACATGCCTGCTGTACTGCAACTGAAACTGTGCTCAAGACCTGGGGTTCAATCCCAGGTAGCTGGCTCATGGCTGTCTCCATCCTTCCAAGGTCGGTAAAAAGAGTACCCAGCTTGCTGGGGGGGGGGGTGGAGAGCAATGTGTAGCCTGCATAATTAAATTGTAAACCGCCCAGAGATGACTTGAAGTGCTATGGGGCGGTATATAAGCAGAATACTTTGCTTTGCTTTGCTTTAATTTGGTTGGATTTCACCAATTGGGTGGAGGGGGATTCCCTTTAATAGACCATTCTGATTCCTTAGCAACATTTTGCCTGCTTGAGTAAAGTTTCAGGTTTTAGAGTATGTGAAGAATTTTCTTCAGAATATATGAGAAGAGATTGGTGAAGGTTCTTTCTTTCTTTCTTTCTTTCTTTCTTTTTTTCTTTCTTTCTTTCTTTCTTTCTTTCTTTCTTTCTTTCTTTCTTT
>JAHTLZ010000111.1:1677366-1693277 GCA_023846285.1 Phrynocephalus versicolor | reverse complement strand
CTTTCTTTCTTTCTTTCTTTCTTTCTTTCTTTCTTTCTTTCTTTCTTGTAGGACTACGTCCTGCACAATCTAGCCATGCTGGTCTGAAGTATTCCAGGAGTTTCCAAGCTGGCTGTATAGCTCAGTGGTGATCTCTAGCTGTGGACCCAGATGTTGGGCGTTGGATTCCCCAAACTGCCTCCAGGGAGAAAAGCCAGCCTATGTGGCCTTGGGCAAGTACATACACAGTCCTAGGGCTCCCCCATAAGAAGGGAATGGTAAACCACTTCTGCATATTCTCTATCCAGCAAACTCTGCAAAAGGTTACCATGTCAGAACCAACTTCATAAGATAGGATAAAATAAATTAAGAAATAGCGTCTCCAAGCTCTGTCTAAGAGAGTACTAATCTTTTGCAAAGTACTTCTGCCACCTCATTTGTATATTTTCCCAAGGATCTTCTCTCCAGGATACACATGGGAATGCTAGACCAGCAAAAAAGGATTCTTCTACAATTGTTTGCTTTTCACAATGAGATGTGAGCAAGGCTCCTCTAACACCCCAGTGATCTGAAGAGGTTAGCTGCCTTGCAGGATGTTTTGATATTCATGAGACGTATTATTGCCTTTATTTACAAACAAAAGTAGAAGACCCTTCATTGCTCTTAATCCCTGAGCACGTATTTCTCTGCCCAGTGAAAAGCAGTACAAATGTCCAGAATGTCACTTGAGGACTGATGGAGGCCAGCAAAGGACAGGATGTTACATAGAAACAAATGTTCTAAGAATTCTGAACACCATCAGATTTTGAAAATATTTGCTGGGGAGTGAGCAAACTCTCCCAAAGAAGACTACAAATCCTCAAGTGCTACCCCAGAAAGCATCGCAGAGCAAAAGAGAGGGAGAGGAAATGAAAGGGGTGGCAGAAAAGACCATGAACAGCTTGAGCTCTCCTATACATTTTTTTAGAGGCATCATCCTTTCAAACAAACAGAAATAGCAGACCATGCCATTCATTTTTGGAAATACTGTATCACTTCAACTTGTAACCAACTCCAGGTTAGCAATCTGGCTGGAGTGCTTTGGAACACGGAAATGTCTGAACACTTTCCACAGACACCCCTACCTAGAGAGTGGTTACAGTAATCCAGTTGGGATATAAGAACATAAGAACAGCCTTGCTGGAACAGGCCACAGCCCATCCAGTCCAGCATTCTGTCTCACACAGTGGCTCACCATTTGCTTCAGGGTATTCCCAAGCAGATGTCTTCACCTAGTTATGATTCCCTGCAAATGGCACTGAGAGATATCCTGCCTCTCTCTCCAACCCGGAGGTTGTCCTTAGGCATCCATAATGATAGCCATTGATACCCTTGTTCCCCATGAACTTGTCTAATCTTTTCTTAAAGCTGTCAAGGCTGACAGCTGTCACCACTTCTTCTGGCAGGGAGTTCCATAGACCAGTGATCCTTTGGATGAAAAAGCACTTTCTCTTATTTGTTTGAGATCTAGTGCCCCAAAGTTTCATGGAGTGCCCCCTAGTTCTAGTGTTGTGTGATAGGGAAAACAGTTTTTCCTTATCTACTTTGTCCACACTGTGTGTGATTTTATAAACTTCAATCAGGTCACCTCTTAACCGCAATCGTTAAGAGGTCCAGCTGTTGCAGCCTTAGATGGTAAGGAAGGTTTTCCAGTCTTCTAATCATTGCCCTAACTGAGGCATGTGTTGCCATGGCCAGATCAGACATCTCCAGGAATGGGTGCAGCTGGCACTCAAGTTTTAATTGTGCAAGTACACTCCTGGCCACTGCTGAAACCTGGCCGTCCAGATTCAGAGATGAATCCAGGAGCACCCCCAAAGGGTGGGTCGTGTGTTTTCAGAGGGAGTGTAACCCCACCCAGCATGGGCTACAACCCATTCCTTGATTTGCCTTTTAGCTGACCAAGAGTACTTCTCTCTTGTGTGGATTAAGTTTCAGTTTATTTACCCTCATCTACTCCATTCCTGACATTGGACACTGATCCAGAGCTGAAACAGCTTCTTTCGATTTAGACGGAAATAAGAGATAGAGCTGGATGTCATCCACATACTAGTGACACCAAACCCCCAAACTCTCAACAATCTCCCACCGATTTCATGTAGACGTTAAATAGCATAGGGAACAAAACAGAACCCTAAGGGACCTCATAGGCATGTCCAAACTTTGGCCCTCCAGATGTTTTGGACCACAACTCCCACGGTCATTTGTCATTGGCAACAAAGGCTTGGCATTCTGGGAGCTGTGGTCCAAAACATCAGGAGGGCCGAAGTTTGGACGTGCGGGCCATAGCCAACGGGCTGGGTGTCAAAGAATCAAGAAGGTCACATTCTTCCACCAATGCTGGACCCATCTTGAAGCCCCTGAGCTTGGATGCAGTACTGTTCAGCACTACAGCTCCCAGCCAGCCTGGTAGCTAAGGGCGTCTGGGAATTATAGTTAGATTACAAACAAACAATCCAGGTCTTCCAAAGACTCGGCATCTTCTTCAGGCCAGGTCATGAAGGAAGACCACCCCATTCGTAGCAGACATGGATGGGACCATAAACCCCCACCCCTTCATCTTGGAAACCACCTTCTGTACACCCTTGTTTTTGAACCAGCCAAGAGAAGGCATGAGCTGTGCCAAGGAATGATGAGATTACTGTAGACACAGGCACACAGTGCCAGATTTCATTTTACATTTGGCAGATGACCTCTTACAGTGGAAAGAAAAGCTGCCATGGCAGCCCAGTCCAACAACAGCCCAAATCTTGTTGCGTAGCATCGTAAATTGAACTACAGTAGCTCGATGGAGTCAACGGGGATTTGGTAAGTCAGCGAATGTCATTGATCTAAATGGGCCAACTTTAGATGTGGCTTACTACATGAAAGGAAGTCAAATCAGAGTAATCATATTCGAATCAATGGAACCTATGGAGGAATTAATTCACTAAATCCCCAACGATTCAACTAACTTACTCTAGTGCAATGTACTATGCTAAGCAACAGGATTTTGGCCATTATATCCTGGATCATGAAGGTCATATTCATCTAATAAGAGCAGCACCTTTGGGAATAAAAGATAGAGGGGTCCTTCTTGCTTGGAAATGCATGTGGGCCCCAAAACAGATAAGATCATGGCACCAAACGAGGAACCCATGGCTTCTTTTTTCTTCAAAATACAACAATGAACATTACCCCTTTTCTTTTCTTTTTTTAATAGAAGCGTCCTTAAAAATGTAACACATAGTTCAGTTCTCGTTGCTGTTCACAGCTTTCCCCTGCATGATGGAAGGAACTAAATGCAGTATATTAGGACTATGATATCTGCAGGATCACTAACAATGGTTTCACTTACCCCAGGCATGTCCAAACTTCATCCCTCCTGTTGTTTTGGACCACAACTCCCAGAATTCTAAACTTAGATTGCTAATGACAAAGGACTGTGGGAGTTGTGGTTCAAAACATCTGGAGGGCCGAAGTTTGGACATGCCTTACTTACCCATTGCCTTAAAATATTAAACATCACCCCAGCCCCAGAAATATACATTTCCAAGGTGTATTACCAGACCTGGCCACTAGAGGGAACCAGAGGTTATGCTTTATTTATACAGCTTTTCTATACCCATGCTTTTCTGCAACCAGGATTGAAATGGATCCCCCACAGATACCACAGTCATGCTATAATCTTCTCTTTTAAAGGCAACAACAGCCACTAACACCCCACTTCCCTGCCACCCCAGTCATCACCACAGCCTCCCCACCAGTGCCACCCCCTTCATTCAGTGCTCACGTTTTGAGGGTGCCTGAGGTCATAAGTTCCGTGACGAGCACAATGCAGACCTGCCCTTTGACAGAGGACTTCCATGAGTCATAGAAGCGGACAATGTTAGGGTGTTGGAGCCCCTTCAGCATCTCCACCTCCTCGCTGAAGCGCTGCCGCTCCATCTTGGACAGCTTCCGCGTCTGAGGAGGAGGAGGAAGAACGGAGAAAGAAGCATGAGGTGTTGTGTAGCCATCTTTGTAGCCACAGGAATGCAGATCTGACATGGAATTGAGCTTTTAGAATTTGGGCATACATTTATTTTATTTTATTTTTTTGCATTTTGAAAATAATCACCTTTAATGTGAAAATGGAACACATTTATCGCTTGTATTTTTAAAGGTCAATGTTAATTTCTTAAACAGTACATCCAGTTTTTTTTCACACACAAAAAAAGTTGATCTACTGTCGTGAGCTAATTAAGAATACCGTAGTGCAAAGCATTGGCCTTAAATGAACCAGGCTCCATAAATCTGTCACAAAATAGCTAAGATAATCATTTTGTTTTTTGAGAAGAGACCTCATTCTCACTTATGTTGACAGCCCAGCATGTCCTGATGCAGTATAATAAAAAGAAACCCACCCCAACCCACCCATACTTTGGGGGCAGTTAGGGAGGAGACAAAATGTGCTCCACAGTAATAGCTACCACAACACACCAGATTTTCCAGGCCCAGCACTACTGCCAGGTCTCATGGAAGATTTCTTACCAATTCATAAGAAGTTCCCTCCTCCCCATATGCTCTTTGCTGCTACTGCCATAGTTTATACAAGGCAGCCTGCAACACTGATGTTTTCGTTGCTCTAACTGGCAAGATGGGCCCAAGCACCATGGGCCCAGGTCTTCCAAAGACTCAGCATCTTGTTCAGGCCAGGTCATGAAGAAAGATCACCCCATTCTCCTATCCCAGCATTCTTCTCCTTTGTTCTTCAGGGTTATTTTTTTGTGGTGGTGGTGGTGAGAGAGTTGGCATGCCAGTCTCATGCAAAGATAGCAGAGAGACAAACCCTTTGTGGTGAGTTGGGAAGCATTGGCTCACTGCAATTGGCCAGGATTTTACAATAAACAAATATTCTTCTCCTTTAGAGTTGATTCTTCTTTGGAGACCTGAGAAAGCACAGCTGATTTGTGAGACTTCAGGCAGGATTGGGATATTTAGCCAACCTATCTATTACTGGGGCTCTCCACTGCCTGTCCTATGCTTGACAGGGGAATTTTTCCTGCTTGTGCACCTAGAAATGGGTCCCTTCTAAGAGGGGTCACTTGTCTCTTGCCCTAACACTTTCATTCCTGAGACGTATACTTCTCCATGACACTCACCACCTGTCATCCCAAGAGGAGGACATTGTTATTATATCCCTGAGCGCCTTATCCATCAACTTCTCTGCCTCTCCCAGATTCTCCAGTTCAGCTATTTTAGGTTTAAATGAATAAACATGTTTGCTAAGAACCAGCAGCGTATGGCAAGAGGCACACATCTCATGACTTCCACCCTTCGTGTGAACTGTCATCCCTGTGATACCCTGTCCAACACAATGAACAACCAGCTGTATTTCTGGTTTCACAACTGATCTGAGTTTAGCGGTCTCATTGGCTTAGAAAAAATGGATTCTGTAAGATCAAAAAGGGTTGACTGAGAGGGTACTGCCTCTTCACTCTGGTACTGAGCTTTTTGACAAGCCGTACCTGCCCCTGGGCTGGGGAATTCTCTTGTTGCGGTTGGTTCCCAGTTCCTGTTCTGAGACAAGGGACCGTGTGGTAACAACTGCCACGCAACAACCAGTGTCCACCTAGTGGTCAGTGGCTGAAGTAGCATTCGACATTAGTTTCCCTATGGGGAACACAATGCAGTGCAAATGTTTATTAAAGAAAGTACTGAAAATCCTGTAGCATTGACGTGTAAATCCCGGAAGACCAGTAAATCGAAGTATCAAAAAGTTTTATTTATGATATTTAAAAAAGGGTTAAGAAAGCAAGTCAAATTCAGAATTTGTCACAGAACAAGACCGTGAAGTAACAGTTGTCATGAGACAAGTAATCACCCCCGTGAGTAAACGGAAACAGGGACTGAACAGGGACAAAACCACGTAACTGTGGACAATGCTGTCACGGAACAAATGTAATCACGGAATAAGGTAGGACATGAAGTAACCGCCTTAATTACCACCTAGTTTCTCCTGCACAGAGTACTTGATCACACAGATACTTAACTAGTCAGTTGGCTTCACTGGGTTGCACTGACATTTCATGGAGAGACTGAGAGATTTGTCCTTGAACTGAGAGATCCACCACCTTGGGCTACTAGATCTGGCTTCTCCCTCCCAAGCTGGCTTTATTTTTATATTCCTCACTTACTTCTCCTAAGCCCTGCTCCAGCCAACAAGAATAGGAGGGTCTGTGAAGATTCTTAGTCATCTAGTTGAGTTCATCTGGAAGCTGAGTCATGACAACTGGACTACTTCTTCTTCATGGGAGACAGAAACGTTTTGCTGCTCATCCAAAGAGCTTCATCAGTCTGAAGAAAGCTAGAGTCGTCCATCTTATAGTCTGCTTTGACCTCTTGTCACCCTGGTCTGAAATACCCAGACAAACAAAAAAGCCTTCACCATCAAGGCCACAGCTAGCAACCCATACTTTATGGCAGGCATGTCCAAACTTCAGCCCTCCTGATGTTTTGGACCACAACTCCCAGAATTCTAAGCTTAGATTGCCAATGGCAAAGGACTGTAGGAGTTGTTGTCGAAAACATCTGGAGGGCCGAAGTTTGGACATGCCTGCTTGATGGGTTTCAGCAGCTTAGGCCATTGGTCACCTTAAGGCTATTGAGGCTGTTGTCTACCTAACTGAGCCTGTTCAGGCCAATGTTCATCTTATGAGCCTATTTCAGACGGGAGACAAGGGGTCAAAGCTGACTAGAAGATGGAGGACTTGCAACTAGCTTTCTTCCGACTGACGAAGCTGTTTGGATGAGCAGCGAAAATGTATTTCTATCTCTCAAGAAAAAGAAGTCCAGTTGCCATGGCTCAATTTCCAGAAGAATAGGAGGGCGTTGTGCACCAATAAAAACAAAAACACAAAGGTATGTGAATGAACTTCTGGACATTAGCAGACACCAGTGTGGCAATTTAAAGGGGATTCAGGCCAACTGAGTGGGCAGTAGGTGGTAATTAAGGAGAGGATGTGGGCAGTTTGAGCCCCTCGGGGAATGCAAATATGTGACCCACTCTAAGCCTGCCTCAGTATGTGCTTTTCTAAACTTATACTCTAGGATTTACAGTGAACAAAAATCTAGCTTTTAAATTGAACGCCTCACAGATTGAAGACTACTTTTACAAAATCCCTGGAGACTATGCATTCCTATTTGTATCAGATAATTTAAGTCAGGATAAGTTAATGGATGGCTTTTCTAAAATTGTTTTCGGCACTGACCACAGAGCTAACACTACCTTCCCACCTGGGAAAAGCCAGGCTTAGCAATGGGCCACACCAACCATTTCCTCTCATTCACAAAGAATAAACTGAACAAAACTGGACTAAGAAAAAGGAGAGAGAAGAAGCAAAATTAGTGCACTGCTAATCATGCAAAAATATAGCTTTCCAGACTCCAAAAACCTGTGGGAACACCAGGTAGGGAAGGTGTCAGAAAATGACAAAGTCAAGATCTTCTGCGATTTCTGGATCCAAAGCGATAGACACCTTGAACACAGCACATCAGACATAGTAGTAATAGGAAAAAAAAGTCTGGATCATTGACATTGTAATTACAGGGGATGCCAGAATCGAAGATAAAGAATTGGAAAAACTAACAAAATACATAGAAACAGAAATATCTCACTTGTAGAGAGGAAACACACTTCAGTGGTCCCCGTAATCATTGGGCTTTCTGAACACTCAAGAATTTTCACCCAGAAATAACATCATCAGAAGTACAAAAATGACAATAGCTCTGCACATAGAGAACTCCTAGTTCCCTGACCTCCTTGCCCTCTGAAGATGCCAGCCACAGAGTCTGGTGAAACATTAGGAAGAAAAACTCCCAGAACACGGCCAAACAGCCCGAAAAACTCACAACAACTATCACATCCTGGCCATGAAAGCTTCCGAGAATACCAAAATGACAATATTTTGAACAGCATACATACTGCACTAATATTTAACAGATACTCAGGTTTTAGTTTAAAATTCGTATCTGTTATTTAATATCACCCAATGGTTTTATAAGTTTGATTGACTGTATTTGGTACTTTTGAACAACAAAGGAGTGGGAAGCAAAGATTTTGATTAGAGCTTTTCACCCCAGTATGCTGACTGTGTGTTTGTGGGGACTTATTTTACATGGCCTGGCTTCTAGTTCGATGGGCGACCACTGGGGAATACCAGGTGCTGTAGGCGCCTAGAGTAGGAACTGGCAAGCCACTCCAGTATTCCTGCCAAGAAAACTCCATAGACATGGGGTCATGAAGAGTCAGTCAAGACTGTAACGACACAACAACAACAACAACAGCAACAGCAACATTTTACATGGCCCAATTTCATCCCCCCCCCTACTGAAAGTGGTACTGTCCATTCATCCAAACACAGGACTTTGTTACTTGTCATTGGGATGGCTGGATGATGGGAGTTGTTTTCATTTTATTCTGTAGGCATCAAAGGCAGGAATGCTGCTGTTTCACATTCACAATGTTACAACAAAGCGTGGTGGGCTGGACTGTGATCTGCCTCGCTGAAGTCCAGTATAGCCTAGTTTCAACCGGACTTGGTTCCATGTCACGGGTGGTCCCTGAGGGGAATGCTGTTCATTCCCAGCATAACACTCCCGAAAGGATGTGCTGTTCTGCAGATCCCACCATTATTGCTTTTTAGCATGAATGTGTGTGCACTCATACACAAACCAGCTGTGGTTAGTCCAGCTCACTATTGTGGGGCCAGGGAGGAACAAGGGGGCGGTGGTGGACTTGATCCCAGTTGTCTTATTCCAATTCCAATTCCATAAAGGTCAGTCATAGAAAGGATGAATGCAGCTTTTCACAGTTATAGAAAGCAAAACAGCATCATTAAAAAGTCCTTGCTAAGTCCCTCCAAAACCACTACAAACATACAGACTGCCAGTACGGTGCTCACCTAAGCTGTGTTGTTGACCACTCTACATCCTGGCCCACCAGGGAGAACCAAGCCCATGGGAAGTATATTTGATACCATGGGGAAATTATGGAAAATCAGGAGACCTTGCTATGCCTCTCTTTGAGAAGTACAGGGAAATGGGTTGGGGCTTTTTTGCAGGGGGGGTAGGGCCAAGTGAGTAAATCAGCAATGCTGTGATCATTTTAGTTTCAGATTGAGTGACCTCAAGAACTTTTGTCAAGGACAACACACAGGTTGGGTGGGTAGGTCATAGTTTCTTTCAGAGCATCACAAAGTTACTTTTGCAGACTACCGTTCCTCCCCCCAAAAATGCGTCCACCAGCATGACTAACTTTGGCCTGGCCAGCAGCTTCTACCGCTCTCTTTGCTCAGGCAGCATGCTCGGTAATGGCTGCCTCATGTGAGGTGTCTATTCTCCGTCTAAAAGAACTACTGTGGGGAGAGAGGGAGAAAAGGCAGTTCATGACAAGCGGCAACTATTAATGAAGGGGAATGGCAAGGATCCAGCTCTCGCTCTCTTGCCAAGCCAGAATTGGACCCCAGATGGGCAGGTGCCAAAACCACTGCCGCCATCAGGTTCACTGCGCTATCCGGTCACTGCTGGAAAAGAGAGGGGGGCCATGAGAGGAGTTGGCTGTGAAAAAGACACTCGACTCTGTGTGTGTGTGTGTGTGTGTGTGTGTGTGTGTGTGTGTGTGTGTGAGAGAGAGAGAGAGAGAGAGAGAGAGAGAGAGAGAGAGATTAAATCATAGAAAGCAACCCAAGAGCCCATGCCTGCCTTTCTTCACATCCCGCGTGAGTTCAGCTGGAAGAAAAATGAGCAGGAAAAAAACAGACTAAAGATGTTAAAAAGGGGCAGTCCTGCCAGGCAGCTGGCGTCTGCCATGGCCCGGTGCCCACCTCCTAGGCCACACGGCCTCCATGTGTCTGTGGGAACCGCCTCGCCTCCCTATTGGCCAGGCTTTCTGTGGTGGGGCCGGAGGTGGATCATATTTTTACACTTTGCAGTGTTTATGAAGTTTTGCTACAGATGCAGCTGTGTGCTGTCAGCCACAGTGAAAGCTTCATTGTACAGAGCTCAGGAACGCCAATAAGAAGAAGAAATAGACGGCCAGAAGAGATATATAAAATTGACATTTATAGCAAGCGGGGGGAAAGCCCTGCAGGTTGCATGAGGTGGAGTGGAACTATGAGTAGAAGAAGAGCAAACACACAAGATAAATTTTGCTGAACCATTCATGGTTTCCACAAACCACAAGGATTTATTCCCTAAAGATATGACTTCTACATTGGCTCCTGAACTATCTGTTGTGCCACCGAACCACAGTCTATTAAGGGCGGTCTTTATTCTACAATCTGCCCATCAATCGGCAATAAGCATTCTTCCCATTTCGGCATTTTGCCTTTGTGTAAGTGCTATAAAAGAAAATGCCAGGATTCAAAATGGTCTCAAAGCAACACCCTCCAACCTGAAATTTGGTGCCCTCATGGAAGTATTGGGGAGTGAGGTTTTATGTTTTAAAAAAGAAATTAATCATGACTCCAAAGGCAAACAGACTCTTCTTTCTGAGTTTCTGTTCTCTTTTACAAGATAATACATCAGTGTTTCCTAGAGCCATTCATATAATTTGGACCTGGGCTCCACAAGGCTAGACAGTCCTGTTTCTGTGACGCTTGTTTCCTGGAAGGAAAATGTGTAGTGCACACACACCCCTCCCCAATTGCTCCCCCAACAAAAGTTATTCTTTTGGACTACAGCCTTCAGGGTGGGTTCAAGCTATAATCCAAATGACAACTATCGTCATTGGCTGCCCATGAGGGTGAAACTACAGCAATTGCCCTACACCCCACCTCAGGAGACAAGCAATACTACTTTTTCTCTATTTTTTAACAGAACTTGTAGAAAGATCTTCTGAAACACAGTGTACGACTCGACATAATTCTTTGTACCTTGCCGTGCTACATCAAAGGGCTTACTTTTCTCTTACAAAGCGGCAGAAACAAGGCAGAAATGATCCGATAAAGATTATTAAAGAGATCCAAGGCTCTTATTGCGTACTAATGACTTTGGCTTTGTTCTCCTAAAGCTGCTGCCAACCTATGCAATTTGGATCTGCTCCCTATCCAACCCACATATCAGCATAGCTACCCATACAGGGTTGCTTGAGTTCTTTGAACGTAGAACTGACAAAGTTGGTAGGGTGAGACCATGATCTAGAGCAGTGGGTCCCCAGATGTTTCTGGACTGCAACTCCCAGAAATCCCTTCCAGCACAGCAAGTGGTGGAGGCTTCTGGGAGTTGCAGTCCAGGAACATCGGAGGACCCACAGGTTGAGAACCACTGATCTAGTGTTATTCAAACTAGGTTCAGTTCTGTACCTTCAAGATCACTGGGGCATTCAGACTTCTCCCATAGGTCTTCCTCTGAAACTATTTTTCTTGCAGCACAGAAGGAGAGGAAAACATGCTAAGGGTGTCTTCTACCCTTTACCAATCAAAAGACATCTTGTAACTAGTCTGCCTTTTCTTCCTCAACAGGTAAGACAAATACAGAAGAGGTTTTGTGGGAACAGATGGGAATAGTTTGCATGGAACACTATGTGCGTAACCGCCCCAAGAATGAGGCACTTTGACTGCATAATGGACATTTTTTTTTCCTGGAAGCACCTTCCCTCTCCTGTAGAGAGCTAAGAACCGCAGCATGTCCCCACAAGTCCTTAAAACAGGGTCCATAATTTAGCCAGGGCACTGGGTTCAAACAACAGCTGCCTGGAGAACCGACACTTGGCTGACATGGTTCCAAGGCCTTCTTTGCAGCCTGGGTAATGTGATATCTACCAAGCTCTTTGAAGGAGGGAAGGAGCAAGAAGAATCAGGCTTAGACTAGATCAGTGATGGTTAACCTTTTAGAAACCAAGTGCCCCCCCCAAAAAAATTGTCTATTTTTTATATATATTCATAATTGTGTATTATTGTTATTTGTGAGTTTTTCTTATGTTTAATTTTTTAAAAAATAAAATAAAAATAATAATAAAAAAAAAGAAACCAAGTGCCCAAACTGCGATTCAAAACCCACTATTTTTTTTGCAAAGAGCCAATGCATCAATTTAACCTGCTGTGAAGGGGCGATGCCGGGTGCCCACAGAAAGGGTTCAGAGTGCCACCTTTGGCACCCGTGCCATAGGTTCTCCAACACTGGACTAGATGAAGGAAGACTCCCTCAACGCACAATACACAGTGACCCACCCGGAACGAATTTTAGCAAGCCTAGATAGAGGTTGCCGTAAGAAGGCCCAGAAAAACACTTAAAACGGGATAAGTGGGATTAACTGGGCTTTATTCAGGGGTTATATTTTAGCCCAATACATCACTGCCTTTGCCCAAAGCTCTCGTGAATGCAAACATTTGGCTGTAAATCACATGAAGAAATAATAAGACACGAACATGCCTCTACACTGGTGCCCAGTTGCCATCCTTTCCTACAAAAGCCTAGTTTGGGAAACGGAGGATTGTACCTTATTACACGATCCTATTTCTAAGCAAACGTGAGGTCCAAAACTACTCTCATTAGAACCAATCCACTGCTTGCACTCCGGGATGATACGAAAGCTCCCATCCACTGCAGTCAGAATGGCCAGTGGCAGACAGAACGGGGCTTCTAGGTTGAGTGAGCAGAAAGTGAAGCCGAGCTCGCTGCTCCGAGTGGTTTAAGCTCAAGAAAGGAGCTGCAGGCAGAACACTTAAGAATCTCACCTCCAGGCTATGGAGGGGACATGGTGGGAAACATTCCACTGTCTGCAACTTCCTTTGCCAATATCCAGGAAACAGAGAGCGATCCCTAGTAGTTCTTTTCCATGCCGTGGGAATTCCATGGGTATGTACTCATTTTGCAAAAGACCATCTGCCTGAGTGCGTATTTTGCGAGTAGGCGTACATTCACTATGGGGACAGGCACTGCTGTATACCTTTGGCATTTTACTACAGTGGTACCTTGTATAAAGGAATTAATTTGTTCCAAATGAAATTATGTTAAACAAATTTTCCTTTATACAAATTCCCATAGGAATGCATTGAAAATGGAGTAATCCCATTTTTATGTTGTACCGATTTTCCCTCTAGGCCAGTAATGGCAAACCTTTTAGAGACCGAGTGCCCAAACTGCAATTCAAAACCCTCTAATTTTTTTTTTGCAAAGTGCCAATACAGTAATTTAACCTGTATACAGGTGGCTATGAAGGGGCAATGTCGGGTGCCCACAGAAAGGGCTCCGAGTGCCACCTTTGGCACCCGTGCCATCGGTTCGCCATCACTGCCCTAGGCAATTACGTTAAGCAAATTTCCCCTATCTCCAGAATTTTTTATGTTGTACAGATTTTATGTTATACAAGCTGTTTGTTATACAAGTGTCCACTGTATTTCATCATGATTCATTGAAGCCTTTGAGAGTCCAAGCCAGGATCTCCAAACTAAAATGTAAAAGCTATAGTGCAGGAACAGTCTTCCAACGTGCCACTTCACCACAACAACCTGAGAGCCAGGAACAAGAAAATCTGACTGCCTGGAACTTCTACATTGGGACCTAAGAATATTTCCTGTTCTTCTGCAAAGGGAGTGGCGCCCAAATTATTAATGCCTGCATTTACTGATTTCAAATATTTGCTGACTTATGTTGACTCCGACCCCCGATTCTGAGCTTTGACTCTGTTCCATTTTCTCTAGGGACCCCAAATGTGCACCCAGCTTCCACTGCTTCCTTTGCCCTTCAATACCTATAATAGTCGTCTTCAGTAAATATTTGTTTGCTCCAGATTGTACTCACTTCCTGCATCCTCTCTGCTCTCTGCTCACCCCAAAAAAGAAGACCATCCATAAAACGTTGCTTGAAACTGACAACTGGGAACCAGAAATAGACCCAGGCAGAACTTCTTGGATAGGAAGGATGGGTACCAACAACTCAGCTTTGTGTTCTGCTAACCACAGATGTTTTAAAAGGCAACATAATGAAAAAGCTGCAGGTAAAAAATAGGACAGGGCAGACTTTATTTTAATAAAGAGAACGTGACAGAAAAACCTATGTCTGTGCAAAAGGCTTATCCTTAGCTGAAGTACTGCTTTAAAAAAAATCTTGACAAATTGGCAAATGATTCTTATTTTTAGTTCACCTCCCAGAAAGCATCTGCAAGATGAAACACATGGAAATATAAGATACAGGGGAACAGTAGCTATAAAGCCTCACTCTTTTCATATGACTACATATGACCGCTCCTTAGATATTAATTAATCTGTTTGTAAGACAAATAAAAACCAAAAGGCTGTTGCATAGTTATGGCTGCAGAAGGCAAATGATGGAGCTCCCAGTGGCTTTGTGCCGGCAAACAGAGAATCTCTGGATGTTGGGCCACACCCCATCCTGCCAGACTGGCACATACCTGAAAGCCCAAGTGGCGTCTTATCAATTGCCAGCGAGGAGCCAACAAGCCATCTGCAGGTACAAGTAAGCAAGAGAATTTGGGACAAAGTATGCTTCTTGAGCAAATCTGTCTTTCTCATTCCAAGATACAGTATCTTTGGCTCTTTGGACTTCTCTCCCCAGAAATGGTAACAAGTACAGACAAAGGTAAGGGACTGTGAAAGTTGTAGTCTAAAGGCCAAACATCTCACATTTCTCCAATTCTCTAAAAAGCAGAACTTGTCCCCCCCCCCAACACACACCGCCCACACTCTTCTCATTCCTACTTTCCCTCCCCTTTCCTGAGATCCCAAAACATACACAGAAGCTTTAGGACTATCATCTTGGCAGCAGAGCTGCATGTGCCATGGGAACCCCTGGAGAAACCAAAGGTCCTCTTAAGCAGTATCCCATTGGGTGCAAAGGGATGCCACTGCATAGCAAAATCAGCTCCTACCACTGCTTCACATTTGCACCTGCGTCTCTGGATACTTGCCTCTATGTTTGCAGCTCCCACTATTGTGTAACTCAGTGGCAGAGCATCTTGCTTTGCAATCAGAAGGCCTCGAGTTTATTCCCTGGCATGCTTGGATGATGAAATTTTAGTTAGTCTCTGACCCTTGAAGGGTCAACAGAGGCAAGAGATGCCACCAGACTCCCCATATGGGCACAATATGCGGCAGGTTCTCCCAACCTTTCTGGGAACCAGGAGATAGAATTGTGCCTTGCTTTGTCTTGTGAGCAAATCGCTTCAATAATCCATTCCAAAGTGCCTTTTCCATGTAACTTCTCAGTATAGTGGTACCTTGTATAAAGGAATTAATTCATTTCAAATGAAATTATGTTAAGCACATTTTCCTTTATACAAATTTTCCATAGGAATGCATTGAAAACAGAGTAATCCCTAATTGCGACCATTGTTATGTTGTACAGATTTGCCCCATAGGCGATTCTGTTAAGCAAATTTCCCCTATCTCCCAATTTTTTATGTTGTACAGATTTTATGTTATACAAACTGTTTGTTATACAAGGGTCCACTGTATTTGCCAGCTAGATCTTTCATCACACCCTGATGTCTTACATCAGAGGAAGAGGAAGGATTTCAAGGTCACCGAGTGCGGCCGTCTTCAAGCAAGGTTCAGCCCCAGCCCCTGTCTTCTCACGACACTGCCTGTCACTGAGCCCACATAGTGACACCTTTCCAAGGAGACAGCAGGGTTTCCAGGGCTGATCCTACCTTGTATTTTTTGTTTTTGTTTTTGTTTTTGGTATGTTATATTGTATTCTAAATATTGCGCTCTGTCGCCTCTCTGTAAGCCGCCCAGAGTTCCTCTGGGAAGATGGGCGGGATACAAATGCAATAATAAATAAATAAAAATAAGGTAGCTGCTTTAAGAAGCAGACCCTTTGTGTCATGAAAAGCAGCAATTTGTGCCCTATGATTTCTTGTATTTATTATTATTATTATTATTATTATTATTATTATTATTATTATTATT
>JAHTLZ010000111.1:1654446-1676693 GCA_023846285.1 Phrynocephalus versicolor | reverse complement strand
TAACAACAACAACAGCAACAACAACAACAACAACAACAACAACAACAACAACAACAACAACAACAACAACAACAACAACAACAACATATTTTAGAGTATTTTATCCCGCCTTTCTCCGTGGAAAAAGGACCCAAGGCGGCTTACAGAATGAGGGTCCAGTATAATTAAGACATGTTCAAGTACTGAGAACAAGGAATTGAAGGACATCTTACTTACAGCAATAGGCAACATTCCATTAAAGCTACAAGAGAACACAAACAGTTAAAAGGAGAGTAAATTTCCATGCAAAAGTTATGAGTGATGGAAACTAACATTGAAAACAGAGTGTCATTGTAAACCCATTGTAAAGGTTATAAGTAGTTATAAACACAAAATCTATCTGATTTTTACTGCCGAGAAGGGAGAGAGGGCTTTCTGCCTCAAGGATTTTTGCTTAGGTGCCAAAATAACTTGGTTGGCTTTAAGTATACTATGCACTGTGTGTGTGTGTGTGTGTGTGTGCGTGTGTGTGTTGGGGGGGGGGAATTGGCTGCTCCATTCCACATAGCAAATGTCAGGCTAGCCCTGTTTTCCTTCATGGCCTTTGAAAGCCCCTTCATATCCAGAAGGGAAAGGAGGCAGAGAAGAGAAGAGAAGCCAGCCTCATTTCAGGCATGTTCTCCATCAAGGAGCTTCTCAGCGTTTCTGCTTCTGTGTCCCCCGACACATGCAAAGACTTGGAAGCATTGCCTCCTTGGTCTATCACTTAAACTTAAAGAATATCATGGCAAGTGGCAGCTTACAAAATAAGCATTTCCTGGCTTCAAGCAAGGGTGGGATGTAGAAGCACCAGCAAAAAGCCGTGTTCTCCTATTCCCAAAAATCATTAGGGCAAGTCTACCCTGGTCCTTTTGGAGCAGACCAGTGCAGTCTAAATAGGGCCGCCTGAGGTTGGGGTGAAGGTGTGATAATGCCATTCGATGTGATCCTTGCACCCATGTGGGTCTGGAACTGAAGCAATACTGTTTAATCCGGCTCCTTCCACTGTCAATTTCTGGGAAATGGCTTAATAAGCCAGCCACTTCAGGAATATTAGCAAATGAGGTCTAGATCCTGCTGAGACCCTGAGAGGATCGAGGGGGACATTGGACAGCAATGACTTCCAACTGCAAGATGTTGTAGAAGTTTCGCTGCCATCCAGCAGCAAATGAGCACCATCTCAATGTCCCTGGCTAAAAACGCCAGCTTTGCATTTCACAGAAGGCAAATAACAAAGAACGTTTCCAACCCCCCCCTCCCCAATTGGGGTGCAGTCTTCCTTTCTTTTGAGCCAGGCAAGAGAAAGCTACACTGGACAGAGAGCATGTAGGACAAAAAAGGGAGTGGACTAAAGAACTACAAACTTGAGAAGGAAAATGTTTTCTCATTCTGGACATCATGGGTTCTTTTATTTGCTTATCTTCACCGAGTCAAATGTGATCACCCACTCTTTGGCTGCCTGCACAGGACACGCAAGTCAATCCCCATGAAAAATAATAAATGGATACAAATGTAATATACAACCAGAAAGATTCCAAAGTTAGTAGGGGTACATTTCAGTCTCTGATAGTTCTTTGTTGTTGACTTGGATGTCATCATTCTTCAACAAAAGATCTTTAAATGCAGACCAGCACAGGATTGCTAAACTGGATAATTTTGATTCTTTTCCTCCAAGGCTCAATCAAGTGTGATGTTTTTAAAGCTTGGGTCACGATAAACCTGTTAGTCTACAGTGACATAAGATAAATATGGATGCATGCCATTCAGATCAACAAGTCATCCATCTAGGATTTGTCGCAGTGGAGATAGAACTTCTACTCTCCCTCCTGCTGCAAAACATAAACATTTATAAACTAACACTCATATACTATTCTACAAATTCTTGTGAAACATAAATTGAGTGCTATAATTAAATGCTATAAATGTGATCTAATGGGTTGTATCCAGGCTTGCGGTACACCCACTGCAATCAGAGGGACTTAGTTATTATTAAGTATTAAGCAAAATGCTTAGAATGGCAAAGAAAACTAAATGCTATTGATTTTATGAGACTAGTTGATGTATGACTAAATCTTGACCAAACCTTATATTACTAAGTTAAAGTAAAGCTGCCAGAGCCGAATGAACTGATGTCAACCCTATGTATCCTTGGATCCAGAAGAATAAAATATACACAGTTATTAGTGTATTTTCCCAATTTTATCTTCTTCATTGAGATTCAGTGTACAAATGGCACATTCAAATTTGATCTTTCATGGTAACTTTAAAAACCAAAGATTTGTCCAAAATGAAAGAAACACGTCACAGGGCGCTTTTACACGACCCCTAAAATCTGAGGCAAAGGGCTCTCGGATGCGGAGCTTAAAAATGTTTTCCCACCAGCTCTGGACTTAAAAAAAAATTAAGTATGACCACGCCCACCTAAGCACGTCCCAGCGCATTTTCCAAGTACCTGGTCTCCGAAGGTGAAAAATTTCTGATGCGGATTGCAAAGCAGTGAGTGTTGGGCTCTCCTTGCCTTGTTTGTTTGTTGTCGTTTTTTTGCCCCCGCCCCTTTAAGAGACTGGAATGCTTCCTGGGGCAGCTCTGGAGGGCAGAGCGGAGGTGAGCCTGCATTCTTTTCTCCCTTTTTTTCTCCCTCCCCTCACACAGACAGGAGCAAGGGAGTGCGGAGGGGTGGGAACACAGCAAGAGGAGCAAACCCGCAAGATCTCTGGTCCGAATTTAAGTTGCCAGCGGATCTTAGGGGTCGTGTAAAAGCGCCCACAGACTCATCAGACCTTCTAACACTGGCGTTTATTTACGCTATAAAGTGGGTATTACCTGTGACCTGTAAACTTCCTTAACTCCCTAGTGGCCACTGAGAGAAAGGACTGTTCACCAACATTCTTCCTACTGCAGGGAATGATGTCAGGAAAAGTAGAGGCAAATAACTACAGCTGTGTTTCTGTGAAGGAATGGAAAAGCCTGTTTGGTAGCAACAAACTTGACACAACACCCGGGGACAGGAGAGGCTGTGTTCTTTTGCAACACAAGAGCAGGGAAGGGTTCCTAGGAGGACAGAAGGAGTGAACACAGAGCAGTGGAGCGGGAAAGAAGATAGAGAGAATGCGAGCAAAGTGCCCAGAGCGGCCAATGAAGCCAAGAGTAAAGAACCTGAGGGAAGAGATGTCTGAAGGAAAGAGGGAGCACTGAACTCAAGAAAGAAGGGACCATTTTACCGGGAAAGGTTACAATTGAGAAGAACCTCTTCTCAGGACTAAAGACCGATCTATCTTTGTAGAAACTGGGCAGCACATGGAGGGGAGAGCAACATGTGCTAGAAAGCAGAGGAGACATTAGAAAGGTGCGAAGAGGAAAGACTGAATTTGACATCCTGGTCTATGTTCACCAGCCACATGTCTTTCGTTGATTAAATATCTAAATGCAAAGCACTTGAAGAGAGTGGCACCTTTGACTCAAATAATGTGAGGCTCTTGAAAAACCTGGTGAATGAAAGTGTCAAGAGTATCTGCTCATGCAACAGCAAGCCTGAAATCTGTAGAATTCTGGGTCATGGCAGATCAGAGCAGGAGGCCTGACCACTCCTACTGATACTGGGAGCAGATAAACAAACTACAGATCTCCCATCCATTGCTTCTTTAGTGGTATGCTTGAAACCAGCCCTCTGACTTGTCTTACTCTAGACAAGCCAGAGAATAAGCTATGGTTTGTTCCTGGTTTGCTTCTCTTTGATTGGAACACAGACCATAACTGTAATGTCACAACAAAGGAAATATTGATGGAGGTTTTTTGTTTGTTTGTTTTGAATGTGTCCACCTGCAGCAAGAGTAAGATGTCAGGAAAGAGCAGCATCAATATACTTATCTTGTCCAAAATGCTGTATAGTTCCATTTAGAAGACACCCCCATGTATAAGATGACCCCCCCACTTTTCCAACCCCAAATTCCAGCTTTGCAACCACATAGTTCTCTCCTTTGCTTACATACATGTATAAGGTGGTCCTCAATTGTTAGCCTAACACTTTCATACAAAAAATATAGTCTGATATATGGAAAAATATTGTGAGTCAGAGTCCTGACTTGTCACTATGCCTGAAAGTGCACAATTGTTTGACCACTCTACTAAAATTCAGGGACAGGACTTTGCCACCTGTTTAAGTTCCCTCCAAAATATAGTATTTATTCTTTTGTTCAGACAAGCTGTTCCTTCCTTCTTTTTTTAACCCAAGTTCTTCATCTTTACTAGAAAAGCAAGGAAAGGTGCAAGAAAAAGACGAAAACTCCATTACCACTCTTTGCACCTGTTTCACAACAAAAATGCATATACAGGCCACGGCACCTCCCTGAACACTGAGGTAGATGGGAATCTATCTACTTTAGTGCACCTTTACGGCACATGACTGATCACACTGTGCCAAACAAGTCACACTGAACTCTACCGAATTTAATCCGTCAGGCAAACAGATCCTGTGGAAAAGCAGCTGCAGGGCTAATACTGTTCTGCTTCCTCCCTTTCCTTTCACACCACCACCAGATTTTATAGAGACTTCAACACGGTGGTAAAGCCTGCCATCTCTTCAAGCTGCCTGTCCATGGGCAAGAGTTGATGTCCTTGTTAACACTGTTACTTCATTTCATCATGTAGGAACTATGGAACAGCAAGAACTTTGGCACTCACAAAGAGGGCTCTGTTTCTGCCAGGACTCAGATTTGGGACCTGTGTTGCAGATTAGAACTCTGACCCTAAAAAAAATGCAATAAAGCAGGCGGGCTTCTGAGCACAAGAAGAATGCAAATCTTTGCACCTTGCCCCTGTGCTCCTGGGAGAGGAGAACAAAGTTGTGGCTTCTAGTCAGTTACAAACTTCCAGCTCAGGAACTAAACCCACAAGAGGAATGCAAAACTCAAATATGCAGAATGGTGCAAGTTTTCAGGTGTGAACCAAGAGCAGCAGATTTGGGGCTCCCTTTGATGTTGACGATGCTGTTCACCTGACGTTGTTTCGGGGGGAGGAGAAGGCAACTATTGTTCTTTACCAATTGATTTAATATGTTTAATATTTTAAAACAATGTGGGGCAGTGTTTAGACTACTGGAATAAGATTTGGGGACACTTCAGATTCAGTTTCCCACTGAGCCATGAAATTCCCCAGGTGACCTTGGGGAAAGTCACTCTTTCTCAGAACTAACCTGTGGATAAAGAGTGGACAAACAGAGCAGTATCTACTACTCTGAACCCACCTGAAGGAAGAGCAGAATACAAAATAAACCTATGGCCTTTTCAGAAGTCTCCTCTCTGGGCATGTCAGAGGAAACCAAGTAAATCCATTCACTGCAGCTCAGAAAAGTTCATTTTTAAACTAAAGCTCTCAGGATCCTAGACCAGCCCTATTTTCCGCTATTTGCCGCTTACTCCAAAAGTGTACTTTGGCCCAGAGCATGGAAAATTTTACCTTTCCAAGCTCCACTGTGGCCATACATCCCGATTCAGTTCCAGCAGCAACTCTGGCTATTGTTTAAGCTGTATTGTACTCAAGAATGTCTCAGTTCTGTATCAAACCAACAGGTCTCTGCTGCCTTTCACAAGGATACCTTTATAGACACATGCATATACACCTGTACAAATTCTGTGACAGCATTCCAAGCATCATACTGGCAGATTAGCACTGTACTTTTCTAGTCAGGAGAAAACTAGCTGCCTAGATGCCCTAAGCACATCCGATCTTGCCTGATTTTGGAAGCTAAGCAGGGTCGGCCCTGGTCAGTACTTGGATGGGAGACCACCAGGGAATACCAGGTGCTGTAAGAACCTGGAGTAGGAACTGGCAAACCACTCCAGTATTCCTGCCAAGAAAACTCCATGGACATGGGGTCACAAAGGATCAGTCACGACTATAAGGACATAACACACACACATATTTTGAACCATTGTTATTACAATTTTTAGAACAAATGAAATCAAAATCCCCCTCTGTCTGCTTCCCAAAACAATAACTACAGTACACTACCTTCCCCCCCCAAACACACACAAAGACTTAAACACAGAGACACACACACAACACACCAGAATAGAATGTTTTGTTCCGAAAGGAGCCACCTTCTGCCTTGTCATGTGAATAAATGGAAAAGATATAAACTGAAGAACCAGAAGTACTGAATTCAGGAGAAGTGATGAAAAGGACTCTCAAAGGGGTCATAAACAGATCTGTGCAGAGTTGTAATCAGGAAGACAAGAACAACATAAATGTGATTAGCATGAATTAAAACTCAAATCTATGAAATGGATGTGCCTGTTAAATCTTTCCCGCCTAGCTACAGATCTGCTAAGGGTCCCCCAGTTGGACCCCTGAACATTCAGTGTGAACTGCAGTTTAAATGGGGGTGGGGGTGGGGGAGGATACAATGACTTCCTTAGGGGATTCCAAGGGGGCTCTGCTACACCATTTTTCCCCCAGAGGGTGAAAAAAAAAAGCTCTGGATTTTAAAACTACATCTCCCAGAATCCCAGAGCCAGCTGGTTGGTGCCACAATCCTGGGAGCTGCAGTCCCAAAAAAAGTAAGTTCTCCAACCACTGCCTTTTATGTACAGGACTTTACTCCTTCCAGAAATGCAGGGCTAATAAGGGAGGCATCCACTCCCGTGGACTCTTTCTTTCTACAGCGCAGTACAGTGGTACCTTGTATAAAGGAATCAATTCGTTCCAAATGAAATTATGTTAAGCAAATTTTCCTTTATACAAATTTCCCATAGGAATGCATTGAAAACGGAGTGATCCCATTTTTTATGTTATACAGATTTTCCCCATAGGCGATTATGTTAAGCAAATTTCCCCTATCTCCGGAATTTTTTATGTTGTACAAATTTTATGTTATACAAGCTGTTTGTTATACAAGGGTCCACTGTATCCACTCGCCTTCCTATTCGGGGGTTCAGCTCGCAGGGTTAAAATAAACTCGCCTCCTAAACGTTGTTGCGGGGGGGGGCCCTGAAGCTGTCCCTTGCTTGGGCAGCAGCCCCCCCCCAACATGTGTGAAGATGTCCTCGCTGCCCCCCCCCCGCTCTCTCTCTACCTGCGCTCTGGCTACCTGGCGGCGCCTTCCTCCTCGACTCACCTGCAGCTCGCACCAGGCGACCTCGACGGTGGTCTCGGTGTCGAGCCCTTTGTAGACGGTCTTGAAGGACCCGCGGCCGATCTCGATGTCGAACTTGAGGTATCGCCCGTCGGGGGACGTGGCCACGGCTCGGGTCTCGGCCTCCTCGTTCTCCTCCCGCTCGCGGTGGTCCCGTTCCTGGCGGGTCTCCGAGGGCGAGAGGAGCGGCGGCGGCGGCGGCGGCGGGCGAGGCGAGGAGGGGACCCGCTCGGGGGGGCTCTCGCTGCTCCCTCCGGATCCCTCTCTGGCCGTCACGATGGAGCCCGCCGCGGGCGGCCCCGACGACGACGCGCGCTCCGTCTCCAAAGCGGCGGCGGCGGCGATCGGGCGGGCGCCGGGCTCGACTGAGCCCCGCCGGCTGATCTTGTAGATCGACCCGCGGCGGCCCGGAGGTCGGAGCGGCCGGAGAGACCCGGCTTCGTCGAGGCTGCCGCCGTAGCCCGTCGTCGGATCCGCGCCCGCCGCCGCCGCCGCCTCGGGCTGCGCCATGAGCGTCCCGACGCCGCCGTGGCCCCCCCGGTCGGGCGCTCGCAGCAAGAGCATCGGGACTGGAGACCCAGACCAGGAGGAGAGACCCAAGACGGCGTCCGAGACCGGAGCGCGGCTCAAGCTTCCGTGCGCTGGACAGCCGCTACGTGCGCTCTGGATAGAGGAGGGAGAGAAGGAGGAGGCGGCGGCCCCGGCACCGCCCCCCCCCTCCAGGAGGCACACGGTCCTGTCGCCGCCGCCGCCGTCTCTCTCTCTCTCTCTTTTCTCCCTCCTTCTCGAAAAGCGAGCAGGACGAACCCGCCTTCTGGCTCTTCCCTCTCCCGTCGCCCCAAGAGAAACCCCCACTCCCTCACCCCCCCAGCCCCACCCCGGCAGCTCCTGGAGCCCCACCGCCCACCCCCACCCGGCCTGAAGAAGTCCCAGCAGACGCACACGCCTCCCAGTTGCTCCCTCTTGTCCTTTCCCGCCTTTTTCTCCCCCTGGCTTTCCAGAGGCGGCAAAGTTAGGGCTCCCCCCTCTGTGTGTGTGTGTATGTGTGTGTGTGTGTGTGTGTGTGTGTGAGAGAGAGAGAGAGAGAGAGAATTGGGGGGTCAGGTGTTTGTGGGACCCTTGGTGTTGCGTGTCTCGGGGTACCTCTCAGGGAGGGAACGAACGTCCTTGCTGTCCTTATTACGAAAACCAAAGAAGCTTCCTAAGGAATTGAGTGTGTGTGGGGTGGTGGTGAGGTTTTTAATCCCCCCCCGTGCGTGTTATATGGCTTGAGTGACGCCAATGGAGGCAAACTGTGTGTGTGTGTGTGTGTGTTGACGATGGCCACCGCGATAACAGCCGTCTAGTTTTACAGCCTGAAGAGAGACAGCAATTCGGCAAAGCCCGAGGAGGGGGGCGGGGGGGTCTTGTTTGGATTCGTGCTGCGCTTGGCGAGCTCTGGGGAGGCCTTGTGAAAATTAAACATCTCCAAGTGGCGTGGTTTCTTACTATTATTTATTATTATTACCGCTGCTTCAAGTTGGGCTGTCGTCTCCCTCGGCTTTTCTTCCTCTTCCTTGAGCTTTTTACAGTGGCCCTATAAAGCTCCTCCTATAGTTAGGGTGAAGCCCTGAGGTAAAAGAAGGTCAGGGAGGACTTCTTATGAACTTCGTGACTGGGTAGTTTTCCTCCCCCACCTCCAATATCAACAGGCAGTGTCCTGCCTGTGATGTGAGGGCCATGAGGCAGGGAGGCAGCTGCTTCAGGTGGCCAGTTATGGGTATGAGGAAAGCCATCCAAACTCTTAGCTATTTGTTATTATTAACTAGAATCCTTTTGATGTTTAGGTAAGGGCAGGCCTCTGTAATTTGACACTGTAAATTGTTGCAGAGGTGTCTGAGTTCATCCTCATCTTAGATCCACAGAGTTGGAAGGGAAGTTCTGGATCAGTGGTGCTCAACTTATGGGTCCCCAGATGTTCCTGAACTGCAACTCCCAGAAGCCTCCACCACTTGCTCTCCTGGATGGGATTTCTGGGAATTGCAGTCCAGGAACATCTGGGGACCCCCTAGGTTGAGAACTACTGCTCTGGATCATCCAGCCCAGCCCCTGTCAAGGAGGTACGGGGCGGAATCGAACTCCCAACCTCTGGCTCCTCAGGCAGAGGCTTAAACCACGGAGCGACTTCACCACTCATCTCAGTGGCACAGCAGGGCGTGTGATGAAGCATGAGAGATCAAGATGCACCCCAGGATCTTGCCAGTTAGCCCAAGAACCCAAGCTGTAGAAACCCGGGGCGAACAAAACAGTAGGAAACTGGCCATTGTATTCTTTGGATACAGAGAGATCCAGTGTGGTGTAGCAGAAAGAATGTTGGATTAGGGGACTTGGGTTCAAATCCACCAACGTCTGACATACCTTGCAAACCTTATTAAGGTTAACCCAAATTGGAAACAATCTGATTGCACACAGTGGTTCGCCACCACTGTAGTTGGGCATCCTTTGGAGTAAAAGCTGACACAACTGTAGCAAGAACAGTTTCTAACCATGGGGCAGACCCGAGTGCTCCTTATTCACAGATCTTGTCATCCATTGTGGAGAGGGCAATGGGACAAAGATCCCAGTTTGCTTGCTCCTAAGTGCCTCTTTTTAGGAGTCACTCACTATCAATACTCCATTCTTCTGCTTTTCAAACTAATATGTCATGAGTCTTCAGCCAGGAAGTGGAGATACTAATATTCTTGGGGGCTGATGTAATTTTTCTCAAGGACTCAGAAGGACGGTGTTATGTTTCAAGACACAGGAAGCATTTCTCTGTATGCTTAGTTGGGACTCTCCAGAAGTAAATCCCAGGAACGTTTGTGGGGCAATGCTGAGTAAATATGCACAGCCTGGGCTGCACAACATCACCCCAGGCTCCTTGGAGGGAAGCTGGGGCAAGGGCAAGTGTTGAAAGCAGGTTTTAAAATCCAAGTTGCAATTGTCTTACAAATGTTCCTCCTTGGCCAATCATTGATGGAAGCATTTTCACTGTAGTTCTAGTTATGAACATTCTCAACAAGCAAAATGCCATAAACGCTGCAAGTGTAAATATATTAAAACTTTGCTTTTAAGATAACAATATTTGAAAGGCCAGAATTGGGGTCAATAAAGGAAATTTCCTTTCATGTTATACTGCTGAAAATATTTAACTGTTGTGGCATTTAAATCGTGTAAATTAATGTTTGTTTTTGATCTGGTGATTAAACAGTGTCGTAGTTTTGTAATTTATTGTGGCCTTTAAAAATTATTTTAGTTTATGAATTATTATTGTAATCTACCCCACATCCTTCAAAGTAGAAAAGCAGATTAGAAAAAAATGAAGGAATTAATGTGGTAAACCTGTTGGGTTTTTGTTTGTTTGTTTGTTTGTTTTGTCATGTCCTGCAGCATTTGGATTGGCTAATTTTTCTGTACTCCAAAGAAAGAGGCATGTCTCAAACTGGTTTCAGAAAGCAAAAACTGAAGTTTTAAAGATTACCATGTATGTTGCAACCCATAAATTTTCCTCTCCCATCAGCGGTGGTATAAGTGAGGTGATGTATTTTAAAAATAGCTTATCACTGTTAATCCTTCCAGGCCACAGAAACTGGGATGTTATTCATTCCATTATTATGAATGTACATTGATCATGCATGATGTTTATACAATGTGATATCATTTATGTTTCCAGGTGTTCATAGTTGGTATTAGCACGTAGCCTTTGTTTTAATACACCTTTTAAAAACACACAGTGTTTATTTTAGTGCCACTGAAGAAGTTTTCCTTCACAAAGTCCTGTTTTTCCACCTCTTTATGGCATGGGGATGACCCTAGGGTAAGTCTTGAATGCGGTGTGAGTAGGAGTTTAAGCTCCAGCATGTTCTAACAAGCTGATAAATCCTTGAGTACCATCTACTGGGGGCCTGAGTGTCTGTTGTTGGAGGACCAGCTGAGATAAGTATGAAAATGCCAAGTGGCAAATTGCCCAAAGCAACTATGAACTCAAACGTTCACACATAAAAGAATGAAATAGTTGCCATGTGTATTTGTGGAAGGGCTACACGCACCATTAAAATCACAGGTTGTCAAGATATTCAGAGAAGAAGCCCCGTCGTTGAAACCAGGGCCATAAATAGTTATCCTTTTTGAATTACAGCTTCCAGAACTTGCCATTAGGACTTAAAGTCCAGAAAACAACAATTACAAGCTCTGATTAAAATAGCCTGATCATTCTTCGGGGGTGGGGGGTGTCTTTCTCTCTGTCTTCCTTTGTTTTTCCTGTTAGGAAACATTATCTCCCCTAACCTGTTCTTGCCTACTTATCTGCAGTGCACCTTACTCTCTGTAAAGCACACAGCACCCTGGATTGCATTTTGCCAATTTGGGTTGGAAGGCTGAAGAATGAAGAACCTTCTGTGCTGAGAAAGAATAGCATAGCTTCAAATGAACCAGACGGTCTAACTCCAAACTTTGGGTTCCCATGAAGTAGAGAAGCTGATTATTAGCAGGAAGGAAATAAAAGGAAAGAGGAAAGGAGACAAGCTATGTGTGATGTTACTCATCCAATTTGCAGTTGGGTGAATTCTAACCCCCTCCCCAAATAATGAACAAGGAATTGGAATACTGACAGAGGCAACTCTTTGTACCCTCTGTTGTGGTCATGATCTGACTGAGAAGATTCCACAGAGACAAATCTAATTTTCTTTCTTGTCCAAATAGCAGCTACAGAGACTTTTGGCAGTGGAAAAACTGGACTGAGAAGGAAGCGTGGCAGGTTTAAAGCTGCACGATCTAAAGTCCCATTCCAAAGCAGGGTCCTGTAGCTGCTGTTTACTTTTTTAAAAAAAAACAAAAGAAGCTTTTGATCACATATTGTTATAAACACAAATGGTGTCACATCTAGATAGTTGGCTCTCATTTCCAACTCAGCTATGCTTTTGACTCAAGAAATGACCTTGCTAAAGCGATGGAGCATAAGAAGCCACGAGAGTGTTACAGTCCACGTCTTTCTGGGAACCAGCCAGTCCTCAGCTGGAGAGTTGTACTAAGGCTTTTCAGAGGAGAGATGGGGGTGGCGGTCAGAATAATACAGGAATTTGGCTGGACAAGAGAACATCAAAAGACGTGGTAGGGTTCAAACAGTGGCAACAGAGGAGAGAAAGCCTGGGTACCTCTGGCAAACAGAAAGGGAGGGAGGGAGGGAGGAAGAGAAAAGCAAGAGCTTCTGGCTATGTTGTCTGTGGGATTGTGAGAGCATCAGTCCAAAAACGGGACTTACCAGTAAGTTTTAGTTATGCAAGAGACGCCATTTTTTAAAAAAGATCAAACTAGTTCCCCCCCCCCCCTTTGTGGAGCTTCACAGTGTCAGAACAAACCAACAACAACCAACTTAGAATCTACTATTTGATGGATGCTGCCTCTGTGTTTCTGTGGTGGACTGTGGGAAGTCTTGTCTCGTGATTCATTGTTCTTCTCACCACCACTACTCCCAGGTCTTCTTTCTTGGGAACCCATATTAATAGACAATGACTGGGCAAGTGTAGATATAGCAGGAGTGTGGCTAAAACCAGTGGTTCCTGACCTTGGGTTCCCAGATGTTCTTGGACTAAAACTTCCATAAGCCTTCACCACTAGCTGTGCTGGCCAGGATTTCTGGGAGTTGTAGTCCAAGAACATCTGGGAACTCAAAGTCAGGAACCCCTAGGCTAAACTAAAATACACAAAATATGGAAAGGGAAGGACAACTAGCCCTATTCATATGGTGGTCCAGAAAGATGTTGTCACATGACCTGTAGCCTTTTTTTCCAACACCTTCTTGAGTGATATTCCCTAAGCCAATAACATGCCATGTTTTTTTTTCCTTTGTGGGACATAGTTGTTTGCTTATTAGCTATGCTTTTCTTATTCATAAAGACTTGAAATGGGCCCTGGGTGCTTCGTAGGAAGCATGAGTTGTTGTTGCCCTGCTGTTTCTAAGCCCCATATCAAGTTCTCACAGCTGCCCGGTCCACTTACTACGCTCCATGTTTCATTGGGGTTCTTCTTCATCATTGGCACACCAGTCAGTGCTGGAGCCTGGCTGGATCTTCCCCACCTCAATGGCTGCATGGGGAGAATCTCTCTCCACTTCCTCACCATAGCGGTCAGCTGTCCGAAGAGGTGCAGAAGGGCCAGGGCTCCAGCATGGACTGGTGTGCTGATGGTGAAGAAGATCCCTAATGGCACAGGGGATATGGAGCTTAGAAACAGCTGAGCTTCATGCTTAATAATAATAAAAAAACATAAAGTGCCCAAGCAAACTGTAAAGCAGCAATATTGACCGGCGGGGAAAAGAATGTTTTCCTCCAGGTTTTGAAATAAATCAGCAGGTCAAGACTACCTGGAACAGGAGCCATTCAATGGTGTAGGGATGTATCTTCTATGTATCGTCCGTTCATCATCAACACTTGTGGAAAATCAAGCACTGACTGTGACACCATAGAATTGAATTTAAAGATGCAGCATATCAGCTGTCGGAGGTTTGGAATGGGCAGAAACTTCTTTTGCCAGTGGAAATGCCCTTGTCCCAGCACAACCCCCTTCTGCCAGCTAGTCTCACATCTACCGGCACAAATGCTGTGCTGACTGAGATCTTCTAGCAGAAATGCCAGAAGGGGGGCAGAGGAGTGTGGGAGGAGCTGAGTTTGGATCCAAAGCCCTTTCAGCCCAGACTCACAGCTCCAGTGCCAGCGTAAAGGTAGGCCAAGGTCAAGGTACAGTGGTCCCCCGCCCTTTTGCGGTTCATATCCTGCGGTCCTGTATATTGCGGGTCTACAGTATATGAAAAAAGGCCCTCTGGGGTAAGGAGGAAAGGCCTTCCCAGGCCCATTGGAGGCCCCAAAAGTGCTTCCCTGCAAACCGGAAGTGACTTCTGGTAAACCAGAACTGACCTCCAGATCACTAGAGAGCACTTTGGGGGCCTCTGGGGGACTGGGAAGCCCCTTGCAAGCCTGTTTTGGGCAGCACCAGGCCTGGGGTAAGTACAAGAGCCCCCAGAAAGCCCGCCCAATCCCAACCTGACCCAGCATCCACATATTGAGGATTTTCATTTATTGCGGGTCAGGTTGGTTCCCTAACTCCCGCAAAAGGTGGGGGTTTACTGTAGTACTAAGTAACTTCCAACTTGCCTAGGAGGGGAGAGGCTTGGATTCTGTACATCCTCAGAGCAGTCTTATTAGTGTAAGCTCAGCCAGCCCTCAGCCACCTTGGCTAGTTAGGACTTCATATCTCTTTGCAAAGGGGAAATCCTTTTTAAAAAGAGGCGGAGGGGAAAAGCCAGCTAGTCAGAGACCTGATGCAGACATGCTTATCATTTACCACAGGTTATCGTCTCAGTCCACAGTGTCATTATTTATGCCTGGGATCATGAGGAGGAATTTGATAAACTAAGTTGAAGTCTGCCCTCTGGAAGGCACGTATTGGAAGATGCTAGCAAGGCTTGCGTCTCGTTTTTCCAAGCAGGGATGCTAGAAAAGCAGGGAAAATGCTTTTGCCATGTCCATCAGCCAGGCAGATATGGTGGTTGTTTATCCTGCAGTACTGGAACATCCACCTCTTGCTCAAGCCATGGGCCTCCAGCTCTTTTTTTTCAGTGCAGGTATAGTACTATACAGTCTGGCTAGATGCCCTAAGCCAGGCATGTCCAAACTTCGCCCCTCCTGATGTTTTAGACCACAACTCCCAGAATTCTAAGCTTAGACTGCCAATGACAAAGGACTGTGGGAATTGCTGTCCAAAACATCTGGAGGGCCGAAGTTTGGACATGCCTGCCCTAAGCACATCTGATCCCGCCTGATTTCAGGAGCTAAGCAGAGTCGGCCCTGGTTAGTACTTGGCTGGGCGACCACCAGGGAATACCAGGCGCTGTAGGTGCCTGGAGTAGGAACTCGCAAACCACTCCAGTATTCCTGCCAAGAAAACTCCATGGACACGGGGTCATGAAGAGTTGGTCATGACTGTAACGACGCAACACACATGCACACAGAGAGAGAGAGAAAGAGAAAGAGAGAGAGAGAGAGAGAAAGAGAGAGAGAGAGAGAGAGTACTATACGATGGTTAACACCAGCCATGGTTTGCTAACCCATTACTCTCCATACTTACAGTTAACTTAATACTTAACTGTAAGGTTTAGATATTCACATACCATGTTTATATTATGGATGACTGAGGAAAACCAACCCAAAATCTATCACCTTCAGGCATCCAGTGCTATTGAAACAGATTGGAGTCATCTAACTATGAGAAGGAATGGTGCGTACATAATGACTATATGCTGAAGTGCCCGGTCCATTCTTAATTAAAGCTTAATAAGAATCAAATGCACTTTAGGGCAGTAGGCACTTGAACTTGGAACAGTTATCTGGCTATGCTTGCTGGGAGTTTCCGGGAATCGCACTCGAGAAAAGTAACTTTTTCACGCACTGGCAGGTGCTGGTCATTTCTGAGAAAGTCAAAGCTGCAGGTGTTAGCTCTTTTTGTGCCTTATGGTCATTTTTCCAACTCAAAAAAATAGTAAATGGTGCCCCTCTTAGAAATGGAGTTAATCCCTGCAATTTCTAAATGGGAAGAGTGGGCCTTTTGGCACGAGGAGAGACAACAAGAGATTTTGTCTTGACGGTAACAGTTTCTCAGTTTATTTAATTGCCTGATGCAATTATTTACACAAAATACACAGCAACTTGAACGGAGAGATTAATTTCCTTCCGCCTGAGGTCAGATTGTTTCTATTCCATAATAAGAGGCAGGAAGACGAATGAGGGAAGGAGTCTTATGCTGGGCTTTTGACTCTCAACTCACCAGATTTGTACTGCCAGGGAAATAACTACTACTGTCCATTTCATATTTGCAGAAGGCAAATACATGCACAGCAAAGTGGGTGAAAGATAAACCAGCACTCAAAGATGCATGAAAGTCACTGTTGTCAGAAGCCTTTTATGCAGCCGAGCTTAGTTGTTCAAAGCCCTGTCTACTTCTGTTTGTTCTTTGACAGGGCTTCTGTTAAAATAAGTTGGATCTTAATGAGGGAAGTTACAGTTGTAACTGCATTCATTTTACAAGTGAGTAGGGAAAATCTTTTTTTACTGAATCATTCAGCATGCAAAACACTAGAATGAACTTTTGGGGAAAAGTTCTGTGTGAGTTATGAAGGTGGTGCAACCCTTGGGTTTTCAGAATGAACATCCTGCATTTTCACAAAATGGGAAGTGGACTACTATGTGCTTCCAGATCTCGTTGAAGTACAATTTCCAATGTAGCCAATGGGGAAGGATCATGGAAATTGTAGTTGAGTCACATATGAGGGCCAAGTGTCACCAGTCCTGGCACCAAGTGGGCCGAATAAAAGCATTGCCTAGATAAGGAGAACTTTATGGCCAAAATCCTGTTGTGTAATTATGCAAAAGGTGTAATTTTTAGTGGCAAATTGCCATAGGTTAAGAAATCTCCCTAGGCATTACCAGTTGCATACTGAGTCAGGTGACTTGACATCCAACAGCCACTGCCTATGGAGATTTCATAATATATGTGGATTCACTGCAAAAAAATAAACAAAGAAACAAAGACAGAAAAAAGCCTTTTGCATTAACTGTGTAAGAGGATTTAGCCAATATTTCGCTGGGCTCTTGCACTGTATCACATTAATTGTTACAAATCATGACAGTAAAATGTTACGCTGGAACTTCATACCTGTTCATTTCCACTTGCTTTTCCCATCAGTTTTTTTTCCCTTCACAGTGTGTTCCCTTCCATCTCTGTTGGCAAATAATGTGACCAGCTAAGCCAAGATAAGATTCTGCACAATCTACAAGAATACACAGACTGTAAAGCATGCAGTAGTTGAGTTTCCCAGTTAGCATAGCCAATGGCTTGGCATTTTAAGACTTGTGATCCAAGCAAGTAGGTCTCCCCACCACCACCTCCTGAAGCTCCATCACAGACTGTCATAGCACACTGTAGAACTCACTGTAGTCCTTGCTCTTTCACCTCCAGTTCTAACCGAGAGGTATTTGGAATTGTTTTCTGTTTTAATCTTTCCCTCCATTTGGGTAGCAGTGTGAAGACAAGTGGCTGAATCTGACCTCTCTGTTTCACAGAAGTTACAGGATTTCACTCAAAATTGCAATGTTGGCAGTTTTGTATATTTTCAATGTCAATTTGCAAATTTTTAAAACTTGCTTGGAGTTATATCAGATCCTACTGGCAAGCAAAAGCCTTGCAAAAACTCATAAAACAAGGGTGGGTGATACAATTATTATCAACAATGACTACCAACCAAGGTATTGCCCACCTGCGTTTTTGTATTTAAAATCCTACAATGTTAGATTCCCTGATGAACATTTTAAGACAACATTTTGTTTTGGATTTATGCTTCCCATTTCAACGGGTACATTATTTCACAAATTGTTTGATATATAAACAAAGATCAAACTAAGCATGAAAGTTTCAGAATAATATTTTAAACTTAGTTTCATTTTACATATGTAAATTATATTATTGATACGTTGTACCTTTGAAAGAAAAGCAGCATCACATTATATAGTGTCCTATTTCTCACCATCACTTCCTCTTTGCTAACTTCACTTCTTGTTCATGGGGACCTGACCCTCATTGGAATCACTTTGACAAACCATGCCTAAGTCAGAGTTTGCACATTTATTTTTAAACACCTTCCATTCCTATGCTATGAGCAAGATATGCATGAATGAAAATCTTGGTCCTAGGTCAATGGTGCTCTCAATTTCTCATCCTAGGCCAATTTTTCATTCCAGGCTGATGTAACATAGCACCTTCATAGAGTGCTGGACTATACTTCCAATAATACCCAACCAGCATGATCTAGAATAAATTCTACAGTGTGCTGGGTGTAATTTGTGAAGACCTCCTTTAGGGATAGGAAAACTGTGATCTTGCAGATGTGGTAGAACAGCTCCCAACATCCCAGGCTTTTAGCTAAACAGACTGGGGATAGTAAAAATTACAGTCCATCGTTTTCAATAAGGCCACAGTGTCACCACCCATGTATCGTTGTATCACCCCTTTGAATGTTGGCTGTCTCGACTTGCAATGTGTTGTCCCCTCTCAACATTGCTTTCTCTTTGGCACACCTGGGAGAAGATGCTTCAATACTAGAATAATGTTCCCTGATTTTTTTTTTAAATCCATTACTGTAGTTGCTTCTACTCTTACATATCTGTAGCTGCAGTTTTCTGCAATAAATTTGCAGTCTTAGCAGGGAAGGGCTTTTCAAAAATGGGAAATAAGCAAAGAGAACTTCGCACCCTAGTCTGTCTGCCTTTCTAGGTGGGGCTGTCATATTTCAAGGTGGGGCTTCAAAGAAAGGAATGGAAAAATCAGTTATTTTCTTGTTCCTGGTGCTAATGAACTATCATCCTTTTGCCAAGTCCCAGTAAAATTGCAGATTTTAATGACTACTGTTGTTAAGAAAGCACATTGAGTCCTTACTCTGTTTGTCCTTACCCTTCCACGTGATTTGGAACTGCACGGAAGCCTCTGGGAATAAAAGAATGCATGCGAATGTTGGGTCTCTGAGTGTGGAATCCTGCAAGCATGGGGCTATGAGTGATGGCACTACTTAATCCAGACTGTCCCCGTTTGGATGGTGAACGTCTGCACTTCCAATAAAGCCAGAACAAGACTATAGAAATGTACTGACAGGGAACACTTAACTTCCTATTTTAGTAAGTGACATTGCAGCTAGGAATTTTGCCATTATTGGTTATTGAACAAAGGAACTTGAGGGGCATATTGCAACATGAGACAACAGAACTATAATGCATGAAAAACATCATAGTTCTATCCTACTGGTTTTAAATAGGGAGGTGTTTTTTAAAAAAAATGAAAATGCATCACATTACATTTATCCATTAGATCTCGACTCAAGGATTCCTGTCTTACCACTCAACAATTATTTTGTGATTGGCCATTTTTATGAGTCAACGTGCTTTCTACATTTCCTTTTCTTCTGAACTCACTATTTACAATTCCCATGCCAACAATTTGTACCTATATTTTTAAACTCCCCATAGCACTTCATGCATCAGAAGTGAGTTCTCACCCATTCAATGGTATGTTATGATAAATGTGTTAGTCTTCATACTTCCACCAGATTCTCAATGTGTCAACACCAGCCTCTATGAAAACTAAACCATTTAATTTTGTTCAATGTATTTGACCTTTATTCACTCAGATATCACCTTAATTAAAGAAAACAAGAATACCCAATTCTTCTAGAAAAATATGATTAAAAAAAAGACAATACACAAAGGATTAAACTAGGGATGGGCACCTTATGTAAAATGACATGCTGTTTCATCGTTTCCTTAGCTTACAAACCTAAACAGCAAACAGCATGTCATCAAGAAAGGAACTGAAACTCCATTTTTTCTTTTGGAGATGAAATCATTTGTCCCAGCCTCTTGATCCAGCCATCTTGAGAACAGGATTTTTTAAAAAAACTGACTGATTTGTTTTCCTTCCTTCCTCAGCTGTTGACATAGCTTATCTCCAGTCATGATCTGCCTGAAGCAAGCCAGGAGCTGAGCTCTTCACTTCACTGGCTGCGTTTGCAAGTTGATTTAAACTGATTGTTTTCCTTTCCTATTTAAGTAGGACTGTGGAGGCTAATTTTTAAACATATTTTCTTTCCTTTCCTTCCTGTGCTGATCAGCTCTTCAATTATCTCTCCGATCTCTCAGTGCAGCAGCTAGCTATTAGGTTTCTAGCTTATTAACATAGTTAGAGATCTTTGCTTGAAAGCAAATTGATTGGAAGGTTTGAGGGTCTTTGATTAAGGGCAGTGGGCTCCCTGTTAAAAAAAAGAAAAGAAAATTTGCCCATTATTTAATTGCCTTATGAAGCGTTTCGTTTCATTTTGTTTTGTGACAAAAATCTTTTTAAAAATCCATTATTAACGAAACAAAACTAAATGAAGACTGAAATGTAACAAAACACTATATTTCCATTTCTCTAGATTAAATGAATACAGTATATTGTGGCTTCTTTGGCCATTACAATGGGATGTAATACCCCATCCCCAAGTTGGATGTAAGTTGTCAACATCTCACACACATTCAAGCTAATGAATCATGGCATCATACTGTTGTTGTTGTTGTTTAATCTTCAACTATGCTGAATGGATTAAATTCAGACTCAGTCTCAGATGCCAGTGTAGTGTAGTGGCTAGAATGTCAGACTAGGTTTCAAGAGTCCTAGGTTTGAATTCCTGCTTTGCCGTGAAAACTTTCTGTGGTATAGAACTGTTAAAATTACTCCTTCAGTATCTCACCTTGAAATCCCTGTTCTGATTTGAAGACATACAATAACAAAGCATATGCCCAATATTCAACACATTATACGTATTATGTTATATAAGCATTATACAGATATTGGATGCTTTTAATTAATTAATTGTGTGTGTGTGTGTGTGTGTGTGTGTGTGTGTGTGAGAGAGAGAGAGAGAGAGAGAGAGAGAATGTGCACATTACAATTTAAGAGCAAAAGTAGCAACATTCTGAATGTTACGTTACAAGCCATGATGGGTATATGTGTTACCTACAGGCTTAAAAGGAGGGTACCTCAAAATGTCGGAGTTGGGGGAGTGGTATCAGGAAACAGATATGTAATTGTCTCATGTGCTTCCAGAGGCATCTGTTGGGGCCACTGTGAGATACAAGAAGCTGGACTAGATGGGCCCTTACTTGATCCAGCAGGGCTCTTCTTATGTTCTTATGTGAATTGCTGCCCAGGGCCATCTCTAAAACTAAAAATCCTTCCCTAAACTAGAACATGTAGTTTGAGAGGCAGAGGCAGTTGTTCTGTGTGCTGTCATCCCCTGAAAACTACTAGCCCCATTCCCTCTACAATAAAAGCAGAGAGGGATAACTTCTGGTATAGGCAGGGCACTATAAGAATCAGAAGCCTTGGTCCTAGAAGTAGTTGGGGTCAGTGCTGCCAAGAGAGCTTCAAAATATTTTGTATAAATATTTGGTACCTGGAAGCATGTACTTTACAAAGAAAAGCTACCTTGCTCCAACATCTTTTTCATTTATAGAGAAAAGAATTGAGACAATTGCACATGGCCAAGAGAAGTGGAATTATCACCCCCAAATGGTGAAAGGCTCTCTCCTGAAACATCACTACCCTCGTCTAAATTGTCTTCCTTGCATCTATTTGGTCAAATTGAGAGTCATGGGAGATCTGATCACAATGCCTCTTTAGTGGTGGGAGTTAACTGAGCTTCTTTTCACACGACCCCTAAGATCCGCTGGCCACTTAAATTTGGAGCAGAGATCTTGGGGGTTTGTTGCTCTTCCTGCGTCCCCACCGCTCCGCACTTCCTTGATCCTGTCTGCGTGAGGGGAGGGAGAAAAAATGGGACAAAAGAATGCAGGCTCACCTCCGTTTGCCGGTCCAAGCCTCCCCAAGCCCCGTCGCCGTCCTGATTCCTTCTCTTAAAGGGGCGGGAGGCAAAAACAACAACAAACAGAAGCGAGGAGAGCCTGGCACTCACTCGTTTACATCCGGATCTGGGATTTTTCACCCTCCAAGAGCAGGTACCTGAAAAGTGCGCTGGGACGCGCTTAGGTGGGCGTGGCCGCACTTAATTTTCTGTAAACTCCGGAGCTGGTGGGGAAACAATTTTAAGCTCCGGAGCTGGGAGCCATTTGCGGCGGAGTTTAGGGGTCGTGTACAAATACCCTGAGAGGCTGACTACCAACCTAAGTGTGTAGGCCACTGTTTGGAGGACTGCAGGGACGGGGTGGTGCACATTTAAAGATGGAGATAATTTGTCCTTGCTGGAGTGCACCAGCCCACCCCCAGAGCGTTCCTACTTGCACCTTCTGGCCCCTGTCGGGGCTTCTACTCTTTTGGTTTGTTTGGATCAGTTCCAGTGCATGGGCTTGCTGCAACTGTTCCAAGCAAGCCTTCCAGCTTGACCTTGCCAGTATTGTGAAGTGGCTTAACATACCACTTCAGGATATTAGCGAATTAATAACATCCTCTCCTCAGCAGAGGGCAAGGGAACTGAATTTCTTTTTTT
>JAHTLZ010000111.1:1641958-1652446 GCA_023846285.1 Phrynocephalus versicolor | reverse complement strand
TGTGGATGTGGCTGGGCTGGACCACCTGCCCAGAAGTTTGAATCAGCACAGAGCCTCCTAGGACAGAGGCCAGCCAAGACCAACTGAAGTATTTTGGAATTATGTGATTATATGTAGCTTGCCATCTGTGCTTGCCTTTGGCAAGCAACACAGTTCCAGAGGTCTACCAGTAAACCACTTTCATCATAGATCAGAAACAATTTGATGGCACATAATTAATGAATATATTGTTGGAGTGGATATCAGGGAAGATGGATACAGAGTACAGACACCTAAAGTGAAAATTCAAAGTGACATTTTTGAACTCTGAGGATGCTTAAATATCCCAATGCATCTAGCTTTTTGAAAAAGGAAGCTAACCTTGGAAACTTATACACCACTTCAGTGAATACTCAACCCTGGAATCTACCTGGATAAGAAGCCATGAGAGGCAGCTAGAATCACTGCAGATCACAGCTATTCCTTGGCCCTTAAGCATGTGATAGTGTTGCACCAAGAACCCAGGTTGATGCAACTGGGGGGAAGAATTAAACTCACATTGGTTGTCCAAGTCAAAGGCCCATCAGCCCCTGTGATGTGTTGTTGTTGACAACAGACTACAGAAGTCACTCTCTACACCGCTGTTGGTAACATACATTAGGGAATGACTACACAGGTATTTGTCCCATTGTTTGTGCTGTGCTCCTTACTGTTCTTTTCCATATTTATTTAACCAACTATATGACACCAATGCTCATTGTGTCCAGATCCAATCTTTTGCTATTAGTATGTGATATATTTCAGTTGATTGACTTAGCTTATGGGAATTTTGGTAGCATTTCCAGTTGCGTTATTTTGTCATTCCTTCTGTCTATGTGATTGTTTATAACAGTACTTCTGAGCAGTTGCTGGCCATGTCCAGATGATATCATGGATGATCACCAGAGTGGGGCATGATGTGGTGGTGAAGCGCTTTATGTTTGTCTTCTGCTTGTGCCTGTAAATGGTTTGTTTAAATATACCTTTTTCTCTTGTTTTAGTACTCTAGCACTAAATTCATACAGCACTAATTCAAATGCTGATCATCATGTCTTGTCAGTTCTGTGCTATTTTACTTGCAAAACATGAAAAAAGGAAGGGATTTGAATGCTGCTGAAATGGGTGGGTAGGAAGGTGGTGATAATAACAGGGAAAGATGAGAAGGAAGGGGACTCTGTGATGTGTGGACACTTGAAACACACCTTCCTGGGATGATTTTAAAAGTTCTGCATGATGGCAAGGGACATTTAAATGCCAGGGTGCAATACAGAAACGTTTGTGTCAACCTGGGACAAATCTCTGCCTGAGCACACCCTTAGTTTATTGTTGTGTTGATTATAAACCAACCTGTGCTACCAGCATTTCTATGGAGCCTAAATTCTGTACACAAACATGAATAGGCAATGTTATGATCATCTGGCAAGAAGACAGCAGTGCAAAAGGTAACAGACCAATCACTGGGGTTATAGCTAGCATTTTGGCTTAGAGGGAAGAGAGAGAGAACATAAACTGGCACCTCAGTTCCTTTCATCTGCCATTCCCATTTTGGTAGCTTACTCCCTAGATGCCCTAAGCACATCCGATCCCGTCTGATTTCGGAAGCTAAGCAGGGTCAGCCCTGGTTAGTACTTGGATGGGAGACCACCAGGAAACACTATAGCACCTGGAGTAGGAACTGGCAAACTGCTCCAGTATTCCTGCCAAGAAAACTCCATGGTCACGAAGAGTCGGTCAGGACTATAGCGATGCAACACACACGCCTACAGCAAGCCAAGTATAGCCCTGGGGCTGCCTGGAACGCCACAGGGCTGCTTCCTGTCTCTCCCCTCTAGCCCTCATCTTTTCTTTGCCCTTTCTTTTCCTAGCAAAGAAATGATGAATTGCCCCTCTTGGAACCTCCAGGAAGGGTGCTTCACCTTTTAAATAAACCACAACCCCCTCTGCAGAACTAACTCCCTAAATATCCAGTTTTCAAAACTGGGAGGTGGACTTTGGGCCATGCATGATTCAGTTCTTTGGCATTTCGGATGGCTGCTGCAGATCCTCAAGTGTGTTGAGGGGGCGAAAATTGGCCTCTGGACATCCCAAGGTTGATTACCTTTGACCTGTAAGGACAATGCACTCATTACTTGACCAGATTTTGAGACTTTTGGCTTCTTGCCCAATTCCCCCACATTCTATACTATCTTTAAGCCCATGTAAAGCTTTTACAGATGTTCAAACTGGATCTTAAAAAGGGAGAGGTACTCTAGATCATAGTGCAAATATCCACTGGCTACTGGAGTGCATCAAAGAATTTCAGAATAGTCTATGTTTTATACATTACAGCAAAATCTGATTGCATGGATTCTGAGAAATTATGGGTTACTTTAAATGAAATAGGTGTCCCTCAGTGCTTGATTGTCCAGATGCATGACCTGAATAGTGGGCAGATGTCTACTATTAGGATAGAATATGAAGATAAAGAATTATTATTGATTTCTTATAGGCAAAGGTATCAGATAAGGGTGTTTTTAATCATCTTATATGTTCAGTCGTTCTATAGATCATATCATACAGAAAGGTGGACAAGATTCAGATGAAAGAGGAATGAAAATTGGTAGAGAAATATCAACAGTTTAAGATACACAGATGACACTGTCTTATTAGCAGAAAGCAGCAATGACTTGAAACAACATTTAGTGAACGTGAAAAAAGAAAGCGCCAAAGCAGGACTGCAGTTGAACATTAGAAAGACAAAAGTCATGACTACATAATAACTAAACAACATTAAGGCTGACAATGAAGAAACTGAACTTGTAAAAAGCTTTGGATAGCTTGATTCAATCATCAATCCAGATAGAGACTGCAGCCAATAAAACAGAAGAGGCTCGGAAGGAAAGCAATGAAGAAATTACTTGAAATGATGTATCACTGGAGAGCAAGATCAAGAGATCCATTCTCTTGTACTCCTGATCACTATGTGCTGGACAGTGAATAAAGATGAGAGGGGGGAAAATTATTCACTTGATGTATAGTGCTAGAAGAGAGTTTTGTGGATACCCTGGATTGCCAGAAAGACAAACAAGTGGGTGCTAGAGGAAATCAAGCCTGAACTATCTCTGGAGGCAAAAATGCTGAAACTTAGGCTGTCCTCGTTTCGGCACAGTGTGAAAAAGGCAAGACTCTCAGGAGAAGACAATGATGCTAGGAAAAGTTGAAGGCAGCAGGAAAAGAGGAAGACCAGAATTTGAGATGGATTGAGTCCAAAAATGAAACAAAGCTTGAGTTTAAAGGAGCTGAGCAGGGTTATTGACAGGACAGGGCATTTTGTAGATTGCTCATTTATAAATTGGAGACAACTTGGTAGGACATAACAACAATCAGAAGCCCCAAAAAGAATTCTGGAGAACTCAAAAGATTGCCAAATTTGTGATCCAATAAAACAGGGCTGTTCAACTTTGAACAGGCCAAGGTCTACTTTTTCCAGCCCAAAGTGCCTGAGGGCTACTACACTAAAACCTCTACTTATGAATTTTATCTGTTCCGAGCACATGCTCATAACTAAAAACTTTTGTAAGTACAGCAGCGGTTTCCTATAGGAATGCATTGAAAACCAGTTAATCTGTTTTGGAGGGAACAGATTTCAATGTGCCATGGCCTTTGAACTGCCCTGCTTGGCTGAGACAGTGGGCTGGCAGACCCAGAACTTTGCTGGGGCAGTGGTGGTTCTTGGGATGGGGGAGGGAGGGTTGGAAAACTTAGCCCCTCACTTTTTTTATTGATGGATGGCGGGCTACTTTTGAATCCTTCGCGGGCTACCGGTAGCCCACGATCTACCTGTTGGGCAGGCCTGCAATAAAAGAGTCCTGAATTTTGTTTCTATGCGGTTACTTCATGTCTCGTTCGTCCCTCCTTGCTGTCCCGCTTGGGACCAGTACAACAAAAATCTTACCTCACGTCCATAGCATGACTACAAACAGTTGCCTTGACCATGCCCCCGGAACTGGGAACAGAGTGTGACAAGCCATACCTGCCCCTGGGCTGGGGAATTCGCTTGTCACTGTTAGTTCCCGGTTCCTGTTCCGAGACAAGGGACCGTGTGGTAACAACTGTCACAAAACAACCAGTGTCCGCCTAGTGGTCAGCGGCTGAAGTGGCATTCAATATTGGTGTCCCATTGCAGTGCAAATGTTTATTAAAGAAAGTACAGTGGTACCTTGTATAACAGACAGCTTGTATAACATAAAATTTGTACAACATAAAAAATTCTGGAGATAGGGGAAATTTGCTTAACATAATTGCCTATGGGGAAAATCCGTACAACATAAAAATGGGATTACTCTGCTTTCAATGCATTCCTATGGGAATTTGTATAAAGGAAAATTTGCTTAACATAATTTCTTTTGGAACGAATTAATTCCTTTATACAAGGTACCACTGTACTGAAAATTCTGTAGCATTGACGTGTAAATCCCGGAAGACCAGTAAATCAAAATATAGAAAAAGTTTTATTTACGATATTTAAAAAAAGGGTTAAGAAAGCAAGACAAATTCAAAATTTTTTCACAGAAAAAGACTGTGAAGTAACAGTTGTCACGAGACAAGTAATCATGCCCATGAGTAAACGGAGGCAGGGACTGAACAGGGACAAAACCAGGTGACTGCGAACAACACTGTCATGGTACAAACGTAATTGCGGAACAACGTGGGCCGTGAAGTAACTACCATATGGCAAAGATTCTTAGTCCAGGGAAGTAGAGATGGAGGACTCTGGAACATCAGCATACGTCTAAGACCAGTGCATGGTTAATTGTCTGTGAGGGATTGCAACATATCTCCTTTTCAAATAGGGAAGGAGTAGCATGTTGCTAGCTTCATCCCTGCTTGATCCTCCAGCAGGACGTGTCATAATAGTCCTTCCTTCTTGCAAAGAATGTCAATTGCAGCTGGGACGTAATAACACACTGTCCTACTTGCAACTGACTCATCTCCCCATTATTTTGACTTTTAGCCACAGAAGATGCAAGTATTTCTGAAATAACTGGAGTTTTTGCTCATGAAAAGTTGGAAAGGCGAGCAACATGCCCTTCGGGTGCACAAATAAATAAAATAAACGCCTCAAGTAAGTCAATAAATATCTTGAAGTGGCCTCCCAGATGAAGCATTTGTTCCAACTCCTTTCCGTTCCTTGGCACCAAAGGAGCTTGGGGTGTGCTCGGATTTGTATCCAACCAACTCCTTCAGAAAGCGAATGAAGAAATTTCACAAAGAAGTGTTTAAGAAATCCACTGTCCCCCCTGAGCTGCTCAGGTGGAGCTTTGTTTATGTTGTTGTTTTGTTTTGAGCCTTCATTGAAGCTTCTGGCCAGCGGGCAGACTCAGAGTGGACACCGCCTTCCAGTGGAAAGCACAATAGTGTTTAGCTGCCCGCCTGGCAGGAAGCCATGTGAAAAATAAACGCTACTTAACAAGGAGCTTGAAAAGGAATGGAAAGTCACACGGAAAAAAAGCATTGTCCTAAGAAAGACAAGAGGAATATTCTATGGCTGCCAGGAACAATACCAGTCACATCAGTGCAGGACCAGGTGCTTTAAGAAACGTTAAGGCTCTGTATGGACGAACTCGAAAGAAAACAAGCACTTCCGGCTGCATCAGGAATTAACGACATGAATGGACCTCCGCTTCCGCCTTTGTTCAAGTTTGTTTGCCTTACGTTCATACAGTATATCTTTAGGCCAGGTGCTTTCCCTGTATGTAATGTGGGCTGGTGGTTAAGTGATTAAAATTAAACGGAGACGAGTTTCCTTTTCCCCCCAGACGTCTTTTCTTTTTTATGACTGGAATTCTGCCAATGTCTACTGAGACCCATTGTTTGAGATTAACCATCACAAGTGCTGTGCTGGGCCGATGTGGCCTTGATGTTATTGACTCTTGGGCTTGCAAGTCGGTTTTATGGCTGTATCACCTTGAAGCAGCAATGGCAGTAATCACCTGCTAGCCACCGCATTCAGAGAGCAATCTAACCGAGTGCCCGTTATAAATCCTCTTCAGTATCTCTGGGTTCCAAGTCTTTGGAGACAGCATCTTCGCTCTTCAGAAATCATACAATTCCCTGCAGTCAGGACAGATCTTTCATTCCGATAGTCCTCAAAATTTCGTTTTGTGCAGAGGGCATCTTCTCATTATGGCAGTAAATGGAACAGCACTCTCTCTAGGCCCGCTTCCTCCCCTCTGAGGTGCTGGCAAGGTTAGGTGCAGGTAAGTAGAAGTTGTCTGGCCACTTTGGCCCAGGCCCTATGAGCTGGAATAGCAGGTTCTTCCCGAGACAGCAATTAGGTGGCAATGACGGCATTGGCCACCGCTGCAGGTTATAAGTCTGAGCCGTCATTAAACAGGTCTGTTGTTAAGTGAGGAGTGGCTGTAATATTGTGCCATCTGAAGGCTCAAGGTCTTTGAGCCTCGTAAGAGTTCTGCTGATCTAATTTTCAAAACCAATTATATTCTCATCTAACGTGTTTCTATGAATTGCCTCTAGCTCTTTAGTCTGCCTGACTAAAACACTTTTTAATATCATGGATTGAGGTGCTAATCAAAATATCTCCTCCACAGACTCTCCCTTTTCTTACCAAACATTTGACCAGTTTATATTGACCAGATATGTCTCTTTTTAATTACTTTTCACCATGTTCTCCTATTTTATGAGAAAAGCATTCAATTTCAATTTTAGTACTTTTATCAGCTGGTCTTTTCCGGCACTTAAAAATTAGAATATGGTGTAATAGAGTACACTGAGCAGTGTTCATATTCTTAGCATCCATGAATACAGCTGGGGAGCTTAAAATACTTGTCTATTTATCTATGGATGAACGCCTTATTCACAAGCACTTATTTGCAGCAAACTACCATTTATTTTAACTCCAGCTCCCTTCCCACCATGGAATTGTGCCAACCCTAAGTAATGGTGCTGTGCTGTCTCAAAACTGGTCTCCTATAATCTGTGCCCAGTAGGTTGTTCTTCCTGCTTTATGTCTTGCAATTCATTTTCCCTGTGATGATCAGCTGTAGCAATCTGAACTGTACAATTCTTGACCTGTAACTGAAGTACTGTATTCTAGCTTTCAACATTTTAAACGTTTCATGAATCTGTGGCTCATCTTACCTGCATTTTTCAAGAAGATCACATTTCAAATGCTTTAATAATTGCTATAATTTTAATAAATCACATTTTAAAAAAATTCAAATACAGCAATCCAATTTCACCTCACCCTTAGTCTCCAATATCGTTTTATAGAAAATAGAATTAATAATAATTTACCTCAGAGCTATTTAAATAGGGTTGGGTTGAACTTTACACCTAACCTATATTAACAGAATACTCTGTAAACTTAATTGCATTTTCCCACTAACCTAAAAGGATATTTTACAAATTACAACCCTAGACACAGCAAGCCTTAAATAAGTTTTTTTCCTCTTATCTCAAATAAATTACAATATGTTATGTGGCATCTCCAATACAAGGAAACATCTGTTTTAAAAGCAGACGATTTACTTAGAATTTGTTGTTAGTTTTCTAAGTTTTTTGAAAGAAGGAAAACCGTACCTGTAATCAAGGCTTAGACTCAACAAATACAATGAATATTTAAGTAAAAGCACTAGAAATTGCTCCAATTTTCAAAGAGGCAGGGATTTTAGCTTGTATTTGCCTTCCCACTCCCTTCCCATCACCATTTTCTTCTGCTAAGAAGCAACAAATTTAAAATTAAAATGTAAAAAAATACAGAATCTCCTGGCAGCTTTAGTGCAGTGGTTAGTGAATAGTGTTTAAACACATGGAGCTCCAGTTGCACAAGATGAGAGAGTGATCTGATGAGGTATTGGTTGCATGCCTGGTCATGGGACCATATGACACTATCAGGCAGGGCCGGCGCTTCCATTAAGGTGAACTAGGCAGTTGCCTAGGGCGCGAAAATGGAGAGAGGGCACTGGCCAGCCTGCCGCCCCCCTGCCACTGGCCATCACCATCCGTCCCCCCACTGCCCGCCAGCCGCTCGTTGCCGTCCGCCCATCGCTGCCCACCACCACCCTTGCCCATCGCTGCCCCCCCGCCATCCGCCATCCGCCATCTGCCACCCCGGCCCTGCCCCCATGTCCTAGTGCAAGGGGTTAGACAGATGGGAGTGGCCCCAGAGGATAGGACCAGAAGCAGAATTAATCTCACGCGGGGTGTATGGTTAAGCAGGGGATGATAATAGAAGGGTTCCTCCTATTATCAGAGGAACCTGAAGAGGAGGAGCCTAATGAGGGAAAACCAAAAAGTGCGGGAGATATAAAGGGAGGTTGAGAGGAAGAAAGGGAGAGAGAGGCGGAGGCAGAGGAATGGAAGGTATATGTCTACAGGAACCCAAAGGCTCCTTGAAGGAGGGACCCTTCCAAGGGCCATGGGTGAGCGTATTAAATGGAGAGGGTGGTAGAGTGGGCCTGTCACCCTTGTTGCGGACCTTTGTGCGCCAGCGTGGACCGAGTCTCAGGTGTCCCAGGATTGGAAGAGGTTCCAGAAGCTCCAGTGTCCTCAGAAGCCCTGAATGTGGACGTTTCACAATGGAGCTACTCCGTTGTTTTGGACGATCCATATGGACAGATTGTACCTTCAGAGATTGTTGTTCGCTCAGATGCTAACGTTGAGATTGAAGATGATAGTTTTTGCATCCCATCTCCGCTCCTTGAAGGGTCTACAGGGGAGGAACCAACCATGAGGAGGCAAATGGGAAAGCCTGGGTTGTAGAGTTGGAGGCAAGAGTTGGATGAGCTGTCTTTTCAGTGGGGCGAAAATTGGATCTGAGGCACAGATTCTCAGGACCCACATGATTTTAATGTAGGATCACCCCCAAACCACTCTCATTTGTAGGCATCATCTCTGTCCATAGACTGGGGATGATCCTACATGAATATGTGAATAAGTTAGGATCCATGCTTGGGAACAGTGTTCATGCACCCTGCCAGGCCATGCACCATGCTTTCTGTGGTGCTGTCTGCACATACAAATAGGACTTATGATTTCATAGTGGTCTGAAGCAGATCCAGCTTTAAAATTATGTGGATCAATGAGGATCCATGACTGGGACAGATGTGCACACCTTCCTGGATCGAAGGAATCTATCCTAAATCCTTACCCTGTAGTCTGCAGCTGTTCTGCCCTGTGCTGGGTTTCTTGAGCGTTAGTAATTATGCTAATTACACCACACACCAGAGCTCCTTCTTCAGTTTTGATTTGATTGTTAGAGGCAACTGTTGCAGTACATCACGCACAATTGGCAGCACTAGTTTAGTCTTGAAGCATGCTGGCAAGTATCATAAGCCCTCCAGCAACCCGGAAACTCCCTTTTGATGTTCTGTATGCTGGTGGATTCCTCTGTAGATTATGATACAGTATGCTCATAAATCAGGGCTAGTGACTGTATAGCCAATACTAGAAGAACTGGTGTATCAACCACACAGAGATCAAGAAGCGGAATGGAGATACTTTCCCCTTGAAAAATAAACAAACAACTCAAGGGTCACACCTGAATTCACACTACCTCTCCCACCTGAGAGGAGTTTTTGAACAGGCAGCTGACAGCCAACTTGATCCAGGGTTTCAAAGGCTTTTCTCCTCAAATGGGGAGCTGCCTATAACCACAAAGCCTCTGCTTGATGAGAAGTTTAAAACTGCTAGTCAGATCAGTTGACTGCTACCCCAAACCACAATCTTATCGTTTTAATTAATGTATTTAAAATATTTCTAAATGCCTTTGCAGTGACCAGTCCAGCCAACAGCGTGCCTACCTGACCCTTTACTTTTATTGCCTATGTCTCCCTTGCCAGGAGAGAGAGCTTTGAAGGAACAGATCGGGCTGCCTCGAAGCAGCCCCAATACAAGTGGTAACATTTAATGGGAGCTGGATGAAATTAAGCAATGGGTGGATGAGGCCTGTGGGACATACTCCCACCAGCCGCGTCTAGGGGCTGGAACCATTCTTTGTATCTGCACTGGGCAAAGAACACCTTTGCAAGGCAACCACTCCCCCACCACCACCACTAGCAGCTTCTATTGCATTACTACTAGACTCAGGTGCTTAACAATAATATTCTCAGGCATATAATCCCTGAGAGTGAAGGCAAAATCCACAAGCAAAGCTCCACCAGTTGTCTAGCCATCTACTCAAAGGCTTCAGTACTGTACTAGTTTCTCATAAAGCCAACTTTCCTGAGAAGTAGCCTGCGTCCCAGGGTGCCCCCAGTAGAAGACAGTAAATCATTTCTGAGAACTCTAGCTGTAGAAAACCCAAGAAAGGGCTGTCATCATTTAGAACTGACTTGATGGTACTACTACTACTACTACTACTACTACTACTACTTGGTGAGCATAGCTACCAGGTGTTAAGCTGGAGTTGGCCTTCTCCAATGATCGAGCTCTTTCCAAGAGCCTAAAATGACTGGAGATATCTTCGTA
>JAHTLZ010000111.1:1628600-1641948 GCA_023846285.1 Phrynocephalus versicolor | reverse complement strand
TATTATTATTATTATTATTATTATTATTATTATTATTATTATTATTAGAGATGGGCATGACCAGAAAAAATGACGTTTCGAGTTGTCGTTTGTCGGGGCGGGTCCATTTCGGGTCATTTTCGTTTGTCGTGAAAATTTTCAAAAATTTGTTGTTTCCGTTTGTCATTTGGGTTGGGGTTTGGGTTGGGGTTGGGGTAAGTGAGTGGGCTCTGGGAGGCACCTCTCTGGGTGCCTCTGACGTCTGACCCACTAAGAACGGAAGGGAAGCGTAACGCAAAGCCGCCGCGTACATTACATTTACATTATGTTAGGGTGGGGGGTAAGTGGCAGAGGCACCTCTCTCTCTGGGTGCCTCTGACTCACTAAGAAGGGGAGCATACTAGCGTACCTGATGTACAGGTTAGGGAATGGGATAGGGGATAGTGGGATCTGCGAGACACCTCTCTGGGTGCCTCACTTTGACCCACTAAGAAGGGAAGTGTACTTGTGTACGGATCTGGGTTAGGGATGGGGTTAGGGTAAGGGCTAGGCTTAGGGTTACGGTTAAGGTTAGGGTGGGTTAGTGGGCTGCACCTCTGGGTGCCTCTGACCCACTAAGAAGGACAGTGTACTGGTGTGTGGGTTAGGGTTAGGGTTAGGGTTTGGGTAGGGTTAGTGGGCTTTTAATGCCCTCTCTGGCACATCCAGAAGTCTCAGTCAAAACCTGGCCATGCGATTGGTGGAATGGCTCCAAAGATTTGCATGGTCCCATCCCATGGCCAGCCCATCATTGCGCAGGCGCAGGTGTAAAAAAATAAAAATAAAAATAAAATAAAATAAAATAAATGGAGACGTTTTATTGAAAGAAAAACCCACTGCTGCTACTATAAAAAAATCAGGCATTTAAAATACCTAATTTTCAAATGTTCATGTGGTGCTTTGGTGGGTTTTTGGACCACGATTTAAAAATAAATATTGCGGTCGCCATTTTGGATCCCCCCCCACCGCATGGGATACGATGAGGATGACCCCCCCAGCCTGGTGCAAGCAGCCCAGGACAGGAGAGGGGGGGGAGGCCGGGGACCCCCCCCAGAAACCACCCCTCTCTGGTAGGTGCCCTCACTGAGGCAGGCATATTTTCGCTGCTTTTATGGCTGGCAGGAATCGGGTTTTTAAAAAAAAAAATTAAAACTTTTTTTCTGTGCTGCTTGGCATCGCGCAATCGCCGTGATGCCATGAACGACAACGACAAACCCGACCAAATTTGTCTTTTATTGGGTCGGGTTCGAGCTGGAGCGGAGTAATTCCCGTTACCGTTCTCGTAACGACAGCCAAAAACAGAAACGAGGATTTCGCCGAGTTGTGCCCATGTCTAATTATTATTGTTATTATTATTAGTCAATCAACTAGGCAAGAACCACCAGGCTTGACACAGGCCATATTTTCTATTCTGGAAGCTGATCCTTATATTTGCTTGTTTATTTACTTTATTTCCCATCTTCTCCCTTGCAGGATGCAAGAAGGCTTACTACAAGCACTCAGAAAATGCAGTTAAGTACATTAGATTTTTTGAAAGACTGTTAATTAAATGGTTACTTTAACTACATTAATGCAGCTCAAAGCCTTTTAAAAACAAGATCTCAAGGATAGCTTTCATGATTGGCAGAGAGCCAGCAGGAAAATCCTGTACAGTGGGGATTCTTGATGACTCAGTATTCTCGGTACATCCTCCAGAATGGTAAAGGTTATGATAAGATTGAGTGATTTCAGTTCCAAATATGGCGTATTCAGAGGTGGCTTACCATCCCCTTCTTGGGGTGGTGGTGGTGGTGGTAGTGCTCTGGGGCTGTGCAGCTTGACAAAAAGCTACACAACTTCTGATGGGAGGCACAGTGGTTCCCAACCTTTTTTTTTCCGGCCATGACCCACCTAAGCATCTCTGAAATCCTGATCCCTCCCCCAATGACATATAATTAAGATCAAGCCAGGGGGCCCTCTTGAAAGAGCTATCCCTCAAGGAGGTAAGAGGGATGGCTTGCAGACACAGGGCCTTCTCGGCAGCTGCTCCCAAGCTATGGAATGCCCTCCCAAGTGAGATCCGCCTGGCGCCAACACTGATGACATTTTGGCACCAGGTAAAAACCTTCCTGTTCCAGAAGTTTTTTAATTGATACAGTTTAGATTGTGGGTCTTCTGATGGCAATTTTAGTGTGATGATTTTAGTATAAGGTTTTTATTATTGTTTTAATTATTTATTGTTGTTTGATGTTTTTAATTGTTTTAATTCTTTGATTGGAAGCCGCCCAGAGACCTTTGGGTAGTGGGCAGCATATAAGTTGTAAAAATAAATAAATAAATAAATAAATAAATAAATAAATAAATAATTCCTATTATTCAAAAAGCAAATTCCTGCTCTTGCAGAGTACTGTACTCCTTTTCAGACCAGCCCTAGGAAATGCACTTTAACAAATGCAACAACAGGTAAATGAAACACAGCTGTTTCATCACAAATATCTAAGAACAATTTGCAGGCTTTCAAATTCACAGTTAATAACAACAACAATCTAAAAAAAAATTCCGTAAAATTGCGCCCCTTTAAAAATCAAAATGCCCCCCTGTGGGACGTGGGCCCCATATTGGGAACCACTGCTGTAGAAGCAAACACATAGTCTTGGGTTCTTTGGCCAGCTACCTAATTCATACATGACGCTAACCCTGCAGCAGGCTCCTTCTTCATCTAGTGCAGGCATGTCCAAACTTCTGCCCTCCAGATGTTTTGGACCACAACTCCCACAGTCCTTTGCCATTGGAAATACAGGCTTCGAATTCTGGGAGTTGTGGGGCAAAACATCAGGAGGGCCGAAGTCTGGGCATGCCTGAGCTAATGCCCTCTCCAGACCTATTTCCAGGTTGAAGGTTTGATAGAAGCCAGTGCTTTCTGCATGGAACCTATCCCATTGTGTATGTACCATAAGATGTTGGTATGAAGGTGTCTACCCAGTGTGTGGGAGCGATGAAGAAGGCTAGGAATTATCAAAAAGGGGATTGGAAAAAAAACAGCCAACATTATAATGGCATTGTACAAAACAATAGTAAGGCCGCACCTGGAGTATTATGTACAATTCTGATCACCGCATCTCAAAAAAGACATAGTGGAACTGGAAAAGGTGCAGAAGAGAGCGACTAAAATGATTACTGGGCTGGGGGACCTCCCTTATGAGGAAAGGCTAGAACATTTGGGGCTCTTTAGTCTGGAAAAGAGCCGCCTGATGGGGGATGATTGAGACATACAAAATAATGCAGGGCATGAGTAAAGTGGATATAGGAACACTCTTCTCCCTCTCACAAAATACCAGAACTAGGATTTAGGTGGAATGTTTATACAGTATACAGACTGGTCCTCCTGGGATAAAATCATCAGACATTGCTATGAACAATGCACCAGCTCCCTCTACAGTATAGGCTAGAGAATGTCAATAGAGCTATCAATGAAAAATTGTGTTTCATTTACTCATTTTCCACAAAGGTTCCACCAAATGCAGTTGTTAACATCTATATTTCATTTGGTTCTTCTGTGTTTTTTTCAGACTGCAATAAAATAAAATAAAATAAAACCCAATCCCCTGATCCCTCCCCCCCCCAAAAAAAAACCCAGAAGGGGAGCATAGCTCCTACAGAGGCAGCTATATTTAGGATGACTCATCCATCTTTCTAAAAATGGGTGGAGGTTTGGTGCAGGCTGTTATTAGATCAGCAAAGTCAGTAAGTGTCAGCTCAGCACACCTTTCCAATGGGTGCCATTTTATTATCCCACTTTTTCCAAGTATTGATTTAATTATCACATCAACACTTCCCGGAGAGCTTTTATTTTTTTACCTGAATGGAAGATGCATCACTATAGTGTTAGTTTTAATTTTAAACATGCTTCCTGGATGCTCCCTAATGTGATAGGGTTTTTATTTTTATTTTTAAAAGGATATAAGATAATTTATATAGGATAATTGCATTTGCAGCTACTCCCTTGGAATATCTGTACTGTTCTAGAACGTTGACATAAATTTGGATATTATGGACAGAACAAGATTAAGAGAGATATTAAGATACTAAGGGCGTGGTGGCTCAGCGGGCTAGAGCGCTGAGAACTGTCGGCTGCAAGGTTGGCAGCTCAGCAGTTGGAATCCTGGGCATCACGCAGCGGAGAGAGCTCCTGCAGTTAAGCCCTGCTCCTGCCAGCCTAGCAGTTTGAAAGCATGTAAATGCAAGTAGCTAAACAGGTACTGCCGTAAAAAAAAGTGAGACGGTATAACAGTGTTTCCTTTGGCCACATGGCCACGGACTTGCACAACACTGGCTCTTCGGCTTGAATACAGAGACGAGCACCACCCCTGGAGTCGGACACAACTAGCACGCATGAGCAGAGGGAACTTTTACCTTTACCTTATCCCTTTTGTGAAGAAAAGAAGGCAGACACAGGACTATAATAATCATAGTCTGGTTCGCAGCGATCAAGCTTTTACAGGAAAACTTTTTTGCATGTTCAATGATTCGTTAATCTTCATATTCTCAATATTCCTTCCTTTGGGCAAGGAGCCTTTTCCCAATTGTGGAAACCTTTAAACTAGAGGAAAGTCTTATAAAATTTAGGCAGAAAATAGATTTTGGGATTCAGCAGGCTGCTAGTTCTTGTGTAATTGCCTACCTAGCCATTGCATATATGGTTGCCTGAGGCTATATGGTGTCCAGGCAATAAGTAATTATCTCAGTTCTGGGATCACCCAGAGCAAAGTCAACAACTCTTAGAAACAGGTGGGCCTTGGATCTCCCTTAGGCAAAACGTCATGCCCAACTCTTGAGAATGACTGTTTCCTGAGAAATATTATACAGTACGTCATCCATTTGGCTGCAACAATCTTGTTTCTTTTATGAAAAAAAAAATCAACATCCCTTTCCAAAGAATACTGATGTTTCTAACTGCACCCAATCAGTTCCTGCCAGAGAAAGGAATACAGTGACCCCCCACCTATCACTGGGGTTAGGGACCTGAGCTAACCCGCGATAATTGAAAAGCCGCAATATGCGGATCTAGGTCGGGTCAGGCTGGGGGTTCTAGCTGGGGGCGCTTGTACTTACCCCCAGCCTGGCGCTGCCCTGAATGGGACTGCGAGGGCCTCCCTGAGAACCGGAAGTGACTTCCGGAAAACTGGAAGTGACTTCCGGATCACCAAAAATCATTTCTGAGGCCTCCGAGGGACTTTCCCCCCTTACCCCAGGGGGCCTTTTTTCATATACTATGGTCCTGCAATATAGCGGGACCGCAGTATATGAACCGCGAAAGGGTGGGTGACCACTGTATGCTGAAATACAAAACAAAAGTTGGAATATACCACCTGTTCTGTAGCTAGTAGTAACCTGGGGTTCCAGGGGAAATAAAAACTTGAAACAGCCCCAAGAAGAGAACACACAGAGAAATAGAATATTCTAGTAAATAATTATGGTTTAATTTGCCAAAGTCCTAAATACCTCATCCAGATGTGGATAGCATAGTCAGCATGCCCTCTAACCCTACTAGAGGACGAGCACTGAATTTTTGATCCCAAAATGGTGCCTCCTTGTTGCAAACAGCCGAGTCGGCAGTGTCCCGTGCAGTTGGAAGGCCAAAACCAAACATCCAGCATTTGTTTCACATCAGCCGAATCCAACGTACACTCTGGTTCCCCCAGGAATCTATTCAGAGCATCACCAACACCACAAACCCTCAAAGGAACAGAAGCAGCAGCAGCAGCAGCAGCAGCAGAAAGGAGAAACATGGAGTCAAGATGCTGAGCTGTCAAGGCAATGTTTTTGTCGTTTGAGGCTTTTGGATGTGAGGAAACCAGAGCACAGAGAAGCCTTTCAATCCCGAAAAAAAGGTGTCAGATTAGAAAGCCAGAGCAGAGTCATCATTAGAAGAACTTGACGCCTCGCCCGTCATCCAGGGTGATAATTTCAGCCTTGTGTTCCTGTTGTAACGCTTGCAGAGCACGAAGTAGCATGGTCTCTTCCAAACCATGGAACTCTAGGAGAAGATGACACAGGCTTGGTTGAAGGATATAGCATAATAGAACTGGTGTGGGGTGTACTGGTTAGACCAGGGCTCAGAGGACACAAGTTCAAATCCCCACATGGCCATGAAATACACTGGATGACCTTATGCTAGGCATGCTCTCTCATCCGCTCTTACATCTCTGTTTAGGCATCAACTTCAGTAAAGTACTGGGTGTGCAAAATCTACCATCCTGGGAATCTAATTTCTGTTGTTGTTTTTAAGCTAGTTACTGGCCCTTCACATCAGTACTGTAGCAGTACCTAAGCAATCTCAGAGACAGGGAAGAAGAATTTCCTGGAATCAAATGATGAGGTTTCTAAATCTTGCAAAGGTAGCTTTGTTCCTTCCCATGACTGGTAAAAGGAATCTTACAATAGCATTTTTTCATAGATATAAAAGGTATGTATTTGGATGGGGGCGTGGGGGGAGAGGGATTGAGGGGGGGTTGTCAAGTCACATCCCTTTTATGAAGACCCTAAAAGGGTTGCCAAAGTAGGTGAAACATTTAAGGAACAGTTTTATCAGTGCTACCTCCCAGATTTTCCATGGCTGAATGGGAACTTCAGTCCAGGCCTCTCAAATCCTCCTCTATCAGTCCATCCACTCCACCACGCGGGGTATCTGATAGAATGTATTGGCCATCTATGCATCCTTTTTGGATAGGCGAGTGGAGTTGGACAGGAGGCACAGTATACACATACTTTACATGTATGGTTGCACAACTGCATTGTAGACTGCTTTGTTCAACAAATTCAGTTCCCGAACAGCCGTAAAATCACGAGTTTAACTGTTTAGGAAAGTCAGTACAATAAGAAAACTAAAAGACTGTGTTTTAAAGCAGGAAACAAGTAGAAGAGCTGCATCAGACAACATTAGCAGAGTTCTAAAGGAAGAATCTTGCAAACTCCTTGGCTAGCTGTTGGTTATAATGTTCTCTTATAACCAAGGCAATGGGGGTTCTAAAATTCCCTTTATGTTACTTATTGAAAGCGGGAATTAAAAGCAAGCTAGCAATTTAACCTACCCCAACACAGAAGAAAGTTTGGGAAGTGGAAACCATTTATATCTGCACGGGAGTCAACAGATCACTACAATATGAAACCTGCCAGACCTAGGGCTCACCTTCACTCTCTGTGTCCTCCCCATTGGATAACTCATACAGTGTGAAAACTGAGTTGGTCATCCCATTCTTTGATACCTGGGAATTGAAGAAGGGGGAAGAGAAAATGAGGAGAACCGTAACCTTTTAGTGACATATTAATGTACTTCAGCCTTGACAGCAGTTGCAATAACGTAGCAAGAAGAAATAAGACAGTACTGTAATAAAAATATTTAAGCCACACAGAACTAAAACATGGCAATAAAAATGTAGCAGGAGTCAGAAGCAAATTCGGACCAATGTTTTGATCCAAAATATTTCCACAAATGTCTAAGAGAGTGGACAATAGGTTATAGAACCAAAATTAATTATGGTTCATTATTACAACGCATGTAGCATTGCTCTCCTCTTGTACTACATAGGGCACCTTGCATTTTCCTCACTCTTACCCACTGGTAGATGAGCTTGCCCCATTCCTCCGGACATCGCCACATGACCAGGAAGCTAGATTTGTTCTTGTCAAGCCATTCAAGATTCCCTGGGAGGAAGCATAAAATGCCTGTATCATGAGGGCTGCATTTGCAACACAGACTGAACCCATCAGGGTGAAGAGCTGGTTCTTCCATACCCTATATTCCAGCAGCCCACCTTATTTGTTAACAAAGTCACCTAATGAACACATTAAGGCTTGGGAAGAAAGCATTACTAATCAAGAACTACATCTTAGTGGAACGGAGAGACTGGGTGTCAACCCAGAGGCTCTGTTACAGGACCTGTACAGCCCTGTAGAGACCAAGAGCATCACAAGAAAGACTGGTCAAGGACTTCTATGTAATTTTTATCTTAAAAACCCTCGAAGGGGTCCAAATAAATTGGAATGGACTTAAAAGGAAATACTGTACTGTAATTTTTAAATGATACCATAATATCTCTATGGTTCATTATTGCCTTTTGCTGTATTTTCAAAACCCCCAATTAGAATTTTGGAAAGACTCTGGGGTAGAAGTATCATTTACCTATTTGGCTCTGCTTCTAAAGAACGTGTGATTTTCTTCGCAAGACTGGCTGTCAATACTGGCAGGTATCTTAAAATAAAAACTGCACCTACTGTTTTAGTCTAAAGGTGTCCTGAGATCAGCACAAACTACATCCTACCTTTTTTCCTGAGTTCCTCTAACACAACAAGGATCGATTCCAATGGGAGTTTTCCTGTTTGTTAATTAAGGAAACAGTCACCACACACAGGGGGAGAAAAAAAGCATAAAGAAATTAACAGAAATAGGGATGGGTCACTAAACGAAAGAGAAATAGAGACAGTTCAAAGTTTTAGTATGTCGGAATTGAGAGTGTTCAAGCCGGAAGTCTAGATTATCATGGAACTTAATTCTTCATCTTCCTAATGCAGCAGCAATTGCAACTCCCTCCAGTAAACATATTAGTCAGCAGGTCCAACCCAAATGACTGGCCTACTGGAGAAACTCTCATACAAGGAAATATAACAACAATATTGTTAACTTGCAAACATGAGAAGTGTGAAGGAGCATGATTAAGAAATACAAAATTATGTGTTTCAGTGGAAAGAATGGGAAGGTTTTTGTCTTGAATACTAAGGTCAAGACAAGCAGTATCATATGCACTTGAACCTATTCTGTACTTAATAGTGATACATTCATGCAAAAAGGAAGTGCCACTTGCCTTCCTCTTGATCCTGCCACCTTCAAAGCTGCATTCTGTGGGTATATGGGAGAAGGCCTTCTCTGTTACTGCACCCAGACTTTGGAACTCCCCGCCACAGGAGGCTAGGCTGGCCCCATTGTTATGGTCGTTCTCTCTTCAGGCCAGGCGTGCTTTCTCTCAGCAACTGGTGGCTGCCTAAGTGGCGGTTTTAAATGGATTGTTGCATCTTACTGCTTTGAATGTGCTTGGTGCTGCTTTATGCTTTTTAATATGGTATGTGTTTGACTCTTTTAAAACACCTCACTGTTGTTGGCTTTAAAGTATTGCCTTTTAATGATGTAAGCCACCTTTTAAGGAGAATGATGGGGTAAAAGACATTTTAAATAAATGCAAATAAATAAACCCGACTGTTTTAAACAAGTCCAAGAGAACAGCAAGCCTTTCTAGGACATCCTCTCAATAAACACACTGACTACAATGCAGTGAAATTACATTTCAAAAAAAGCTCAAAACATGTTTGGCAAAACAGGAACTCAACTGCTGCTCACCAGAACTTAAAAAAAAAGGATAGCAAACAAAACACTTGCTGGGTATAGCTCCATATGTGGACAAAGCTACCGATTTAGAAGAACGCATTTCCAAATATTAGGGAGAAGGAGGAGGATACGCTGTAGTTTCCAGTTGTTGAACAGTGGGCCTTCCTGGGCCTCTGAAACTGTCATGGTGTACAACTTGTTGACACGACAGTACGAAAGCACTAAGGAACACCAAGCTGTCAGCTGCTTTTGCCGTGTGTCCACATTGGGCTGTAACCTAAATACAGGAACAGAGAGAGTTTAGTAGATTAATGAGATGGGTTGCTTAAGGGTGTGATCAAATAAAAGGACTTCCACCAGCTTCTCAAATAGCACTTCTATATCTTCAACTAAATCGTTTCCACTGGCATGCTTCTCCCAACCTTTCCACTGCAGCCAGGAGGAATTCCCCATTCTCTTCAGTCTTAATCTTCTGTGTCTATAAAAGTGCAGACAAACCCTCTGGTCTTCTGCTCATCAAAACAAACAAACCAGATTTCTTCCATCCTTCCTCAGGTGATGGCCTCTACAAGACAAGGCTCAGTATCCGTCACATCTTACATTTAAAAACAGCCCATTTCACCAATGTGCAGATCAGGATTCTCTGCAACCTGCTAAGGGAAGAATGCTCCCTTCTCGTTGGGATACCATGGACCAACTGTTCGGCTGGGTTGAGTCCAGGGCTGTTGCACTGAAGCTAGTGTTTCACCGTAGGATCATCCTGGCTTTTTGATTTCATTTGACAGCCCATTGAGTAAGTGACAATCTGGCCCTTGAATACAGCTGCCCCCACACAATAATCAAATCGGGGACCCAAGAGTCAGACCCAACGCCGTAGCTCAGGGGTGTCTCAGGTCTCCGGCTGAAGAGCCAGAGGTTTAGGAGTTCGATTCCCCAGGGTGCTTCAAGATCCACAGGGTCCCTTCCTGCCCTGCACTTCCAAGGGGATTGTCATTTAGCCGCGAGGAATACGCGGCTGGGCAAACCCGAAAGCGAGAACGGCAAAAGGACTTGGACTTGCCAGCAGGGAGGAGTTGAGCCGCTTACGAAAAACGCAGACCCAAAGGGAGATTTTTTTTGGCACAGGGTACCGGGGACTCACGTGAAGAAGGGCGGGAAACTGTATTGCCAGGGCCACTCGAAACTCATCATCGCCTCTGGAGCAGAACGGAACTTCCGCCTTCCAAAACCAACTTCGAGTCCGTCCCACAAAAAAACCTCCACTTCCTTCCCCGGAAGCCTCATGGAAAAGTTCCGAGATAAATCCAAGCCGGTGCCGGACTATAGATCTAATAAGTTCTTAGAGATGCACCGACCCGCCTGCTTAAGGGGCTTCATGGCGGGCGGCCTTCTCCCGGGATTTTGTTTTATATACAGACAGGCAAAAGCGCGCCTGCTTAGGAAGCCACGGAGGAAAAATAATAAAATAAAACGAATACGGCGCCAAAACGCAGGTTCAAGGATCCCATAGACTCCTTGGGATGAGCACAGGGGCACAGAAAGTAGAACTGACTATTGTCCCACATCGTTTGTTCCTCTTAAAGGCATCTGCAGAAGTAGGAAGGGGGCAGCAAAATTGTTTAAAATTTTGTTGGGTGAAGATCGAGCCATGAAGTGTTTTCCCGTTAAACACTCTCATCAAAAGCAGGAGTCTTGCCTATCTTTTATCTTTTTATTTGGATTCTTAAAGTCTAAAATAGTGGGTAATTCTTTAATATTTTGTATGAAACCAATGTTTCATTCTGCTTTTCAGTTTGTTGCTCTATGTCTGATGAAGTAGACGGGATTCATGAAATCTTACATTAAATAAGATGCGATATGCTTTTGTATTTTGCCTGGTATGCTTGCACAGAAATAAGATAGCTAGCTACCTCTTCCATAACTTCACTATGAAGTTGTTACCTATTTGAGCCCTTTCCTATGAGTAAGAAGAAAATGCGACTCTATAAGTTGGTTACAGAGCTTTTACACAGCAATGTAATAATGGTGGTTAGATAACCACTGGTTATTCTAATCTGCTGGTTAGAATACTGCTGCAATTCAATCTATGTGGGGTTACCCTTGAAGACAACTATCAAGAGTCCAGGCAGTACATGGTAGCCTTTAATAACTAAATAGAGGCACCAGAACCCAGCCAACAGAACAGGTGAACAGTCCAAACCTACACCCAGACCAATCCACCCAGACAGGAGCACAGGAACTGAAGCCTGCACACCAGGACTGGAACAAGACCATTCTGATAGAGCAGGAGATTGACACACAGGGTCCAGGGTGTGAGAAGCAAAGCAGGGGCAGGAGCAGAGGAACTGGGGCTAAAGGACACCAGAGCACATGAATAGATAAAGTTGTTGGGCAGATTTAGGTTATTGCTAACTTTAATTTACAATTTTAAAACTTATGTGCCGTCAGTTTGCCCCAACATCTGGCGACCCCACAAGTGAGCAGTTTCCAAAATGTCCCATCCTCAACAACCCTGCTCAGCTCTTGCAAACTCAAGCCTGTAGCTTCTTTAGGGAGTTAATCCATATCATATTTCATCTTTTTCTTTTCCTGCTGCCTTCTACTTTTCCTAGCATTATTGTCTTCTGCAGAGGAATACTGTCTTTCATTATGTGCCTAAAGTAGAACGCCTTCATTTGAAGGACAAAGGGCACTCATTCAAATATGAAGATATATTAGAGAAGGTAGGTGGTTCGAGAGAGTAGTCAGGGAAGCCATTCATGTGTGTATTGAAAACTGCTCTCTCAACAAAGGTGGGGGACTTAGGCACAATCTGTCTGCCATTGATCATGGAGCCCTTTCATCAATCCCCAGAGAAAGCAGAAGCACTTCACACCTCCACCAGGAAAGCCACAGCTAGCGACCCACACTTAATCTGTATTGGGAAGGGTGGCACCCCAGGCCATTTTATATCCAATGAGCCTATTCAGAACAGTGTGATGTGAAATCAAGGCAAACTATAAATTGGAGGCCTCACCATTAACTGACAAAGCTGATTGGATGAGTAGCAAAACATTTCAGTCTCACAAGAAGTCCAGTTGCCATGACTCATCTTCCAGACAGAAACAGCTTCAGATTCAATGTTTTTGCCAGGATCCACTTCTTTCCCTTTCTGGCAGTCCAGAGTATCAAAGAAATATTGTTCACAACCACATTTAAGATGAGTTGGTTTAGGTTGTTAGTTTTAGGATAAACATTTTATTGATATTTTTTTTTTTTTAAAAAAAATATTTTCTGTGTCATAACCACATTAAATCCTCCAACATTCTCTGTTATCATTTAAAGAGGTACACAAGCTTGTGAAATGAAGTTTATTTTTTATTTATTTATTTTTAGTATTTATACCCCGCCTTTCTCCTTGGAAAAGGAACCAAGGTGGTCCTTACTGTTACTGTTTTTTACAAAATATTTTCTGAGTCCATGCTTGGCTCAGAACTAACTCAGTGAGTTAGGTATCTGGCTGGGGAGCCAGAGGTTGGGAGTTTGATTTACCAGCGTGTATCCCAGAAAAGCCATTTTTTTAAAACTTGGGCAAGCTTTATAGTTCTAGGGTGTCGCCCAGAAGAAGTGAATGGCAAACCACTTATGAGTATTCTCTACCTAGAAAACCCTGAAACCCCATTTTATCAAGGGCAGTTCCAGAGACAAGATCGAGAGGTGGCCCAGCTTTCAGCCCAGCAAGGTATAACCAGAAAAATGGACAGTTAGATAATGAGAACCTAAAAGTAGTGTTGTACTACTGCTAGTGTCATCATCAGTCTGAGGAAGAATAATAGAAAAGGGTCAAGCAGGTCAAAACCAACTGGCAGGATGTAGAGCCAGTTGTAGACATTGATCAGAATCCTGCTGGCAATTTACCCTTCTGTAAGGGAAAATGCATAAATCTTGGCAGCAAATGACTGCTCATTAATAGAGTGCTGGTTGTGTTCCTAG
>JAHTLZ010000111.1:1608130-1628590 GCA_023846285.1 Phrynocephalus versicolor | reverse complement strand
GTTGTTGTTGTTGTTGTTGTTGTTGTTGTTGTTGTTGTTGTTGTTGTTGTTACAGTTGTGACTGATTCTTCATGACCCCATGTCCATGGAGTTTTCTTGGCAGGAATACTGGAGCGGCTTGCCAGTTCTTCATCGTGGCCTTCATGAAGCCACAACAGATGGGTTTCCCAGCAAGCAAGTGCGAGGCTTGGACTTCCCTAGCAAAGGAATGTTTGTTAGTCTCCTCCCCCCTTGCACTGAGCATATGCAGGAAGCTTCCCACCCCAAACCCTCAGTGCCGTTGTTTGCGCCTCTCTCCTCTTCAGTTAATAAGATAAAATTTCTTGTTTTCTTCCTTTTTTGTAATTTAGGTTTTTGTTTGTTTGTTTTGTTCTCCTGGTTTATGGCCCCTCAGGGCCCCTTCAGAAAGTTTGTTATCTGTGAGGGGAAAATTCTCCTCACAGAGGGGAATGCCAGTAATTTGGTCTGTCGATGATTAAAAGAAAAAGAAAAGAAAAGAAAAGAAAAAACTGCTGCCACAGGCTGAATACATTTCTCCTCAAGACGTCTTTTTCCCACCAAAAATGTTGGGTGCCCCACCTCAAATGCATTCTCAGTTCCAGGACTTGGTAACAGCCCATTATGCTATGGCTCTGCCCAGCTTCCAGGCTTCGCCTTCAGCTCCTATACAAGCGGGCCTTCCAGTTTTGGCCCCGATACCTTGCAAAGGCCAGCCTGCTGTTCAGTCTTCAGGCTCCTTCTCAGGCACGTATGCACACCCGATTGGTGTCTGCATCTGAATGGCCTCTAGCTCCAGAGCCATGTGTGGCTTCACGAAGGCCATGATGAAGAACTGATTACTTACCTGTAAATGTGGTTCTTCGAGTGGACCTTCATGAAGCCACATAGCACCCGCCCGCCTCCCCTCGAGTCATGTCTGGCACTTACCTTTCACACTGGCGGCTAATGAACTTTCCTTTGCTAGGGAAGTCAGAGCCTCGCACATGCACCCTGGGAAACCCATATGTGTGGCTTCATCAAGGTCCACTTGAAGAACCACATTTACAGGTAAGTAACCGGTTCTTCCTACTCCTAGATACACAAGCATAAATTGCCAACCGAATTCTGCCTACTGCTTCCAGCAAAAACAAAGCAAAAAGCAAAGTGTTCTGCTTATATACCACCCGATAGTGCTTACAGCATCTATATGGCCTGGCATCTGATGATATGGGTAATTATCATCCGATTGCCAATGTTTCTCTTCATGGGCAAGGTGGTGGAGCGGATCGCAGCCAAGTGGCTCCAATCGTTCCTGGAGAAAGATTATGTCCTGGATCCCTTCCAGTCTGGGTTCAGGCCACGTCACAGGATTGAGACCACCCTGATTGCGTTGCAGGATGACCTCTTGAGGGGGGCCGACAGGTGCAGTGCTACCTTGTTGGTCCTTCTCGATTTGTCAGCGGCCTTCAATACCGTCGAGCACGGTATCCTCCTGGGCAGGCTCTCTGAGGTGGGGAGTGGGGGGTCTAGCCTTGTGCTGCCTCCGCTCCTTCCTTGAGGACCGTGCTTAGCGAGTGAGCCTGGGTTGGGAATTGTCATCTCCCTGGTCACTCTCTTGTGGGGGTGCCTCAGAGGAAGGCAATCTTCCCAATGCTCTTTAACATTTATATGAGACCACTGGCTGAGGTCATCCAGAGATATGGGGTTTGCTGTCATTAGTACACTGATGACACGCAGCTCTATATATCATTTTCCACCCCTGCAATGGAGGCGGTCCAGACCCTTGATTGCTGCCTGGATGCTGTGCTGGAATGGAGCAGGTCCAACAGGCTCATACTCAACACTGAGAAGACCAAGGTTCTGTTCTTTGTGGGAGACTGGATGGATACAGTGGCCCACTTCCCAGTTTGCGGGGGGGCTATCCCCCAGCTGGTTGATAGAGTGAGGAGTCTGTGCATTGTCTTGGACTCAGTATTGTCCCTGGAGTCCCAGGTGGCTGCCATATCCAAGTCAGCCTTTTACCAGCTTAAGCTTATCGCCCAGATTCGCCCATATCTTGATGATGACTCCCTGCATACAGTTGCGCAGGCGCTGGTCATCTCGAGGATTGATTACTGCAACACTCTCTACATGGGGCTTCCCCTGACCCTTGTCCAGCGACTGCAGCTGGTGCAGAATGCAGTGGCCAGATTGGTGGCTGGTGCAGATCGTTTTGACCACATCACATCAATTCTGGCCTGCCTGCATTGGCTATCCGTTGCCGCCCGCCCCCCACCCCGGATAAAGTTCACGGTATTGATTTTGGTTTACAAAACCTTCCATAGCTTGGAGCCTGAGCATCTGGCAGAGCAGATCTCCCAAAGGTCAGCGTGGGCCTGTTCGACCAGAGCAACCTTGGCGCTTTTGCTCTGCGTGGCCACCGCCTGGAAGGCCTGTAAGGTTGTCACCTGTAATCGGGCCTTTTTAGTTGCTGGTCTCACGATGTGGAACAAATTGCCATGCGAAATGCGCCCAATGGAGTCCCTGACAGCTTTTTAAAAAAGCTTTAAAGACCTGACTTTAGGGAAGCTTTCGGCAATCTGTGATGTCATGCTTCTTCCCCCCTGTCTTCCCCCCCCCTTTCCTTCTCTTTTCCCATCCCTTAGTTTTCCTATTGTCAGGTTCTGAATTCCATAGTACTGTATGTTTAGTTTGTATTTGCTGCTTGTTGTTTTGTTTGCTTTTAATTACTGATTCATTTGCTTTCTTGTAAATCACCCAGAGTCCCTATTTGGGAAATCGGGCGGTCTAGAAATGCAATAAATAAATAAATAAATAAATAAATAAATAAATAAATAAATAAATAAATAAATGTTCTAATGGATGGGAAGTGACTAGAGTTCCTAAGAAAAGATGCCATGCTTATCTCCAGTGATAGCAATGTGATCTTTTCACTCTAATCTACAGTCAGATGTTATTTCTGGTTTACAGCACATGTGGCATCATTCAGTGCCTGGTCCCCACCATACGTGGAGCAATGTGAGTTTCACCTCTGATGGGGTGTGCATAAAAGCCTTTGTTGTGGCAACCTGGAGCACAGCCAAGAGGTTCTTCAAGTCACTTCTAACATTGCCCACCCCAGAGCCATAGCTGTTGAGATTATTTCTCCAGAATTTCTGAAGATGAAGTAGCATAGACCAAGGCCAAAAAGCCACCTAAAAACCACACCAAAACAAAATGCCAAACAACGAAAAAAATAATTTTAAATCCTCACAATATATTGAACTTCATATTCTCCTTCGTGGCCTTTGTGAAGTCACACAGATGGGTTACCCAAGTGCCCCTGCACTAGGGAAACCCATCTGTGTGGCTTCACAAAGGTCCACTTGAAGAACCACCTTAACTGTTTCTACCCAGCACCTATCCAAATCCTCGAGGGAGATGGGTTTGTTAAAAGGAGAAAAGAAACGGAAGCAGTTGTAAAGAAGAGAGACGCTGCAATAGGACTCAGTCATCATAAGAGGTGGTGTGTCTCAATGGACAAAAGCCTGCATGTCAGCAGTACAGAAGTGAAACTAGTCAAATATTTTCTTTCTCTGCATTCCTCTTCTAAGGTGCCCATAACCTAAGGATTTACCAAGCAGAATAGAGATGAATTTGGTGATTTGCAGCCAGATGTCATGTTTAAATTAGATAAAAGTGCAACTCTGCTTGCACAGTTGTCTGTTTATTTCTAGGATATACAGAGAATATTTTTAAAGGAAATATAGACATTTCTTAACCATATTCCAATGTCCATCATACGATTAATAATACAGGGGATCCCACTCTTACATCTGAGGAAGTGGACACATCTACAAAAACTCACATTAAAATACGATGATTAGTCTTTAAGGTGCCACAATGTTTTTGTCCTTTTTTTGGTCTTTTTAATTTTATTTTGTTTTTGCCTGAAATGCCAGCACAGACTAACATGGTTCCCTCTTTAAAAAAAGACAACTTAATAATACCATTATCTAATAGGTAACAAAATTGTGTACTTATATTTGAACTTTTTACATTTAGATACATTTTTATAAAGTCACAAAATGTTGAGAAAATACAGAGTACACACACATATATACATTCCTAAGAAGGTAACTTGCCACACCAATTGCCATGGTAAATACGAATACAAATACTTTATTGCTTTATAGCAATCAGATTGTATGTAAGAGCATAGATTAAATCAGTCATAAAAACATGGCTAGGACCACACCATTATTAATTAGGCCATTGCCAGCCGAGTCAGGTAACATCAGTAGAATGGCACAAACTGAGAAGTTATCCTAGACGAAATGTTTTCCCTCAGGGCCCCTTCAACCTGTGGTAACTCCTGGGCATATGTGGAAGGATTAATTACCCACTAGCTCAGAAGACACAGGCCAAGACACATAGCAGAAAAAGCAATGCCTCAAGTGGCCTGGTTTAAAGAGAAGTGCTCTTGGTTTCATGGCTGTGTAATAGTCTTGAACTGTCTTCCAAGCAATTTGGGGGTGGTATAAAGCAGAAGCAATTGTTTAAGCTGTGGAATAACACTAGAAGTAGAAAGTTTGTGCAGGCTGGGAGCTACCCTGCCCTGAAAATGCTGGTGGTCTAGATTGTAGATCCAAAACTGTAATTTTTTTTCAGATTTCAATACAGGAGAACTTCATGAATTCAATTTTGTTTACCAAACACCAGAGGGCACTGTTTGCTTCACCAGTCCCCCTATTCTTCCTTTCTTTAAACACAGAAGGAAGGGGATCATTGTGGGAAAGGATACTGGACCACTCCAAGTGCATTCCAAAAAATGCAATTGTGCCTTTAGATCAATTTTTGTCACCAATGGAAAAAAATATGCAGTTATAGCTTGCTTTGTACAGGATATAGAAATCTTTCCTCGCACTTGTTCTTCTGCTGCAGTTTCTATGAATTTTAAAACCCTGATATCTTGTTGCTGGTGAAAATTCCCATTTTTCTACAGCAAAGGTTCGAACTGGCAACCCCTATCGTTGCTATTTGAAAGACAATGTCCCACTCAAAGTTGATGCTTTCATTAGGCTGCGTGAATCAGCCGCCTCCAGTGCTGACTTTAGATGCCATGTGCCATTGTTAGTTCTTGAATGTGTTGTTGACAGCTGATGCGGTGCAGTGGATGGAATGCTGGACTGCAATACAAGATCTGACTAGGCAGGAAACCAGGATTGGGTTGTAAAAGGTCACTGAACTGGGCGGGTACAATCTCTGAAGTGATATTTCTGTGTACAAACATCTTGGTGGGTATGTCTCTGTCCCAGCTCCCAAACTCCCAGAAGAAGAATAGCACTCCTGGCTGTGAGGGTTCACTTGTCCGCTATATCGGATCCGAGGCGAAATAATGATTGTCCAGTCCTGCAGCTTGGTTTTCTAATAAATATTTATTCTTCAACTCACAAATGTCTTTCTTTCTTACAACTGGTGACAAATTTTCCTCCCGTGCATTAACATCAATGTATTCTTCCAAGATAAACGGATTCTTAACTGAACTGTCAAACAAACTATTAGGCATATTAACCTCCGGAGAACTTATAACGGAGGGTAAGATCCCCTCCCGTGGCAGGTGCTCCCACAACAGGGATGGAGCGCCCATTGAGCCCCTGGGTTCTCCCTCATTGGTGGCCGCCACACCATAGTGCTTAAAACACTCTCTGGGCAGTTTACAAGTAATCATGCAGACTGTGTGTGTGTTGTTTCATTACAGTTGTGACCAACTCTTTGGGACAGGGTAGATTCCCTATGGGATAACTTTACCTAGGTGTAATGTCATTTTTTAAACTGGCACAAAAACGAACCAATTTTCTTTTCCATGTCTTTTTTTTTGGGGGGGGGGCCCTCTGAAAATGCTCAGAGATTGCACGGAGAACTTTCTAAACATTTGACCCCTGCCTTTGGTGACAGAAATCCACATTTGTAGTGCCTTTCTGACAATACTTGTGGGTCCACATGAATTACAATATTTCAATTGCTTATTCCACCATATTCTATTCAAACCTATTACTGTTCACATTGCATGTTCCAGTTGTTTGTTCCTAAAACTCTACCTCAGTTTTTTTTTTGTCCCATCTCACATGAGCTCATCAAATACCACCCATCTTTTTTCCACCCAGGGCACAACAATTACTGATCCCATCATTGTGTATGACCTGTGCAAGTCAGGAATATAGGTAGCCGAAACTGTAGGGGCTTACACTGCTGAAGTACGGTGCATCTCCATAACAGTGTACAACGTATATGCTTAGCAGTGCTTCTGGACCACCACAACTAGGTATGGCCTTTGGCCCTCCCCACCCCCAATGCAAAACTGGACCTCTACTCTTCTTTTGCCTTCAGCTATGAAGCAGTACATGAATGTACATACTAACAGAACTACGACAGGCCTCAAAGGACACTGTTAACTTCCCCATGATCTGTCTAATCAGCTTGACAAACCATCTTTAAATTCAATGCCTTCACTTTTTAACTATATGCACTATAGTTCCTACTTTATCTGTTTATTTAGGCTGGTTTCAGCCTCATCAACAGGGTTCTAAACATTTTCATTCCAGGAATTACGCTATTAATGTCAATGATTTTGGAGCACAATCAACCCTACTGTTTTCTGCTATCAAAACTACATGCCTGCCTTCTTTACCCCGAGTGATAGTCATACCTGGAAGTTGAGTCATGGCTACTGGACTTCGTTTTTGAGAGATAGAAACGTTTCGCTGTTCATCCAAACAGCTTCATCAGTCTGAATACAGCTAGTGCAAATCCTCCATCTTATAGGCAGCTTTGACCTCTTGTCACCCTGGCCTGAATTAGGTTCATAAGATGAACAATGGCCTAAATAGGCTCGTTAGGGAGACAATAGTATCCTTAGCCTTAAGGTGAACAATGGCCTAAGGTGCTGAAACCTATCAAGAATGGGTCGTTAGCTATGGCCTTGGTGGTGAAGGCTTTTTGATTTGTCTCGGCACTTTGGAAAGCACAGCCTGATAAGTAGCAGATAGACTATGCCGGAGCCAACCACCTCTGTTGAGGGAGGGGTTTTCAATGCTCACATGAATGGCTTCCCTTACTCCTCTCTCAAACCATCTATATTCTTTGTCTAATATGTGTACATCCTCATCTTTGAAAGAGTGCCCTTTGCCCTTCAAGTGGAGGTGTGCTGCTGATTCTGGTCCTGAGCTGTTGCCCTTCCTATGTTGGGCCATCCTTCTGTTTAATGGCTGTTTAGTTTCTCCAATGTAGAGGTCTGAACACTCCTCACTGCATTGGACCGCATATACTATTTTGCTCCTTTTATGGTTTGGTATCGGATCCTTTGGGTGGACAAGTCTCTGCCTTAGTGTGTTTGTGGGTTTGAAATAAACAGGGATGTTGTGTTTGCCAAAAATCTTTTTAAGCTTCTCCGACACAAAGGGCACAATCTCTGAACAGGCTTAAGAAAATGAACATCATCACAACTGTTGATGGATTTTCAGTACCCTCCTGAGAGTGATAGTTTGTGGATCCATCTTGACCATTCAAGGGAGCTATCTAGGATGGATCCCAGGCTGAGACTGAAATTGATGGACCACCGCTGGCCTCTGGAATTGCAGCTGCAAGAAGAAATATAAAGTAAATCATGAGGTGCTTAAAAAGGTGGGATTCATTTGAAACTGGGGAAAAAGGAATTGGTGGAATTCCTTTGGAGAGCACAGAACACTTAAATTACAATCCCTTCCCCCATATTTACCACCCCAGCAAGGAAAATGGGGATGTGATTGCTGTGTGCAGTTGAGCAAGATTACCAATAGTAGCAGTGTTTTTAATGGTCACTGCCATTCCCATCACCACCACAGTGATCTAGTGAATGATGGGGAGTTCCTTTCATGGGTACTGTGAGGGGGAATGGTGGTCAGAGACAATTTTGCTGCCAGTCAGTCCATAACCACCGCAGCAGCATAACAGGTGGTAGCAGCTAAAAGACGAAAGCAGTCAAACAGGTGAAGCTGACTCATCCCACCAGCCCTTGCCCCTCCTCCCATCATCTCCCAAACCCACACTGTCTGCTCTGTGGACTTTTGACACAGCTCTGAATATAGACATGTCTCCCCTAGATGCTTTATAAAATATTGTGCCCAACTGTTTTCTGATTCTAAAAATGTGCACTCATTTATCATTGAATGGAACTGCTGGAATGAGAGAGAAAAGGGGAGTATTACATAATATATATATGATACTTCCCTATCTTTTAAGTGACTCTTGTATTCAATTTCATGCCTGAAACCTTTATGGCAGCTGAAAACATTAAACAAAAGGCTATACTGTAGTACTAAAATAGTCTTATTGTAACTTCTTTTATATTCACTTATTTTGTTGCTCTCAAAAGGTAAGCTAGTGAATTGCTAGGCTCTTTGAAAATGTCTAAAATATTTTAAAACCAGTCTTAGGCTGATACGGTGTCAGTGAAATCACTAAAATATCCAAAAGGGGAATGGCCTTCCTTGCATTATCTTCAAGTGAAGGATTGTACAGTGTCTTGATAAAACTTGTAATTTGAAGCTATATACCCATATTCTCCCATCTATAAGACACCCCCATGTATATGACAACCCCAACTTTCCAGTCCAAAATTACAGTTTTCCAACCACTCCGTTCTCTCCATGGCTTACTTCTGTCAATTTTTAGTCTATGAATTTTAGAAATATAGTCTTATACAAGGAAAAATACTGTAAAAGATGTGTTTCTTTTCTAAAATCCTTCTATTGGTATGAACACATTGCCTATGAAACAAATGTTGTTTCGGTTAAATGAATGCAGTTCTTTACTGAATAATGTCAGTTTTGTTACCCAGTATGTCCCATTTCCACACAGCACTCAGTGACCCTTTCTCCAGGTTACACAGCTTGGATCAATTGCTTAACCCTAGAGGTGGTGGATGAGTGAGATCCACCAGAAATAAGAACCCAGCCATACGGACCTTTAATGAGGTGTCCACTGTAGAAAGATACGGCTCAAATCCTTTGCTTCTCTCTTCATGTTCTAAGAAGAAAAAGGGATGACAGGTGTCAGAATTTTGAGCCTTAAGCCAGGAAACCTTCTTCACCCCAATGCATGGCCTTTCTTGGCCACCCACAGGTCCCTTTCCATTCCTTCATGCCTACCAGCAGTCCCTTCACCCCATCAGAGTTTGAAGGAGAACCTCTCTGGCTACTCCCACACTCAATTGTGACTGAATGAGTCCTTACCTCCATCATGAAATGAATATTCATTGACAATGCCGAGACCTTCCGATGGCCTCCACTCTTCCTCCACATCCTCTCCATACCAGAGTTCAACATCATCGGTGAAGCTACAAAAATGACAAACACGGGTCACAAGCAGAAGCTGAAGGTGGCACGAATGACATTCCCCTTTAGGTGCAGGTGGCTTTCCCACCTCCCACCTCATTGGCCGTTACTTCACTAGCCGCTCGCTTCGCGGTAAGCCCTCCTTTCTGTGCGAATCGATCGCTTCAGTCCGCACGCTCCTCCTTTTTGGCAGCGACGTCACCCCGACCACGCCCCCTTTACCGTGCTACAACCGGGGCGAGTGGTGCCCCTGCCAGTGCCCGGGAATCTTTTCCCTTCACATCCGCTTCGCTCCCAAAAGGGGTGTGTGGCCTCGGTTTTTTATTAATTTTCTTTTTTTTTTAATACCACTCCTGATCGATGCGTCGATGTCTTGCTGTTTTACCCTCGGCAACCCCAGTCGCTCAAGCATTGCAAGGGAGGCGGTGGGAGAGAAGAAGAAGAAGAAGAAGAAGATCAAGGGTTGGTTGCAATCGGGGATGGGCGCGATCCAGCGCAGGAGGCTTCCGCAAGCTGCGGTCCCCAACACGCGTCCGTCCGTCCGTCCGTCCCTCTGTCCGTCCGCCGCTGCCTCTGCCTCTGCCGCCACCTCTCCTCCTCCTCCTCCTCCTCCTCCTCCTCCCCCCGTGTGGCTGGCTGGCTTCTCTGCCTCTCTTATACGGCCACCCCTCGGCAGAGGGAGCGGGGAGCACGGAGCAGGCGAGCCCCAGCCCCAGCCACCGCCGCCGCCATCGAGGCATAAATAAATTAGTGGTTTACGAATGTTTTAAAAGTGGCACAACAATGCGAATGGAGGTCGTGAGGTTGCCATCGATTCGCACCCAGAAATGCTTCACGTGAGTACACTGAAAGAGGGGTGGAAACGAATGGAAGTCACGTGACCGCAATCGCATTCAAACCGAAGGCACTTTCGGTTCGATGCCATGTGTTTCGTGAAGTAAGGGCCTTTGTTGCACTCCAGGAAGAAAATCATTTGATTCTGCAATAACAGTTTCTCTTTCCGCTCTTTCAATGAAATCTAGAAATCTAACTCTTCCCCACCACCACCCCTTGGTACATTCCAACCCCTCAAGTCAGTACCAAGTCCCAAACATAGGAAAGAGAATGACCCCCACACCCCTGAATAGAGGATTTACTTTCCCACACTTGGTAACACACAGGACAAGACCAATTATTTCAGTTGATAGCAATGTCAGTTTCCTGACTTCCAGGTGACCCAAAAGTTCATCATGGCCCCCAGACCTTCTTCTAACACATTTCATGGTTTGTGGGAATACTCTAACACAGCAGGTTGTCTTCCACACACAGGAAGTTAGAGGATAGATGTCCTCCCTTGAGGCCATCGTAGCTCTGGACTTTCTGTGGCTCCTACCTGGATGTAGACTTCCTCTGTTTGGCTCTGAAGAGGAAGAAAGCCAAGATGGCACTTGTCACAAAGAGGATGGCCAGCCCAAGCCCTAGGCCCACTTCGCTCTTCTGGAAACGCGTGTTGCAGTAGGCATCCAAGTACCAGAATGAATTGAAGTCATCACAGCTATTGAAGGGGATATAGACACACACACAGAGAGAAGTGCATTAGGAAGGCTCTCTCTTCCTGTCTTCTCCTCAGCATTTGCAGGCCCTCCTATGTCACTCTACCCTCACACATACTTGAATCGTGCTGCTGTGGAAATAAATAAGAAAGAGAACTATATAGCATGGCCATTGAGAGAACAGGCGTGTTTCTTCAATCTTTTGATTTATTTATTTTATGGGCAAGATTTAGAGACTTTCTGTATTAATACTTGTTGATGTCATCTGTTCTAAACCTGAAGGCAAGGCTGTCCCTGGATATGTCCTGATTTGTTTATGAGGCACAGAACCAAATTACATTGTGTAAAATGTAGGCATATTTTAGCTTATCCATCCTGTAAATTGATGCCTCAATTTTTCAGGCATGGTTGGTTGCTACCAAAACTCCTAACAGAGTTTAATGCTAGAAGTTCAAAACTTTCCCAACCTGTAGACATTATCACCACAAAATGCAGTTCATTCCTTTGACTTATATTTCATTTCTGCAGAACTCTTAATAGCACAAGGCTGCATTGCAGAGAGCTTTTATAATTTCACACACTGTGCTTGCCTTTCCCACAAATACTGTGGTGCAAAACTACAGCAATGAAATGAAGCAGGGAGGTAGGAGGTATAGCTTTGTATGCAGATGTTGGACTAAAACTCCCAATTGAGCAGTGACCATGATTTCTGGGAGTTGTAGTCCAAGAACATCTGAGGACCCAAGTTTGGGAACCACCGAATTAACAGACACCAAGAAAGATCCTCCAGATATTGCATAGCTGCTGCCAGGCCATCTATGGGAGATAGAACCAAACTGACTGAAGGTGTGACCCTGTTAAAACCAGCTTTGGGTACCCATGTGAACCCTTATGTTTCTGTTACTGCTTTTTTGTAGGATCTGACATCATTTTAACAGGCACTGCAAAGATGGAGGCAATCAATCAATATAATTTATCTTCCAGGCAAGCTTGACAGAGGATAATGGATATAAGCCTTTGATGATCGACAGATTGCAAAGGTAGGTGAAGAATCTGGGTTCAAATTCCATCTCTATGGGTGGTGCATTTCAGGTCCTTGAAGTCATTGCCCTGACGTGTTCGTTTTCGATATACAGAGAGTTTCTTAATGAGGAAGTAAATCAAAGAACACCAGAAACCAGCTATGTAACACAAACAAGTTACATGCAAGGGGAAATTAATGCGTCCATGATGCAATTCTAGTTCCAAAGTACAGTAAAGTTACCAATGGAAAGAGTACTTCCTCCCAAAAAAAGGTATTCTAGTTAGTATTACCAGTTATTTTAAAGATAACAGTTTTTTTTAAAAAAAAACACGGGAATGTTTCAAGTTTCATGCCATTTCCCTTTGAAGGTTTAGTAAATGGCACTCATGTTGTCACAGCTCCTTGAGGATAAAGATCAGAGGAGAGACACAGACCTATGGCAAAAATCACTTGCCCAGATTGTTGGATACCATGGTTTAGAATAGACCTCGACTTTTCTCTTCTGTGTTGGACCACAAGTCCTAACATTCACAGTCAGCAATTAGATTGTGTGATCCATACACATCCTAAAAGACCTTTGGGTAGTGGGCGGCATATAAGTTGTATAAATAAATAAATAAATAAATAAATAAATAAATAAATAAATAAATAAATAAATAAATAAAAGAGGTACAATTTAAGTTCCCAAGAAAATTCTTTGTAAGACCTCGCCAGCAAAATATGCTTTTATCAACCAATATATTATATGTCATTTTCTTTGTCACGCGTCCAGTTTCTTAAAAGCCACTTAGGGGAATTTGGAGCCATCCAGGCCATATTCAAAAGGCTCTTTATATTCAGCACAATCTGTTTTATCTGGCACTGGAGCAATCCTTCCATTCATAGGGGAGCCTTTCGTTCTCCCATAAGAAAGATCCAGATAGTGTTTCAGATCAAACCAATTTCTCCCCCTTGGATTATCAATGTTCCCTCCCAATCGCCTTTCTCCACCTGTGGTTACAGCTATTCTGCAGACGGTGGCAACTTCCACCTTTTAAATTTAATGTAGTAAGTGGCATCGAGCTACACGAAAACATCAGCCTAATGTGCTCCCTTATATCTGGAATAGCGTGGCTTCACGTAGGATAATTTTCTTTTAATTGTGAGAAGAGAAAAAACAGAGGAGAGGATTCCTCCACCATCTTTTGTATGCCAGCCACTGCAAATGTATAGGGGTTGCATTACCCACAGCTCTGTTTGGGAGCAAATTAAGCAACCACACTGACTGAAGAATGAGATAGGAGCACTCCCAATTGCACCGAAAACACTGCCGCCCTAGCCCTGTGTCAGAAAGCGGCAGAACAGCTCACAAACAAGGCAGAAGGGATTTCTCTTACCTACACGGCATGTGGTTGCTGGATCCCAACCACGCCAAAAGCAAACCAAACAGTAAGCTGTAAGTTCATCTAATTGCTCCCTTATTAGCGGATGAAACTGTGTTGTTTAGCATTATGCTGTAAGTCACAACCAGGATATGACCATTGAACACTGGGTCTACTCTGTCATGGGAGGATGAATTTTTTTTTTTAGCATATTGTCTGAAACCCAGTATTAAATCAGAACTAGAATAGGCCCGTTGAATTAGTGGTGATTTGGTAAGTCAATGCTTCTGTAGACTGCACTGGATCAAATGGGCTGAAATGTATTTTAGACCTGCGAACACCTGATCTCGCCTGATCTGGGAAGCTAAGCAGGGTCGGGCCTGGCTAGTACTTGATGGGCCATCACCAGGGAATGCCAGGTGCTGTAGGCACCTAGAGTAGGAACTGGCAAGCCACTCCAATGTTCCTGCCAAGAAAACTCCATGGACATGGGGTCACAGAGAGTTGGTCATGACTGTAATGGCACAACAACAAATTGCAACCAGAATTGCCCTACCTGAAGCAATGAAACTTACAGAACAGTTGACTCACCAAATTCCTAGCTGTTCAGTAGTCCTACCAGTGTGTTGACTTACTAGTCAGTTTCAGATAATATGCTAAAAGATCTGGAAGTTGAGTCACGGCTACTGGACTTCTTTTTCAAAAAAGAAGTCCAGTAGCCATGACTCAACTTCCAGATAAACTCACCTGGATGACTGAGAATCTTCACAGACATATGCTAAAAGACTTTCTCATTCCTTGTGTCGCAGTAGTTAAATGCCTGTACTGCAGGTAAAACTGTGCTCACGACCTGGGGTTCAATTCCAGGTAGCCGGCTCATGGTTGACACAGCTTCCATCCTTCCGAGGTCGGTAAAATGACTACCCAGCTTGCGGGGGGGGGGCAATGTGTTTCCTGCATACTGTTATTAAAAAAAATGTAAACTGCCCAGAGACTACTTGAAGTGGTATGGGGCGGTGTATAAGCAGAACACTTTACTATAAACACATTATTTTTTCAATCTTGCTAACTGTTAACAAAATGAATTAAATATTTTGTGTGTGTGTGTGTTGTGTCGTTACAGTCATGACTGACTCTCCGTGACCCCATGGAGTTTTCTTGGCAGAAATACTGGAGTGGCTTGCCAGTTCCTACTCCAGGCACCTACAGCACCTGGTATTCCCTGGTGGTCGCCCATCCAAGTACTAGCCAGGCCTGACCCTGCTTAGCTTCTGAAATCAGGCGAGATCAGATGTACTTAATATTTTGCACCTGCTTCCTAATCCCTAGAGAGCATTCATTTCTCACTCAATACCTGCAGTAGCACAACCTCTCACTTCAAATCCTCTGCTCCCTCTGAAGAATTGACTACAGTGAGAGACAGTAAAGCAGACAAAGGCCATCTACCCAAAATCACGTGTGATATTAATATCATCCTTTTCCCCTTTTTGCAAAATGGAACATCAAGAATAAATTCCACTGACTTGCCTATTCTTATTCAGATTGAATTTTGGCTTGACTCTGCTACTGTACTGTTATTTGGCATTTTAGTAAGCTTGGTAAGTTGGGGCGGAGGAGTGAACTGTGGATACAGAAACAATCTTGAGGCAAAATGCTGCTGTTGCCATCCCTTTTAGAGGTTCACTGCCAGCTCAGAATTCTATATTTTCAGTCATCTGGAAGAAAGGTTGTTACAGTGGGTTAGCAGCAAACACGAACGAGACTGGTTGCAACATGAACCAAAAGATTCATTCATGTTGTGTCTGTTTTAACCTGTTGTGGACGGGCAGATGTGCCCACTGCTGCAGAGGGCATGTTGGACACTGGGGGCAATGTCTCATGATGGGACCATTATGCCCCACATCTGACCCTCCTATTTATTTTTAAGAACAGTATTTTTACACAGATGTGGACGTGCTACTTCATTTCAGGTTGTTGTTTTGAAAAAGGAACCACGTATCAAGAGATGCAACCTGAAGTGCAAAGGAAATGATGAAGGTACAACAACAGTCAAGGGCGAGTGAAGGGTGGGTGGTGAAGGGCCAGGCAGAGAGGAATCCCCCAGGTGCCTCCTGAACAGCAAAAGTTTCCTTCTGTTTCCTCTTGAGCAACTGCCCTTATGAAGTTAAAAGTTAAAAATAGCCCTTAAAGCAGATGTGAACCGGGGTGGGTGGGGAGCGAATGGAGGAGGGATAGACAGATGAGAGCAGGAGGGGAAAAAAAAACGAGGAGGGGGGCAGTCCTGTCCCACCCAAAACTCCAGAGTACCCATCAAAATTGAGATTAAAAACAAAAACAAACAAACAAGCCAGGTTGGGCACCATTTTAAATTGCAGTAGGGCTTAGCGCCATGGGTTGAAAAGTTTGGGTCTGGGGATTTTTTGGTTCTCCCCTCCCTTCTGTCCACTTACCTGCACTGGGCTCCAGTTGTGGATACCTCACAAGTCCCATGTCTGCAAACTATGGCATAGGGGTTGTCACGGGAACAATTGGATAGACAGCGTAAGGTGCCCGTTGATGTATTAACATAATAGAAATCGGAATATTTATTATCAATGATAGTTTTGCAGTATCCTGGAGGGGGAAAAAAAGAAACATTAGTGGTCATCAATGAAGTGTAGGTGCCTCATGCATGAGGGATAGAAGGACTCTAACCAGTCATAGTCTGAAACCAGAGAGTATAGTAAGACTGCTGGAACTTTGTAGCCTAGTTTGACCATGTGTCCAGATGAAGATTTGATGGGAACCCTTCTTTTGATAGTTTAAGTTTTAGCATGCCCAAACTTTGGCCCTCCAGATGTTTTAGATAGCAACTCCCACATTCCTTTGCCATTGGCAATGTAAGCTTAGTATTCTGGGAGTTGTGGTCCAAAACATCAGAAGGGCTGAAGTTTGGACATGCTGCCTGTACATCCACACAAGGCAGAGGTCCTCCTGGTACCAATAGGGGGACATAACAAATGGGAATTCAGCTTGTGGTGGATGGTATCACAGATCCCCTTTAAAAGAGAGTTTTGCAGTTTGGATGTACTTCTGTATTTAGCTCCCAGCTTAGATGCCCAAATATCAGTTGTGGTCAAGAAAGTATATCTAGGAGCTGAGTCATGGCAACTTCAAGAAAAGAAATCCAGTTGCCATGACTCAACTCCCAGATAACCTCACTCCCACTGCCTGAAAATACTAAATAATAAATCACCACCACCACCCCGACCTGAACAGTAAGTACAGTACAGTACAGTACAGTAATGCACAGTAGTATATGCATTTCCAGGGTGTATTTACCAGAACTGTCCACTAGAGAGAGCCTCTTGTGGCTTAGAAGGAATCCATTGGGTACCACAATTCTACTCCATGCCTCCGTTATATTGGAGTCATGAAGGATACTTGGTGTTGTGTTAGGAAGCTGATTCAAAGCACTGCAACCATCCTGGACTATTGACAGAGGGGTGTTGGCAGGGCGATCACAAGGCCCATTCTGCAAGAGTTGCAGTGACAACTAGTCTATTTCAGGACTGAATTCAGTGTGCTTGTTGTGATCTATAAAGGCCTACATGGCTTGGATCCATGTTATCTGCTGGAAAAATCATTCTCTTCAGGTAAGCAGTTCTCCTGAAGACATGTATTCTTTTTTCTCTCAAGCTTATTCCGAGGGGTAGGGGGTAGAGTTTGTGGATGGGTGGATTTTAGCACTTGTGCACATTTCCACATCAGAAGAACTTCCTGATTAGAACATTTTAATGAGTAAGCCATTGCATTTTTTTTTAAAAAAATCATAAAACAAAAAGTTTTCAAATAGGGTTTTCAAAGATGCTCTGAAGAGAAGTATTTTTGAAGGTGGGTGGGTTTTTAAACTTTAAGATAGATGTAAACTCTTGTGTGTTTGATGGAGACACAGGAGGTTAGGTTGCCCCGATCTTGGTTGTCCTTCCCCAAGCAGGCAAAAACTTTTCTCTTCAGGCAAGCTTTCCCCGAGTGACTGGCTAAACTGAGGGGGATGTTTTAGACACAAATTGTTATGCCTTGGCTATGTTTTGAGTACTGCTTGGGTTTACCATTTCTGTAGACTTTTCGCTTGTTGCTTTTTAATATTTGCATATGTCTTTGTTTTTAGCTTTAATATTGCCTTTTAGTGATGTCAGCTCCCTTTTTAATACTCCCTTTGTTCTTAGCTTTATATATTGTTTTTTAATTCTGTAAGCTGCCTTGGGTCCTTTTTAAGGAGAAAGACAGGATGAAAGAATTTTAAACAAGCAAATTAGCCCTCAGGACAAACAATGGCCATCTGGAACCAACTGAATCAAAACATCTCCCTCTCCAAAAGAGTGCACTGGAGAACGAGTAGTCCCACCTGTCCAACGTTTAGAGGAAATTGGATTAAAATTGATTGATTTATAATTCACTCCCTGGTAAGGTAGTCCTAAAGTTCTGGTGATTTTCTAGAGTATCTACATGGCATTGTTATAGTGGCGTAATGTCACTTTACCTGCTTAGACACCTCTGCGGGAGAGCTTTGGAGACCTCCTCTAAACCACAGCAGAAGATCTAAGGGCTTCATTTCACCAGGCTATAAAGCCAAAAATTCTATAGAATGGGACCAACATGGTTAAAATAATATTGAAAATAACTTTGTAGTGTCGATAGAGACTTTGCTGGGCTGAGAAATGGCACCTTGTGTTTTCTGAGAGAACCTACTTGGACATGGCTGCTCCATTTTGTTCTCAACCGACAAGATAAAATTGAAAATTAGCATATGGGGATCAGACAAAGACTGTCCATTCTCCAACCCATGGCCGTGTCTTGAACTTACCATCTGATGATACATTTGTGGTGGTCACATTTAGAGTTTGGCCAGGTGGAAAACTAAAGCAGATATCTGAGGGGGGAAAGACAATAGTTACCTAGTAGAAGGCAGTTGTTGTGTTTGTATTGTATTTGCCTCAAAAACTCTTCTCTTCTACACACCTCAAAATGCTAGTGTTGAAACAGGCACTGTTGCCTCCTCAAAGCAAGGTGATCCTTATGAAGCATATCTAAACTGCAAATAGTATGCAGTGTATTTTAATTCCCAGTTTCTAAGCCAAAAACTAGATTTAACAGTACGATTAAATGTGCGATCTCATGGAATGGAAAAGGAAAAATGTCATAATTAGCCAGATTACAGAACCATCTGTCTAGTAGCGTACAAATTCTTTTGGTTTTGGACATAAGCTGGCATTAGAAAGAAATTAATGGAAACCAGATTCCCTGCTCCTGACAATAGACACATAATTCCTCCCATCTGTCGCCCAGAAAAGGCGCAGTCAAGATGTTGTGTGAGTCTGGCTGTCTTGATCACTGTGAAAGATGGTCAAATTTAACTTTAGCAGGACTTCTCATAGGTAAGTGCCACAGCAAGCAGGCATGCAAATTATATCTGTGCATGCCTTCCAATGACAAATCACAGCACAAAAGACAGTAGACAAGGCACAAGTTGAAGAAAGGCACACAATGTAACAAAACAAATGGTTGGAGTTTTCTTTGCAACCTTGCATGCTGTTTGTAGTTTGCGTGACCGGGAAGGACTTTTATGTCCACCCCGTATTAACCAATCATTCCTCCAGCCTTTTATTTCAAAGAAGAGCCTGTGTCTCTGCTGAGTGTTCTTTTCCATCTCTCTCATCTGTTGGATGCAACTGCATGTTTGTTGTGGATCTGTTTAGTTGGTTGTTAGTATGAATGCAGTAAAGAAAGCAGTATACACAAGTCAGTAATTTTAAGGAACTGTAAGTCAAGAAACATTTTGTATTCTTTTTACTACAGATGTCTCAGAGTGAGTCCTTGGGACCTAAAGTGCCATTTAATGAGAAAGAGATGTACTCTGGAGAGTGTATAGCTATTCTACCACGTGAATCTCTGTACTTCCGCTCCTGCTGTGTAGGAAAAGGGAAACTGTGCTCATGACCTGGGGTTCAATCTTAGGTAGTTGACTCAGCCTTCTATCATTTGAGGTTGATAAAATGACCACTGAAAGGGGGCAATCTGTAGCCGGCATACTTAATTTGTAAATTGGCAAGAGAGTGTTTTATGTACTTTGGGGAAGTATATAAGCAGAACACATTTTTTCTTTGCCACTTGAGCTCAGCTCTTTAGAAGAGAATGAATTCTTTTTTAAATAATTGCTAAATGTAATCCAGTTCAACCATGAATGACTAAAGGCATGAGAGAGGAATTTAAATACTGTATTGTTCTGTATGTCCTAAAGACTAAAGAATTCTGTAATTATGCAACTCATCAGTAGAGAGATGTGATCCATATCTAGCAATTTCGTAAGAGACACAGACTGATGTTAGTTGAACCAGGTGTATTCGAGGAAATGTTCAGGGTATGGACCACATTGTCCCCACCATATGCTCTTTTTGATTACAGCTTCCATATTTCTTGGCCCTTGGCCATTCTGGCTAGGTTTTATGGGAGCTGTAGCCTAAAACACCTGAAGGACCCTGGGTTGGTACTGATGTACAAATGCATTACAGTAGACATATATATATCTCCCTCTCCAATATATTCTGCCATTCTCCTTAAAAAAGACCCAACACTGTATGTCTACTGTGTGACTGTCTTTTTTTGAGAGAGAGAGAGAATGCAAGCACAAATAGAGAAGTTTGCTTTGTAAAGAAAGCGTAAGAGTAGGAAAAAAAGTGACAAACTCTGGTTCTTTTGGCTGAGAGAAATTAAATATGTTACTAGCATATACTGTTTTAATGAAATCCTTCACCACTTAACCATTGTTACAAAGTAATGGTATGAAAGACTTCATTCAGGTCATAGTTGCACTATGAAAGTGAACTGCAAGAGGGATCAAGATTTGTGAAACCAGTTTCCAGTCATGTGGATAGTTACATGGTTTTGAAGTCAATATTTTCTTGGAAAATGTTTAATCTGTTTTAAAACGTTGTGGTATATGGGTGAAGGAGGACTTTTAGGATCATTGCATTTGAGGCTTTATTCGGTGTCCACCCACTTTCACACTGGCTACCTACTGAAGCCACAAACTGCAGCTAATGTATTATTATTTTCTATATCTTTTTAATTTCTTGCAACGTGGCATAGTGCTAGTATGACAGAGACAAAAAATTAAAACAGACTGGATTGCAAACTTTTCCTGCACTCTGACACACAGTCACAGAGACAGA
>JAHTLZ010000111.1:1567780-1605404 GCA_023846285.1 Phrynocephalus versicolor | reverse complement strand
AGTAGTTGAATGCTCAGGAGTTCAAATTTAAACTTTTAATAGATAGGCACTTAAAGCTATAAGCCTGGATGGGCAATCTGCGGATTTCAGTTTCTACCACACTTGGTTAAACAAATTAAAATTTGTATAATTAATTATTAAAAATTGTGAATTTCCTCCCAAAGGCAACTGAAATGAAACTCTTCTCCTTCTTTACTTATGACACGAGCCTGGCAAAAACCAATTTAAAGATTACTGAAAATCTATGGGGAACATTGTTTTTAATTTTAAGTCTTATTTCAGCCCTCTGTAGGACTTGATTGAGGGGGAGAATAATGGGAGGGATGTCACTGTGGGGGTATATTATAGACCCCCCCCCCAAACCAGCCAGAGTTGTTGGATGATGCCTTCTGTGAGCAGATGGCTACAAAGTTAAAAGGGAGGGATATAGTACTAATGGGAGATGTTAACTATCCTGATATGCAGTCTGACTCAGCTAAGAACACAAGGTTCAATAAATTCCTTAATGGCCTTACACACAGTTTCATGGCCCACAAGGTGGAGGAGGCAACAGGAGGAACAGCTATTTTAGATCTGTTCTTAACCAATAGTGAGGACCTTGTCAGTAGGGTCGACGTGGTAGGATCTTTAGGTAGAAGTGACCATGCTCTTTTGGAATTTGTTACACAGTGGGAAAGGGAAGCTAAAGTCCAGACAAATATCCTGGACTTTAAGAAAGTCATTTTTTGTAAACTGAGGGAATTGTTGCTGTAATTCTATGGACCAAGGCAATGAAAGAGAAGAGAATCCAGGATGGTTGGGAATTCTTTAAAAGTGAGATATTAAGGGCAAAATCTAAAACTTGTTCCAACTAGAAGAAAAAATGAGAGATGTCTAAGGAAACCGAAATGGTTGACTAAAGAACTTTTAAGTCAGCTAAATATATATATTTAAAAAACCATGTACAGGAAATTGAAAAATGGGGAATGCACCAAAGAGGAATATAAGCAAATAGCCAGTATTTGCAGGGGTATGGTAAGAAAAGCGCAGAATGAACTTAGACTTGCCAGAGAGATTAAAGATAGTAAAAAGGTTTTTGTTTTTGTTTTAGTTATGTCCGCAACAAAAGTATAGGCTTTCTGTGTGGTGACAATAGCCAGTTACTAACAGGAGACAGGGAAAAGGCAGAACTACTCAGCACCTTCTTTGCCTCCATTTTCTCCAGAAAAAAAAAAAGAGTTCAGTTGGGTTGAAGAGTAAATGAAGTAGGGTGGAAATTGCAGCATAGAATAGGTAGGAAGGTAGTACAGGAACACTTGGAAACCCTAAATGAGTCTCTGGGGCCAGATGAATTACACCCAAGAATATTAAAATAACTGGCAGAACCATTGGCAATAATCTTTGAGAATTCCTGGAGAACAGGGGAAGTCCCCATAGACTGGAAAAGGGAAAATGTTGACCCCATCTTCAAAAGGGAGGGGGGCAAATAATTACAGCCCAGTCAGCATGACATCAATTCCTGGAACTAGTACCTGTGAAAGGGATCTGGGAGTCTTGATGGACCATAAATTGAACATGAGTCAGCAGTGTGATACAGCGGCCAAGAAAGCCAATGTGATTCTTGGTTGCATCAATAGAAGCATAATTTCTAGAGCAATCAAGGTGATAGTACCACTCTATTCTGTTCTGGTCAGACCCAACCTGGAGTGCTGTGTACAGTTCTGCACTCCTCAATTTAAAAAGGATGTTGACAACCTTGAACGGGTTCAGAAGAGGGCAACCAGGATGGTTAAAGTTCTGGAACGTATGTCTTAATGAGGCGTGGCTTGGGGATCTGGGAATGTTTAGTCTTACAAAAAGAAGTTTGAGAGGGGATATGATAGCCATGTTTACATAATTGAAAGGATATCATATCAAAAAGGGGGCTGGCTTGTTTTCCATGGCTTTAGAGACTAGTACTCAGAGCAATGGTTTCAAACTACAGGAAAAGAGATTCCAGCACATTCCTAAATATTAGGAAGAACTTCCTGGTGGTTAGAGCTGTTCAGCAATGGAATATGCTGCCACAGAGGGTGGTGGAGTTTTTAAGCAGAGGCTGGATGGCCATCTGTCGGGGGTGCTTTGATGGGGGTTCCTGCATGGCAGAGGGTTGGACTGTATAGCCCTTGAGGTCTCTTCCAACTGTATGATTCTATGATTCCATTAATCCAATTCAATTCTATGATTAGCTGAGAACCACAGAGCTGTGGGTAGTACAGAAGAAGCACTCAAGTTCTAACAGTGATGGCACTGTCTAACAAAATGGCACCACTGGTACAAATCAAAGGGGATCAAACACCTTATCTGGATGAAGTTTTACATAGCCTTCTGAAGCAAGCACTACCTCACACAAGTTTTATATGCAAGGTTTGAAATTTGGGTGTACAAAATACCATGCAAACCAGAATACTGATTGCAGAAGTATGGATTTGTTTTTGGTTTAAAAGCAAGCAAACAAACCAAAACAGCATAAGGTTACCTGAATTTCTACCCATTTCCTGATCTAGGTTGTCTAGGAAACATCTAACCAGAACTTCCTTGTGCTATGAGAGAACAGAGCTACATACCAAATTTGTGTAAAATTGTTCCTTGTTAAATAACCATGATGTATTATTATATGAATTAGAGATGGGGACGAATTAAAAAATGAATTTGGATATTCCACGAATATTCATTGTACGGGTTCGGTAAATTTAATTAACGGTTCACATGAAGGAAACACTTGAGCGCTTTGATTCATAGAAAAATCAAATAAACTTTTATTGGTATTTTCATATATTTGCTTGTTTGCTTCTTCTTTATCGTTTCCGTTTCCATAAGGGGTTAACAAGGGTAAACTTGAACCTGGAGTAAAACCATTAAACCAATTTTCTTCATTGCCAATAAACGGGTTACTATTTACTTTAAACGGACGGTTCACATTTTCTTCAGGATTCCCCCAGCCATAGGTCTGGTTGTTGGTGGGGGTGCTCGAAGGGGGTGCTCCCACCCCCAACCTGGCATCCATCCGGGTGGGTTGGGATCCAGTCTACCCCCTTGAATACCTCGATGAGGATGATTTTCTCCTATTCCCGCTGCCGTTATTCCTAACGGAATGGCGGAGGTCAACCTTGTTGCTTCTCTCTCCGCTGACCCTCCTACCGTCTAAACTGCCCATTCCTGAAAGATCGTTATTTTTCTAACTGCCCCCTGTCCTCGTGCTCGACCTCGTTCCCCTCTCTCAACATTCTGCATTGTCTCGTGCTCCTCTGTCTGTATCTCTTTATTCACAAGTACCTGTCTTTTCTTTCCTTCTTCTGCCTGAATTCCTATGGAGCTGGTTTTTTCCTGATCTAATTTTACTTGCACTCCAATGTGCCATGCTCGACCTATTATATGTTTATGTCGTAACCCTTCCACCTGTGTTTCTTGAGACTTCATCTCTTTTCTCTTGTCCTCATCAGTTTGCACAGCCACTGATTCATTCTTTCCTTTTCTCATTCCTGCTTGTATGCCTATCTCCCTCCTTTCAGTCACCTTCTTCTCTTCACTTTCAGTCTGTGTTCCTGAGTTTTTAACCTCTATACTAATATCCTGTAACCCTGAATATATGTCCTCCCACAATCTTACTCCTCTCACCACTGCCATGTAACTTTCTTTGATTTTGTCTTTAAACTCTTTCCCTTCCATTTTCTTAGGTGTAACAGTGTCAATAGGCTTTGCTGTCTTAAAGAATAATTCCCCAGGCATTCCTTCCTCTTCCTTATTCTCCTTTAACTCTTTTCCTTCTTCCTTTCTCATACCCGGGCTTTTACTTCTGACAGCGGAAGATCCAACGATCTCCATAGATCCCTGTTCGCTCCCGGCCTTGCATTCATGATTCATGAAATATTCATACCTTTATATTCGCAGGCTCTAGAATGAATACAAAAGGGTGAATGTTTCCTGGCTTTTATTTGTCCCACAACCCACTCTCTATACTGGCTGTTCTCTACCTTGTTGGTACCATGGCTCCAGTGCTTGTGGTTTTTTTTCCCTTTGCCAGTCTGGGCCGACAGAGACATCTGTTTGACAGGGACATGCACAGACATCCCCTGTTGGCCCCAGGGCTGGCAAGGCATTTGTTTTGTTTAATGTGATGGATGGTACATAGTGGTGATGACGGCAGTGGTGGCCATGGAAGTCATAGTGGACAAGGTAGGTACAGAAGAGTGGAGATGGGCACATGTGAGGCGGTACGCTGAGGAGGTGGGGGGCTTTTTTAAAAAATGAGATGACCAACTGGTTCGTGGTTCGAAGCGGGGGGGAGCGCAAAATTCATGGTTCACGGTTCATCACCCTTGCAAACCACGAATTGGGATGAACCACCATTTTAGTAGTTCATCCCCATTTCTAATTAATACACATATATGTGTGTGTTCTGTGCTATCAAGTCAGAACCAACTTATAGTGCCCCTGATCAGGATTTCAGAGTAAGTGAAATATTTAAGAAATGGCTTTATACCAGGGCTCTTCAACTTCGAACAGGCCAAGGTCTATTTTTTCCGGCCCAAAATGCCTGAGGGCTATTACACTAAAACCTCTACTTATGAATTTTATCTGTTCCGAGCACATGCTCATAAGTTTAAAAAAATTAAGTAGAGCAGAGTTTTCCCACAGGACTGCATTGAAAACCAATTAATCCGTTCTGGAGGGAACAGATTTCAATGCGCCATGGCCCTTGAACTGCCCCACTCGGCTGAGACAGTGGGCTGTCAGACCCAAGAATTATGCTGGGGCAGTGCTGGTCCTTCGGATGGGGGGGAGGGAGGGGGGGGAGAATTTATCCCCTGACTGTTTTTCCTGATGGCTGGTGGGCTACTTTTGAACCCTTCGCGGGCTACCAGTAGCCCACGGTCTACCTGTTAGGCAGGCCTGCTTTATACATACCCCCAGTGAATTTTCATGCCCAATTGGGGATTTGAACCCTGTTCTCCAGAATCCTAGTCCATCACTCTGTCCACTATACCACAGTGGGAATCTAATACATTTTCCAAATTATTCCAAAGCTACAGCAAGTACAGTGGTACCTCTACTTACGAGCAGCTCAACTTAAGAGCAATTCTACTAAAGAGTGAAAAACCGTTTTGGATTTTAGCTGCTGCCTTACAATTTTTAGATGCGGTCTGCTCTACTTACAATTTTTTTTATTTATTTCTTCAATTTTTAATTTTTTTAAAAAAATTAAATAGGGTTGCTCTATTTAAGAGTTGTTCAGTTTAAGAGCATGAATTCGGAATTGATTAAACTCATAAGTAGAGGTGCCACTGTGTATACTCAAACCAATACATTAACCAAATTATTAAATGTTTGCCCAGCCTCTCTGCCTCAGAATACAGAATGAAAAGAAATCATTTCTAAAAATTTTCATATGTGATGCACACAGAATTACACCACATTCTCCAATGATTTCCATAGCTATGACGGCAGCATTAAAATATTTATTTCTGAAGGCTACCCACCTCACTTTGGAAGTCATACCCTTGTATCACCTGTTCACAGACATGTGGTGAGTGCTTCTGGTCACTCAGTGCTGAAAAAAGACGCTGTACATGATCAAAGTCTTCATGACTATTTTACGTATTCTGAGTCAAACTGAGGTAAGCTTTGTTGAACACTCCCCCCACCCCAAACAGCTGGTTGCAATATGAATGGAAGAGACTATTGTTTGCTTCCCGTACAATTTTATGGAGTGTGTTTCTAATATCAAATTCTACTTGGGCATTTCTAAGAAAGAGACAGAAGCAAATATCTACTGTACAGTACAACACTCTGGTTCCTACAATGCGTTTATAGGCTCTTAGCGCCTCTTACCTGTTCTAGAGCTGAAAATGACACCGTGGAAGGTGAAGAGAATAAGAGTTACGAGGAGTTTCTCCATCGCTCTGCTTCAGATGTTTCTTGGACGATCAAAGTCATTTGTGCTTAAGTGGCATACTAAACGGCGCCATGCATGGAGACATGGTTTTCAAAGAGACCTTGGACTCCAGAAAGAACGAAGAGAATAGATAATCAGGTGGCAATTGAGAGCCACAGTATTTTTCCCAGCCTTTGACACAGGTGTGGCCTGAGGGAAATAGCACCAGGCTGGAAATTTGCCAGCCAACAAGGAAAAGAAAAATACTACCCACGTTGGCCAATGGGATGGCTTTGGGCTGAATTTTCTTACCGACAGTGGAAGAAACAAATATTCCATATCTCTGTAGATGGCAAGAAGAATGATAGCAAGAAATATGTCTCTGGAGATTCTCAGTCATCCGGGTGAGATTATCTGGGAGTTGAGTCATGGCAACTGGATTATGGGAATGAAACATTTAACTACTCATTCACGTAGCTTCTACAGTCTGAAAAAAGTTGGTGGAAGGCTTCCAATTTATAGTTCACCTTGGTTTCACTCCCAGCTTGCTCTGAGTAGGCTCATTAGATGGACAATGGCCTGGGGTGTTTGAAAGTCCCACTTATGCAACCCTTCCCAACTCCATTATGTATGGGTCACTAGCAGTGGCCTTGCTGGTGGAGGTGTGAAGTGGAGATTTGTCCAGGGATCAATGAAAGGGCCACATAATAAGTTGCAGACACATTGTGCTTGAGCCCCATACCTTTGCTGAGAGAGGGATTTTCAATACACTCATGAATGGCTTCCCTGACTTCTCTCTTGAACCACCTATTTTCTCTGTCTAATATATCTAGATCCTCATCTTTTGATGAGTGACCTTTGTTGTCAGAATGAAGGTACACTGTTGATGCTGGTCCTGAGCTGTTGCCTCTCCTGTGCTGGCCCATCCTCCTATTTAATGGCTCTTTAATTTCTGCAATGTAGGGCACTACATACCCCTCACTGCATATACTATACTGCTCCTCTTGTGTTTTAGTGTAGGGTCTTTTGGGTGGACAAGTCTATACCTTAGAAAAACACTGATCAGTACTTACTGTTTGACTCTCGCCACCCCGACACACTCACCAGTACCTGGAGTTTGACTCCCACCACCCATTACAACACAAATTAGGAGTAATCAGGACTAAACCATAGAGCAGCGAGCATTCCCATCTCCACAGAAGCCAAGATGAAAGAAGACAGGCATCTGAAGAAAACTCTTAGTTTGGCATGCATTTGTGTATCTGTAATTGAGGTGTGCATGTGTCTGTGTGATCAGACCACTCATTGGGGAAGGATGTGTGCTGCAAGGATGTGAAACACAGACACAGACACAAACAATTTTATCCCTTTTACATCCTGATCAGCCAGATTTATTGAGTTTAAAGGCACAATCAAATCACCGGAGCTGTGCTTTAATGTGGTGTGCTTCTGAGTAGACATATGGAGAGGTTTTTTTAGAGGTATCCTGGATAGGTATTTGAGATATACAGTGTGTGTGTGTGTGCGCGCAAGCACACACGCACACACTTTCTGCTGAACGGTAGCGTGATGTTCTAGATCTTTGTTTATGATCTACATGAGGTGTGTCAATATCTGCTTTGGCAGCCATGATCTCTTCCGGGTTGTCATTTTTTAAACCATGTGATTGAAAGGACAAGAAAATGGATGGCTACCATCATTGGCGACATTGGGCAGGAACTGTTTTCTTTGCTTCTTTTGCTCTCCATTTCCCACAAGCCAGACCACACCTCTGTTGAAGCCAATTCGTACTTCAAATGCAAAACATGAAATTTCAAGCTTTAAAAAGCAGGATGCCACAAACTAAAAAGCTTACATCCCATAAGGCACTTCCCCAAAACTATGTGGGTAAAAAGTGATTATGGGAGACCCTATTAAATTTCATAACAAAAGACAAAATAAAGGCTCTGCCATATCCAATCCTATGTGTGATGAAAATGTTGAGAAGTATTGAAATACCTGTGCTTTTGCAACCTGAAGACTCAGATGATGTAGAGAAACTAGAGGTTGTTTTTATGGATAGGAGGTCCCAGTGACTGGATGACATGCTTATCTCCAGTGATAGCAATGAGATCTTTGCACCCTAATCTACAGTCAGATGTTATTTTTAGTTCCGGGTTGCAACACATGTGGGATCATTCAGTGTCTGGTTGCCATCATAGGTGGAACAACATGAGTTTCACCTTTAATGGGCTGGACATAGAGCCCTTTGCTGTGGCAACCTGGAGCACAACAAAGGGTTTTTTCAAGTCACTTCTAACCCTGCCCACCTCTGGCCATGGCTGTTGAGTGTGATTGGCAGAAATTCTGGATATGAAGTAATACAGACTGAGGCAAGAAAGAAAGAAAGAAAAATGATTTAAAGAATCTCACAATATATTGAACATCACATTTTTAGGCATCTGTCCAAAGCACAGAGGGAGTTGAGCCTGTCAAAAGAAGAAGAAAACACACTGGCAGCTGTAAAGAAGGGAGATGCTGCCATAGGACACAGTCAGCATAAGAGGTAGCGTGGCACTGGTGGCCAAAACTCTGCATGTAAGCAGGACAGAAGAAAGATGGGTCTTGCAGGTGTGGTTGATAATCTGTCTCTATTCAAATAGGCAAATATTTATACTTTCAACGTTCCTCTTTTGAGCTGCATATTTCCTCTAAAGATTTATCAAACAGAACAAAGTGTCTGTGAAGATTCTCAGACATCCAGGTGAGGTTATCTGGATCAACATCCAGACAAACAGGACAAAAGTCAGCTGGCTGATGAGCAATTAGGTGTCTTATTTTAGCTGCGCAAATACTCCAATTTTAAATGGAGAAGCAGAAATGGGAGGAGGTAGACTCAACCATGCTTGAAATACATAACAGTGTAATTCATCTTGCAAACTGAATTATTTATTCCAAGATGATATAGAGTGTTTTTAACTGGAAATACAGACTTCAATTTAATATAATCAAATTGCAAAGTCCATCATACAATTAATAAAGCAAATAATACCTCAGGTAACCAAAATGTATATTTGCATTTTGAAAATTTTTATTTTTGGATGCATTTTCACCGGATCAGAAACTGTGAAAAAATACACACACACAAAAATTAGACGTACATGTTGGTGTGCTATCCAGTTGCCATGGCAACTAACTAACTAACTAACTAACTAACTAACTAATTACAATTTCCTGACCTTCTTTTGAAAATTAGGTTCTTGAACCTATAGAGCACAAACTAAACTGAAATTTTCTACCTTGCTCCTTTTAAATCTGCCCCCATGGAACTGTTGTCAACAGTAAATTAATGAAACTTAAAAATGACTTGATAGAATTATACCAGTAGTTCATACTCAAAGAGACTTTTATATCATTCTTTTCCAACTTTGGTGGAATGCTAAGTACTGACCCATTGCTGCTGTTTGATAGCAGTCTTTCCTACCCTTTTCCTAGTCCACCAGCATTAAAGGCATCCTATAATAAAGATGTTTCACTGTTTCATTTTGGAGTTCATGACCGAGGCCATGTTCATATCCATAACACAGCATTAAAGTTATCTGATTTGTATCCTTCAACCTCTGGCTGGAACTTTGTGGAGTCTTTGGGAGGACTCTTCCACACTGATCTTCCCTTTCTACTACTCCAACCAAGGCAAAGGCTTCCTGTTCTGCCAATCCAAAGGTACAGGAAAGTCTGTGAGTCAGTCCTGATCTTAGAGATGTTATCCTGAAACCCATGACCAAGCCAGCATATTGCCTGTGAATTCTGGGTGCTGTAGATGAAAAAAAAAGTTAACAGTTCTAAGGTTGGCACAGGATTTAAGGTTCAACTATCCATGTGCAGACTGACTGTTCCTTGGTGTGCCTAGGGAGCTCACACCAGCCCCTTGTAATATTGGCTAGCTCCCAAGGCATCAATACCAAGGCAAGGCCTGATGATGTGTTTTATTGGAGGGGGGGGGTTGCACTCTAGAAAGAAACAGGAGCCCTTTTCATTTCCTACAGTACGTCTGTGAAGATTCTCAGTCATCCAGGTGCGTTTATCTGGGAGTTGAGTCATGGCTACTGGACTCCTTTTTTTGAGAGATAGAAACGTTTCGCTGTTCATCCAAACAGCTTCATCGGTCTGAGTATAGCTGGTGCAAGAGACGCTTCTTATAGTCAGCTTGACCTCTTGTCCCCTGGTACTTCTTGACAAAGGTGCCCTACGCATTCATCAGAACAAGGCAATTGCCTCAAGTGGGGAGAAGCTGGCAGGACAGCAGCAGTAGTGACCAGGGCCGGCGGCTAGTTTTTTTTTTTTTTTTTCCCCCCAGAAGGAGGGGAGGGGGGTGGGGGGCAGGCAGGGGGGGTGGGGGCAGCAGTGGCAGCGACAGCGGGGCGGCAGGGGGGTGGCGGGTGGTGGGTGACAGCAACAGGCACGGGGGGCAGCGATGGGCACAGGGGGCAGCGGGAGGACGGCGGGGCGGCGGGGGGAAAGGACGGCGGTGGCCAGCGGCAGGGGGGCGGGGGGTCAGCAGGCTGGCCAGTGCCCTCTGTACATTTTGGCACCCTAGGCAACAGCCTAGTTCGCCTTAATGGATACGCCGGCCCTGGTAGTGACTCACCTCAACAGAACTTTCTAAATTCCCCAGCCTTGTCTGTCTCAAGTACAGTGCTGTTTGTAGCACACCTGACTGGTCCAGTGCCTTGAATCATGTTGGATGGCCCTATTGCTTGACAGTGTTGAAGCAGAATTAAATGGCTCCTTCCATAGCTTCTACAAAATGGCAACATTGCCTTCTTGTCCCTTACCTATGGCAGCAAAAATGTCTTAAGACACACTAGCCCTTGCCTTGCTTTTTCATTGTCTGGAAGCATTGTGAGAATTTAAAAACATGGCTAGGACCACTCCGTTATTAAGTAATCTGGTGCCATTCCAGTCAAGTAAGGTCAACAGAACCCATAAACAGAGGAGCTGACAGAGAAAAAAAAGTTTTTCCTCAGGGCCCCTTGAACATGGGTTCATTCTTGACCACATGTGTAGGGATTATTTACCCACTAGCTCAGAAGACAAAGGGCCAAAATCCATATCAGAAAAAAACAACATCTAAAGTAGCCTGGTTTAAAGAGAAGTGTTCTGGGTTTCATGGCTGTGTAATAGTCTTGAACTGTCTTCCAAGCAATTTTGGGGTGGTATAAAGCAGAAGCAATTGTTTAAGCTGTGGAATAGCACTATAGGTAGAAAGTCTGTGCCGGCTGGGAGCTGCCCTGCCCTGAAAATGCTGGTGGTGTAGATGATAGATCCAAAACTGTAACTTTTTCAGATTTCAGTACAGGAGAACTTCATGAATTTAGCTTTGTTTACCAAGCACCAGAGAACACCATTGGCTTCATCAGTCCTTCCATTTTTCCTGTCTTTAGTCACAGTAAAAATGGGAAACGGACAAGTGCCCATCTGAGGGTGTGATCAGATGCCATGAAAAGCATCATCGGGTCCCCCAGAAAAGGGTCACTTTGTAGGGAGTGACCCTTCTCTCTGTCAGGGAATTGTTCCACTTCAGCTGTCCCCAAAAAGTAATAGCACTAAAATTGGAGGGGAAAGGTCGAGTTTGGGCATGGATCAGGGAATGGCAGGAGTGCCATTCCCCCCATGTGATCACTGGAAAAGAGACTCCAGTAAGCCACTCCACAAGCAGTCTGGAATGATAACCCTGCGTGGTCATGCTTTTAAAATAAAAGCAAAAAAGTGTTCTGCTTATATACCACCCCATATCACTTCAAATAGTCTCTCGGCGGTTTACAGTTTAATTACAGTATGCAGGCTACACATTGATCAATTGTTGTCACCACTGAAAAATACGCAGTTGTAACTCACTTTGTAGGAAATGGAGAAAAGTTTCCTCACACTAGTTCTTCTGGGGCAGGTTTGATTAATTTTATGGCCCCGATATCTTCCGGAGTCCAGAATGACACTTATCATTACTAATTGAAACATTATTTATTTATTTATTTATTTAGTTATTTATTTATTTATTTATTTATTTATTTGTGAATTTCTATACCGCACTGATTTTCCCAAGGGAACTCTGGGCAGTTTGGACAAACATAATATAGTACTATCAGGCTGAATGAGGCAACCACCTCTGGTGCTGACTTGAGGTGTCATGAAAGAGAGCAAATGGTTGTTTCTTTCACGCGTTGTTGTCTGCTGGTGTGATGTAGTGGGTAGAATGCAAGGTGTGACTGGACAGGGAAGCGGGATTGCATCAGAAAGGGTTATTTCTCTGGATATGAACTCTTTTGAAGTGATCCTTCTGTGTACACCTAGGATCTGCCTACACTGATCATTTTGGGTGAGGGGTGGATCAGGCTAAAGGGGTCTTTTGAGGACAAGAGTAGGGAGCAATGTACTGTCTGGTATGCCCCCTCCTGCCCCTAACAACCCCTTGAAGTTAAAGCCACTCTCAAATAAGTGCTTTTCCTGATCATACGTGGATGGCTTGTGACTTCTCTCTCCCACTGATTTGTTTTCTCCCTTTGCCCCTCCCTGCTTCCCTTCCCTTCTCCTCCTCCCAACTCTTACTCAGAATCTGCAGCCACAATAGGGAGGATGCTTTCTCCAGGCTAAACAGAGCAAGCCAAAAAGACTGCAAGACTCTTCTCCTCGGCCAAAAAAGAATGTGACATCTCTTAAAGGGGGTGGATGACTCAATCTAAAAATAAATCCAAATGGATGCTGGTTTTATTTCCCACCGGAATCCACACCATGCCCTCAGGGATTCATAGACCATATCTATATGTGTGGACAAGCTCCTGTGGTCCGCATGGCTCCTAGCTTTAAAAGAGAAGAATAGTGCTGCTTCTGGACCAAAGAGGCATGAATGGGCATGGAAATGGTCTGGGCTTACTCTTGCAAAGCCCTGCATGGTAGTTGCCACAAAATGGATCTCACCTGACTGAGCCAATAGCATGATAAAGCATGAGATAGATGCTAATGTAATCAGCCTCTCAGACAAACTGGGTTCAAATCCCCACGCTATGAGGACTCATTGGCAAAGCCTTAAATATATGGCACATAGTTTAGAAACCCCGTAAGGTCCTTGTAATGGCACCTAGCAATAAGAGATGAGAAGCTTCCTAATCCTACACTTACTTCTTGTTCCAAGTTTTGGAAGAGGTAGCCATGTTAGACCGCTACCATACTTCTGTGAGCAGCCATTTTTTTATTTTGGGTCGCCTTTTCTCCTCCAGGGGTCACGTGGTTGTAATAGCGATTCTGCAGTTCGCACTTAAGCGGGTACCTAGCAATCGGCTTTACAGTTCCCACTTGATTAAACCGCTGTTTTATGAAAGGAAAACAGTTGAGAATTGGGGACAACGAGGGAAAAAGCAACTTGCTATGTCCGCAAATAACACCAAATAGCTTGAAAAGGGGGCGCAGGAGGCGATGTAAAAAAACATGTAAGATGTAAGAAAAAGCGCCACAGTGGCCAAAAATGGGTGTGGCCAAGGGGGTTCTTGAGATAAATCATTTTGAAAACCGGACAGTGATTATTAAGGTGCCTCGTTCTAAAGGAAAAGGCATTTTAAATCAGAAGCGCAGTAGCGGTTTTAGTCAGCAAGAATTCCAGGCAAAAAGAAAAAAAGAAAAATCATGTGGCACATTAAAGACTAACTATTGTATTTTAATGTAAGCTTTCGTGGACATGTCCACTTCTTTGGACATACAGCATCAGAATGAGGTGTACAATATAATATACAATGGAATAGAAGGTTCACACCAAATATTCATTGGCTGCTGGGTGTATGGTACATTTGCATGCATTGATTTGGCTGGTGTTATTTTAAGGCTCTGTTGTAAAATTTCCTCAAGAGACAGAAGACAGACAACAGATCTGGGTGAGGATGACCAGAGGAGGTGAAAGAAGGGGGGAAATGAGGATTTTTTAATTTTATTTTAGAGCCTTATGGTGATGGATGGGCTTGGTAATAGTGAAGACAATAACAGTGGCAGTAGAGTGTATTACATTTGGTAATGGCTCTAGAAACAATGTGGTATACAATGGAATATAGGTTTCATGCCAAATATTCATTGGCTGTTGGATGTAAGGTACATACATCCAACAGTATTGTATTTGCATGCATAGATTTGGCTGATGTTGTTTTAAGGCTCTGTTGTAAAAATTCCTCAAGAGACAGAAAGCAGACACCAGATCTGGGTGAGGGTGAGGGGGTGGAGTTGTGAGAGAGAATTGGAGAGTTGAGGTGACAGGAGGGAATATGGGAGTTATAGACAATTTTTACCTTAGAGCCTTTTGGTGAAAGATGGGTTTCGTAGTGATGACGAAAATAACAATGCAGTACAGAAGTATTACATTTTGTAATGACTTAATAAACCTTGACTTATGTTCAAACCACTTGTATGGATGTCCATCATGCATATGAATTTTATCTCAGCTGTTTCCCTTTGTATTCTTGATTTGTCGTAACGATTCTGTTCCAAAATGGTGACCTTCAAATCTCCCACAGAGTGTCCTGGAAGAATGAAATGGTTTGATACAAGTTTCTGTGGATTGTGGTTTCTGATGTCAGATTGTGACCAGTGACCCGTTTCTATAAAGATTGTCCTGTGTGTCCTATGTATTGTGCAGATTGGCATTGCTGGCAAAAGATGGCATAGCTCACATTGGCTGAGAAGCAAGTGAAGCTGCCCTTGATATTGCATATAATATTGTTAGGTCCTGTGATTGCGTTGCCAGAGTAGATGTGTGTGCAGAGGTGGTATGTGGGTTTATGGCAACCCCTTGTCTGTGTTGCTGTTTTGTAATCCTTTGTGTGTTAATATTTGCTTGAGGTTCGGAGGTTGTCTGTAGGCAATTATGGGTCTCCCACCAAGGGCTTTGGAGAGTGCAGTGTTCTTGTCAAGGATGGGCTGGAGCCTTAAAACAACACCAACCAAAATCAATGCATGCAAATGTACCATACATCCAACAGCCAATGAACATTTGGTGTTAAACTTATATTCCATTGTATATTATATTGTACACCTCATTCTGCTGCTGTATGTCCAAAGAAGTGGATGTGTCCCCAAAAGTTAATCTCTAAGGTGCCACATGTTTTTGTCTTTTGTTGTTTTGTTTGTTTGTTTTGATTTCTGCCTGGAATTCTTGTTCCCAGGCTCCTTAGAGCTCCAATTGCCCTGGGAAGCTTTCTGAGCCTGTGTCACCGAGCAGAAGCATTTAATAGTCAAAAATTGCTACTGCCAGAATCAGAACTGCTGGTGGTGATCCATCAACAACTATTGACTGTTTTTGACGTCCCGAGGTTCCTTAAGTCTTCCTTGGGGCAAAAGGCGAAGGTAAAGGAGGGATAGGAAACTTTCCATTAATTCAAATTACCGTAAGTATTTCTAGTGTCCGATCAGGGTTATGCCAGCACAAATTTACTCCAGAATGATTTTGCTCAGTGGCTTGTTACTGTCAGAGATGGCAGGAAGTGCTTGTGGAATTTTCTGCTTTATACACTGAAATAATTTAATTTAATTTAATTTGGGTGCAATGTATGTTGACTTGAGGCGAGCACCATTTGCTGCTCTGCTTCAGCCAAAACAAATTTTAGGCTGGCTCTGATAGCCATTGCATCTTTCCTCGCTTCATGAATATATATGATAAGAGAAAGAAAAGACTGGAGAAGCAGTAACAAAATAGATGGTGACATCTGAAACATGCATAAAATTCAGTGGGCATTATTATTACGCAATAAAATCAGAAGGCTCTTTATATACTGGTGTCAAGGGGCTCTCATCATCATCCCCTGACTGATAAAGCACCAAAGAATTTTGTGCTAGTCTCAAGAGTATTTTGGTGTAGGTTTTTGTGGATTTTACTTACTGTCAAGTGAGCTTGACGTATTTAAAGTTGCACAAAGCCCTTTGCTGCCCCATTCACCTCCACCACAGAGCTAATATGGCTGTTGGATTACAACTGTTAGACAGTAATCATGGTAAACAACAAAGATATTCCAGCTGTAAGTCTCTCCCCACCTAACTCTTTGACTTTACCACAGTGAGTCCATGCTAGACTTAAGAAGTAGTGCTGTTTACACTTAGGCAGTTACTTCACGTCTGTTTTGTCTCTGTAAGTGTTGTGCTTCGGACTGGTACAAAAAAAAACGTACTTCACATCTGTCGCCCAGCAGTTGAAATTTGTCTCGACCACACCCCCGGAGTGGGATCAGAGCATGACAATACTGTACCTGGCACTGGATTGGGGTATTCTCTTGTCATGGTTTGTTCCCGGTTCCTGGTCCGAGACAAGGAACCATGGGGTAAGAACTGTCATGCAACAACCAGTGTCCACCTAGTGGTCAGTGGCTGAAGCAGCATTCGACATTTGTTTTCCTATGGGAAACACCATGCAGCACAAATGTTTATTAAAGAAAGTACTGAAAATTCTGTAGCATTGACATGTAAATCCCAGAAGACCAGTAAATTAAAATGTCAAGAAAATATTGATGATATTAAAAAAAGGGGTTAGGGAAGCAAGACAAATTCAGAATTTATCACGGAACAAGACCGTGAAGTAACAGTTGTCACGAGACAAGTTATGACGACCGTGAGAAAACGGAAACAGGGACTAAACAGGGACAAAACCACGTGAACACAACCAATGCTGTCATGGTACAAAACTAGTTGCGGAACAAGGACGGACATGAAATAACCGTCTTAGTGAACGCAGTTGGGAATTAGGCTTAATTCCTCTTCTTGTTTGCCTAGTATTTCAAGTTTATAATTTTGCTCTGTCAAGAGGTCAGGCAAAACTCTCCTCCTTAGATCCTCATTCCCAGTGTTTCTTTACGTGCCACCCATTAGGTCGGCAGTTTCCTGTATTTTTCTGAAATATTTCAGCAAATGCCACCCTACCTCTCAGAAAGGAAAGAGGAAAGGAAACACCCATCCTGTGGGAGGAAAAAAGCGGACAAAGGGATCTGGGAGGGAGGAGAGCCTGCTTCAGAGGGTCTATTAATCCCATCAAAGCCATTTCGCAACATGAGAACACAGAGGCACTTTTAGGAGGGGAAAATCCTGTACAACAGCTGGGAAACGCACACCCCCATGACAGTGTCACTGGAGTGATGACAAGGACAGTGAGGGAATTTCAAGTTACTTGAATGTAGTTTGATTGACACCACCCTGCTGTTCCCCCCCCCCCCGTCACCACCCTCGTTGTCATGGGGAAGAGGGGGTATGAAAACAGTGAGAACCAGATGGGAGGGAAATAACATTAATTTGACTTGCATCTGAGTTAGAAATGATATTAAAAGTAAAACTAAAATCTAAAAGATCTAAATCACTGGTGCACAGCAAGGTCGCTCAAACAGTGTTCCTCTTCACCCACTCCACCCCATACATCATGTTTACTTTTAATGGCTTGTGGTGTGTACAAAGATGTATTGGAAACAGAGGACAGGTTAATCTGAATTTTGAGACATCTTTGCCTGTATCCTGTTGCACAGCTCCGCGACACAGGAATGAAATCATTGACTATGACTAATTAAAGAATGCCCTCTTCAATTTCAGGTTGTGTGTGACCTAGGATTGTTATACACAGGTTGCACGCACACACCCAGAAATCAAAAATAAACTCTTTAATTAGCGGCAGTGGCTAACGCTGACAGTGTCATGCCTGTTGTGTAAAGGGGTGTCTGAGGTCCAGCACTAAGTTGCAACTAGAGTAAGCCCATTGAATCAGTGAGGATTTAGTAAGTCAACTCCTCCATAAATCTCAGTTGGCCATTGAATCTGAGCCTCCATCAATTGGATGAATGATACAAGATCCATATCCCCTCAGATGAGGTGTATCCACTCCATTGTCAGATTTAAATTGATAAAGATTTTCGTTTCTGCAGTTGACTGAAAGTGGAATATAAACAATGGTTCTACATTGCACTTTACATATTTTATTTGTCTGACATCCGCCCAGTGCCCACCAGGCACTCAAGATGATATGTAGAATTTAAGTAAAAATAAGAATAAACACACAACTCATATTTACTGTACTAACAAAACAGGAGCTAGAACACTAAATTCAGTAAAATCCGAAATTGACATTTGAGAGCATTAAAAGATCAGTATAGAAACATTTAGGCACTTTCTATATAAATCATAATATGGAAAGTATTATCTAACTTGCCATTGAAAGCAGTTTCACAATCTAAACAATATATCACTAGTTAATGCCCATGCAACTTAGCTCCTTTGTTTAAACCCAATTTAGAAAAGTTTGCCTTAACAGCTTCTTCCTTATACCTTCCTCCCTTTTTTCCTGCCTATATAGCTGGGAGGTTCTCTGTTTGCCTGGGCCTTTATAATTGTTCACAAAGGTATGTCAAATAGTATTACTAATTTTCTCATATTTTTATACAAAATAGTGAAATAGCACTTTTTATATAAAGTGGAAAAATATGAGAAGTCTGTAATTTGAAATTCCTTTACTTTGAAGAAACAGGAGTTACAAATTAGGGTGAAACAAGGTGCCTCTCAATCAGGAATTCCACATTTTTGCAGAGCAGGAAACAATGAAAGGCACAGAAGAATCAATAAAGGAGCAGGAAGCTGTACAGAGGAAGCTACTAACTAATGGTATGGTAACTCTAGAAAGTCTAAATAGCACTTTCCAAGTCTATATTGGACAGGCTGACACTCTTAACTGCATTGCAAATAGTAGTAAGAACAGGCAAATGTAGTGGTACCTTGTAAGAAGAATTTAATTCATTGTACGGGTCAATTCGTTTTATGAAAAATTTGTCCTACGAAACACAGTTTAATGCGGTTTCTCATAAGAATGCACTGAAAACTGATTAATTCGTTTTGCAAGGCATCCCATAGGTAAAATTCATCTTGTGAAGCATGCCTATCCCCGGAAATTTCATTTTTCTTATGAGTTTTTCCATCTTATAGGGCATTTGTCTTAAGAGGTACCACTGTACACATACATAAAGTATGTCTTTTAAAATACTGAAATGCGACAAGCTGTCAATGACTTTGTCTCTCGTGCATTTAAAAAAAGTGGAGGAACAAAAGAGAGCAACCCTGATCAAAAGCTATATGGAAACAAGAATTTTCACTATAATATCTGTAGAATTATCAAACAAAACTAAAATGCAGCTTGGGCCCACTTTCAGAAATAACTTAGAACACTTCTTTTCCTGCCTTTTCTTGCATTGGTCCCCTCAAGACATTTCCACATTGCTATTTTGATCTTTGATGGTTTTGCAGGTTTTTAATATAACCTATATATCAAAAAGGCAAGCAAAGTTTCTACTGAGCAGTTGAGGGTGGAATGAGAATACCATTTATTTACTAATGGTATTTTCACAAGAAAAGCCAGGTTTGTCTGGGATACTCTCAGTTTCTCTGCCATGCAAGCACATAAAAGAAACTTAGTCCAAATAACAAGTGAGAAAGAAACAGCCACCTAAGCTTAGAGCTTGTTTGAAAATACTCAGCATTTTTGGTGTATGGAGTCAACAGGCACCTCAGGAACACAAGCTATAAAGAACTAGGACAGTTTAAGTGGAAGGGAGAAGATATTAAACAGTAGGGAGAACTGTTGTTTATATAAGTCCTCAATACTTGTGTCTAAAAGGATAAGACCTAATCATATCTATAGCCTTTAACTATTTCATCACATTCTACAAAAGGTCCATGAAGTTGTGAACAAGGCTTTCTGGCTGCCCCGTAGCATTACATTTCCTACAGCGCCTTCAGATTTTGCTGTGATAATTACCTCATTGTCACATTATTAGTCCCACATTTCTTCTTTCTACAGCACAGGTTTGGCTTTAAGCATTCCACCAAGCCAGCACATTTTAGTCAAGTATAAGGTCCACTCCAATATTTTTTCAGCATGCAAAGTCTCTAAAATGAAGTCTCCGGTGCTGTGTCTGCCACCCGGCTGCAGTGGTGAAGTAATGGGAAGGATACCTATCCCGTGATGACCAAGAGATGAAGATTGTAAGAAAATTACACAAAATGGCAGACAGCAAGGGCAGTACAAAATGGCCGCCATGAAAGTCAGGACTCACACTTTCATCTCACTATCCTTGCTCTTCAGGACGACAAGAGTGACCAGGAAAGGGATGAGACAGATGGGGGTTATGATGAGGGGCAGTAAAACATTTTCAGGGGGGTCCATGAGGAGTGGGTGTTCCGGAGGGCAGTTGAGGAAGTACGTGCGGTGGATGGAGACGAAGTAGTTCTCGGATAAGGTGTTGGGGAAGCTGTAGTTCAACAAGTCAGCTCTATACTCCAGGCATGTTTTTAGATCATTGTATGGCCTGTAGAGTTGGACAAAGAGGCAAGGAAATAAAGGGAGAGAGTCAAGAATAGAAATAGTAGATGAAAACTTTCCACACAGGAAAAGTTAACCCTTTGCCCTCTAGGAAAGGGAGCCTTGCCCTGCACACTTCAGATGAATGTCCCACCTTGAGTTAACATTTTTCAGAGCAAACCCAACCACCACAGCATTCTTTTCCTGAAACTAAATATGCTTTTAGCTCAAACAGAGACTTTCAGCACTCCAGGGCACATAGCAGTCGTATGCGGAAATTAAAGATGGGTGTGAACTGCCAAGTTTGCCAGTTTGTCCATTGGTTGAACAGGTGTTCTGCGGTTGCGAGCCCTACCCCACCCAGTGGCAGCATGGCAGCTTCCTTGCCCTGGCTCCTCTGCGCACTGTCTCTGAGTTGGCACCCGCCAGAGGAGGATGGGCTCAGAACCACAGGACACCTGTTGGTCCGACAGACAAACCAGCATGAACTGCTGAGCTGGCAGCTTGTGCCCATCTCTAACAGAGATGCCTCTCTTTAAATAAGTTCAAATAAACAGAGTGTGAAATTACTTTACACTGGAAAATATTCACTCTGGCATATTGATAGATCCCTGCTTTGAATGTTTTGTTAGCATGGGTGCAGTCAGGCAGTGAATTTATCTAGGTTGAATTCGGCTAAACAGGGGTGCTTAAAATGCTGACTGAGATTTCAAATGAACCTTGCATCTACACAGAAGAATCAAGCAGTCTGGGGTCAGGAAACCACACTGCACCTCAAAGGAGTGCTCTTTAGCCACCCTCTTCATTTCTGTGACCCTGCACCCAGTTCCATCTGGGGTCACCCCCCCAGGTTATTAGTAAGTGCAATATCACTTCATTGGTTTGTCACCAAAACAAAACAGGATTGTAGAGAAAAAGGAAAGAAAACACAGTGGTTGAGAGATATCACCTTCACCTCTCACACTCTCTGTGAGGAGCAGGGCAAAGTCAGGTGTACATTGCTAAGTGAAGCATCCCTTCATTGGCTTGCCAACCCAACGATGCAGCACTGCATTGTCAGGGGAAACACTCACCAGTGCTGCTTGGGTTCCATGTGTGTGATTAAACATGCCAAATAGAAATGGAGCAATCCTACCCATCCTAAAATAAAACCAAACAAACCCCTAACCAGGAGCTCCTACCAAAGACCCCAAAACATGCAGGTTGCTAGGGACAACTGTCAGGCTGCTTCACCATTGTCCAAAAGTTGTGTGGCTGCTGGAAAAAAGGGGGAAAGAGCTGATTCCCAAATATTTCAATGCATGAGATGAAGTGTCATCTGATTGTACCCTGTGTCAGAAATAGGGCAGGAGGAGTTGTTTAGTAAATAATAATAAAAATAATAAATTTGAAAGTCAGATACCCAGTTCCAGATTTTTTATCTGAATTTTTTAAAGACATGATTTAATTGCAAAGCAAACAAACAAATACAAGTACAGTATTTAAACATTTCTTTAACACGAACCAACACAGCCCATGCCCAAGATAAGCCCGTGGTACCTGATAATGGCTCTCCATTCACACCACTGCACTTCACTGATATTGGCCATCTTGTGAACAAAGTTCAGCCAGCATCCTCTCGCAATTAAAAAATATACACTGCCTAGAAAGAAAAGGAGCACAGTGTAATGCATTTTGATTTCAGGCCAAAGCAAAGATACTGGTCTCACTCAAAGATGGAGTATGCCTGTATAATATTTACAGTGGGGTGCCCTTAACGCTTGACAAAAGTCCCAGTTTTGAACTGCAGCCCTGCATTTGAAGCTTTAAAGCATGTGCCTTTAGAATGATTTCATGGAGACTCTGCAAATAGGACTGCGCACAACCTTTGTTAACCAGGACACAATTATGACTTATCAGCCGGGTTCGCAGTCCCAGCATCTCTGTAAGTATACTGAGCTGAACGTACACATATACAGTTGTCTCCTCTGCAGAGCATAGCCTTCAACATGTAAAGGTCTGGGTGACTTTTTGGATGAGCGGGGACCTGAGGGGCTTTTTGCGCACCCAGCCACCCCTGTCCCACTGCTCATTTAGCCTCCAACAAGTTCCGGGAACAGGATTAATTCCTGTCTGAAAGTAAGAAACAATGACACTCTATATTCTGGGATATGTTCTTGAGGGCCATGAGTAAAGATCACCACAATAGCAGTCTCACAATTAAGCCATTACACACATATGACTACCAAAAGATAGACAACTTTATCTCATGCCTTACTTATCAGCTGTACTGGGATAAACAGTTAGACTTCTGTTTGGAGATACTAGCTGAGCAAATGTTCTGATTCAAAATGGCAGCCACTCTAGTGATGGGCAGATCATGATATGTAGAGCCATCACTGATTCTTATTTATTTTAGAGTATTTTTACCCTGCCTTTCTCCTTGGAAAAGGAACCAAGGCGGCTTACAATAATGAGGGATAATATACAGTCCAGTACAATTAAGACATATTCAAGTATTTGAGAAAAAGGAATTGAGGGGACATCTTAAAACATTAATATACTGTACAATCTTCCGTGAGAAAAAGAAAAATGCACACTGTATGTGTTCATAGGCAGCACAATCCCCAAGCTAGCAACTAGGAGGCTGTCTTGTCATCAATAAAAAGACTCCTGCCACATCACACCAATCACTGACATGTCTAGATGCACTCGATCTCAAGATACAGCAAAAGAGCAAGGGCAGTGATTCACATGTGATGTCCTGTTGCTTTTGACACAGGCAGTATTATATTACTATCATGACCACAAGGTACAGGTAACTTTCTCCACCATTAATATGTCAGTTTTTAAGTTTTTTGGTCATGATCACCACATATTCTGGTAATTACTTCAATAAAGTAAAAATGTGCAGTAGGAAGCAGTACTTTAGTTTCTGCCTTGTTCAGCACCAGTGGAGGATCTAATAGGAAAGGGGGAGAAAAAGTATTCACTCCTATACACTTTCTCCTCATCATGAATAACAGAACTCACCAATATCCATTGTATAATTCAGAGCCATAGCATCTGAAGAGTTGCTGGTATTGTGGAGCACCACTGTTGTCGCAGAATAAGCCTCCAGCATAATAGCCACTGTGGAAGACAGAAAGAGAAATACTGGACCACAATGCCTTGAAGGTTTCTCGGTATTAAAGGTACAGTATAAAAGTTTTGGAACAAATTGCCTAGAACTGTTTGGGGGCTGCAGAGACTGGTCTCAGTTCAAGACCATAAGAATTTGGCCTCTCCAAACAGGGTTAGAAATGAATCCCCAGGAAAAGCGAGCAGATGAGAAGAGCAAATGGGAGCCCAGAAAGAGTCAGCTAGTCCTCTTTGGTCTGCTTCTTTCTTTTGGTTTCCCCTTTTGTGTAACTTAATTTGGGGAGCTGGTGTGGTTGTCGTGGTTGAAGTGTTGGGCAGCAGGAAAGATAACTTAGAGTATGACAATAAGGTCAAATTGTCCTGGGCTGGATCATCCGTAAACAGTTTACTTGGAGATGCAGTATATTATTTGGCAATTCTTGCATACATATGCAAGGATCCAACACTTTCAGGGCAGAAAACCACACAGCATCTTAAATAACCCCATGGAGTCATTCCTTTATTTAAAGGGTGTCTGTGCCCTCTTGTTTACCCCTCTGCGAGAGAGCATGACGAAGCTTTCAGATTGTTAATTATCATTTCCAGCATGCTGCTAAATGAGCTCGCTGAAAAACTACAGTGGTAGCTCGACTTACGAATTTAATCTGTTCCAAATGCATACTCTTAAGTCGAACTACTCTTAAGTCGGGGTACCTATCTAAAAATTTTAAAAATAAGTTAAAAAAATAAAATATATGTTTGTAAGTTGAGCACACCATATCTAAAATTTGTAAGGCGGCAGTTAAAATGCCAAATGTTTTCCGCTCTTAAGTCGAATTGCTCTTAAGTCGAGCTGCTCTTAAGGCCAGGTACCACTGTAATTTATTGTTAGATGACAAGGGTAATACTCCACAGAAGCAAGTACAACTTCAATGGACTATGTTCTCGTAGCAGGTGTCATGGTCTACCTAAGGCTGTTGGGGAGCTTTCAGAAGAGGCTATCATTCTGGAAAGCCATGGCATCTTTCACATAATTTTGCAAGACGTCCACACAACATCATGTTTGGTTTGGAGCTGTCCCACGTCCTCTCATCATTGCTGCCTCCCTTTTTGTAATGACGAAATCTCTTCAGGAGGGAATGAGGAAATATCTCCACATTGCTTTCTGACTAGTAATGCTAAAGGCCTCCCAGAGGTCTGTTCTGCTGGCTGTTATCTGAGCCAGGAAGGGGATGGAAAATGTGCATATGAAGAGAAGGGATGCATTCTGTTCAATCTGACCTCTTTTAGGTCAGGGATCATATCCACTGATTCAGTTATCCACGGTTGGCAGAGAGAAAAAAATTAAATAATTCAGCAGCCACAAAGCAAGCTATTGTCACAAACAGCAGCTGTAAAGCAAGCTATTATCACAAATAGCATCTGTAAAGCAAGCTACTGTCACAAACAGCAGCTGTAAAGCAAGCTATTGTCTCAAAACAGCAATCATAAAGCAAGCTACTGTCAGGAAACAGCAGTTTGGAGATGGGTGGACAGGCGTTCTCTCTTATCCACGGTTTTCATTATCCACGGGAAGGCCTGGAACTAATCCCCAGCAGATACCGGGGTCCTACTGTATTCTGGTGGTTCCCTGACTCAGACTTATAAGTCACTGCTTAGCCAGAGACCCCTGCCTGCCTCCTAAACAGAGGAGCTCACTTGTATTGCTCTCCTGTTGAACTCCCAGATTCATTCTGTGTGGGTTGGGAGGGAGGGAAGGAAAACTGGGAACCAGGAAGTAGCAGCTGCCTGTCATCTTGGCCCCCACCCACCATTTCCAGGCAATGCCCTCTGGCCTGCCAATCACAATGGACACAAACTTCATGGCTAGGCCTATAGCCAAGGTGCTAGAACAAATTTAGGCCAGGGTAAAAGTAGTCCTGAGAATCCATAGGTGGGGTTTAACATGCCTTAGGTGCTTACTTCACGTCCTTCCTCGTTCCGAGATTACGTTCAGTTGTTCGCGGTCACATGGTCTTGTCCTGGTTCTGTCCCTGGTTCTGTTTACCCATGGGTATGATTGATGGTATTGTGACAACTGTTACTTCATGTCCTTGTATCGTGACATTTTCAGTACTTCCCTGCCTTCGTTTTCCTTTTTTTTTTTGTCCGACCTTTCGTTTTTCAATATTTCGATTCTCCGTAACTTTGCCTTTCATGCATTAAGCAGCAAAACTCCCAGTTTCACACCTTCTTCCCTCTCTGTGATGCATTGGGATTGTACTGGAGAATGCAACTTCGCATTCCTGCCACTAGATGGAGAATGCGTACATTGCGTGACAAGCCTTACTTCACGGACACTTGTCTCGAAACAAGAACCGAGACAAGAGAATTCCCGAGGCCAGGGAGAGGTATGGCTCATCACACTCTGTTCCCAGTTCGGGGGTCGTGGTCGGGATGAGATTCCGCTGTCACGCAATGGACGTGGGACAGCGAACCGCTGTCACGCAATGGACGTGAAGTAACTGTTTTAGCTAGCATAGAGTCATCTCAGGTGGCTCTTGTCCGTTTCGGCTGCCTTGATTTGCACTGTTTCCAACCTTGGGTCTCCAGATGTTCTTGCACTATGACTCCCAGCACAGCTAGTGACAAAGGCTTCGGGATTTTTAGCCAAAGAGCATCTGGGAAGTTTGGGAACCATTGCTTTAGTTCTGCTTAGAACTCGGGCTAAGACAACTTCATGAGTTCAACATCAAGTCACACTTTTCTCTTCTCTCTAAGAAAACCAGACTTTTAACCTTTTGCCTGCTAAAGAGCTCAGGCGATCTCAAAAGCCTCCCAACAGTTTGTAACTATTTGGTTGGCCCTAACTGCCCGATTGCATGTGCTTTGGAATTTTTCTATTGACCAGCACAGCTTTTATGTGTTACACTTAATCTGTGTGGTTTTATACAAAGGGGCAGGAAGGATCCCTCCCTAGCCTGCTTCCTCTGGAACTTGAGGAACTCCTCATGCTAGGAGGGACAGGATGTTGCATGGCACAGAAATGTGCGTTTCACTTCAAACTACTTATAGTCTGTGCACTTGGCTCACTCAAGGCCATGCTTAATTATCAGATTTGAAATCGCAAATACATTTTCTCATCCAGATCCTTCTTGTGGCACATTACTGGTTTTCACCTTCATGAGCCGTGCAACATCCTGGCCTGGCTACAGCAATTCTTGTAAAGGAAATATGTGTGGGAGGAACCCTTCCTGCCTTAATAGGTTATAATGCATGAGCTCAAACCATACATCACAGAGAACAAACTGCTTTGAGTCCAAAATGCACAGCAGGAGGAGGTGGTTAATATCTTTCTTACAACCAGTCAAATACTGTATGTAGAAAATTGTGATCAAGACTGGCACAGAGACATACGCGGCCAAATTTGGAATTGGAAAGAACTTTTTTTCCACAGATTCTTATTTGTGTTGGAGTTTTGTTTACAGTCTCACATGCTGTTTGTGATTTGAGTGTCTGGGAAGGACTTCCCTGGGCTGGGGTGATTGTCTGTCTGTCCAGCCCTAATCAATTGTTCCATTCAGCTTTTACAATTCAAAAAGACCATCAGCTCTCTTTCTTCAATTGGTGGCAGTTGTTTGTCACTATTGATCTGGTTGGTTGGTTGGTTGGTTGGTTGCTAATATATGTGCAGTAAAGAAAGCAATGTATACAAGTCTATATGTGTGTGTGTGTGTGTGTGTGTGTTGTGTTGTTACAGTCGTGATCGAGCCTTCATGACCCCATGCCCATGGAGTTTTCTTAGCAGGAATACTGGAGTGGTTTGCCAGTTCCTACTCCAGGCGCCTACAGCCCCTGGTATTCCCTGGGGGTCTCCCATCCAAGTACTAACCAGGGCCGACCCTGCTTAGCTTCCGAAATCAGGCGAGATCGGTTGTGCTTAGGGCATCTATAGTTTCAGGCAATTCTAAGTAAAGAAACATACAAACATTGTTTGGGAGTATAACCATTTGTGCTGGCTAGATAGCTTAGTGGATTAGGTATCTGGCTGGGGAGCCAGAGGCTGAAAGTTCAATTCCCCTCTGTGCCACCTGGGAGAAGAGTCATTCTGTGAAACCATGGGCAAGCGACACAGTCCCAGGATGGGCCCAGAAGAAGGGAAAAGTGGACTACTTCTGAGTATTATCTACAGTACCTCAAAATCCCTGGAAAGAGTAGCCATAAATTGTTCTTGTTGTTTGGCCTCCCAGCTTATGCAGCTTGGATCAGTTGCTGGAAACACAGCTGAAAGGTACCTGACCAGGTATCATGGGTCAAATGGATTACCATGAAGAGGGATTGGTGAGACAGGTGGATAAGTCCTGCCTGACAACAAAGGGGTTTTGGTCCCTTCTTGAATTTCCATGATTCTAAAAGTCTTCCTTCCCCATCTCATGCCAAACCACTTTCCAGCACACAGCCAAAATGCCCAAGAAAATATCCTTGTGCATCCATTGAAAGAGGTGCGATATCCACGCCAAAAGTCCTTGCAAGCCTCAGGCTTTAGGGGTTGGGGTGAAATTAGCAACTCAAACTGGCCCAGTTCTGTGAGATGGACTACCCTTTGGCTCAAAGTGCTGCGATCTCAGCAGATCTTCCCAGACACTTTATATCCGAATGTTCCTTTGCAAAAGAGAACTCAGCGGGGGGAACAGACATGGTCTTGTGGAAATGAAGGGACACCCGACAAAACTGGACGAGGCAAGAGGTCAATTTAGATCTCTATAACATAATACTTTTTAAACAGCCCACTAGAACCTTCGAAAACAGAGAATAACAATAAAACTGTGTTAGGCTGGAAAAATCACACCGGAGTCCATATGAGAGACTGACACACATGCAGAGCCTAGAAGGCAGGGTGGGAGGCAAGAGAAGAGCAAGAAACACCATCACAATTAAGTGGGGTTAGGGGAAATAGCTAACCATCAGACAAAGACCGCTAGCTGCCCTGCAGAGTTTTCCTATATGTCCTTCCCTTTCTGGAGAGCCAAGATCAGTGGTGGTGGGTGCCCATGATAGTTGGTGAAGGGGAAGCAAAAAAGGGTATTCACATGCACACACAAACACACACACATTCACATCACCATTCACCCAGAGACCAAGGGACATAGGTAAGGTCCTGACACCTTTGCCTCTGGTAAAAGGGAGGCAGGAACAATCTAATGAGGAACCTCAACCTGAACTGATGCAGTGACCCATTTTCCCTTTACAGATCTGTCTCCACTGAGTCCAAAGCCTCTCTCAGTTATCCAGAGATGGCTTTTCCAAAACTCCTCTTCTCTCTTCCCTCACTTTCTCTCCGTCCCGCCCACTGCATTCCCGCCAGGAAGAAATTTACCTGGAAAGATCAGCAGAAGGAACTGGAAAGGCAGGCGCAGGACATCCATCTTTTGTATACCCTGCTGCCACCCTGCACGGCTGCCTCTTCCCTCCTGTCCAGCTTGAGATCCGACTCGGAATAACAGGAAGCGCCTCCTTTCCTCTGACAGAGCTGGTAGCGAGAGAGTGCAGCAGCAGACATGTGAAAAATGAGATTCGGGAGCAAGCCCTGCTCCCAGGGGTTTGGCTTCAGTGAGGCTCCAGCCTCCTCCCTTGGTCCCACACCCAACCCAAGTCACCAGCACCTCTGTAACCCCGGGGCAGCCATCTCGGGTCACTTGGCACGGCACTCCAGAGCTCTGTTCACAGCTCAGTCAGTTTTACAAGGCCCGATGTGCCTTTTTCTGGTTTATATTATTATTTGTTTGCTTGCTTGCTTGCTTTTGCCTGCTTGGTTGTGAAATCCAAGAAGCAACTCAACGTGGGGAGAACTCGGGTCAGATGGAAGAGACGAGTGGGCACACCATCAAGCCTGTGGAATTAAACATTATTGCTCTCCTTCCTGCTGCCTCCTGTGTAAAATCAGACATGAGGCAAGACAGCCTCGGGGCACCACAGACACCCAGGCAGCTCATTTGACTCAAGCCAGAAGAAGAAGAGGGAGAAAGGGCAACGGGAACAAAAGGTTTATTAAAACGTTTGTCAGCATCAAAGCAAAAGATAGCATAAACAACCAAGGATTGAAGGTGGGGAGGCATTGTCGGGCCTTCAACCACAGTCCCTGGCTGTTTTCCCCAGGATGTTTACTTCCCAGGGCCCTGAATTTCCACTGGCCCCTGACAAGAGCTTATACTAGGAAGGAAACAGTCACGCCTCTCCCCCTACCTCCCCCCTACCAACACATCCTGCAAGACCCCCCTTTCTCCCCACACATGTGGCATTAAGGCATTGGGGGGGGGAATCTTTGGTGCCCATGGAAGCTCTCTCTCTAAAAAGCTTCATTGCAGTGGTGTGGGAGCAATCCCTATAAACCAGGCAGAAAGAGAGAAGCAGGAGGCGGTAAAAGAACAGGGGAGGTAGGTGTAACGGCAGCGGTGTGTGTGTGTGAAGGAGGGAGGGAGAGAAATGTGTTTATTGCTGTCCCTAAAGACTCCGGGCAAGAGGTCATTCCCCAGGAGCCTGGGGTTATGTGTGTGTGATGACCTCTCCCATTTCTGGATGTCCCCCTCCCTCCTAGTAAGACATTATCTGTGGAGCTTCCTGCCATGGTGTGTTTGTGCGTTTCTGTGTTTTCCCCTCGGTGTACATCTGTCTATATGGGTTGTGGTTTGGGGAAGAGACGTCACCGGCCCTCAGCAGGATCCCCTGATAACCATTGAAAATGCAGAGGGAAAAGGCAGGAGAATTAGAGATGGGCACGAAATGAACAATTTTTCATTTCTGTTTCCATTTTTTCGTTTCGTTACGTAACGAAACGACAAACGAATTTTGCCTCCAAAATGAAACGAAACAAACAGAAACGCCGGAAATCTTGTGGTGCATTTTGTTACAGTTACTGCAATATGAGTGAATTGCTTAAAATCCTTTAAAAAATCACAAAAAATTGAAATAAATGGTAACAAAATGGTAACGAAATGAACAAAAACGAAAATGAATTTTTTACAAAAATTCGCAAAAAACCGAAACGGACCCCACAAATGACAAACGAAATGCCATTTTTTTTTATTCGTGCCCATCTCTAAGGAGAATGCTTTTGAAGATTAGTTTTGAGACTAACCTTCTGGTTTGTCACAATCACTCACTCACTCACTCATTCACATACACACTCACACTCACACATACACATACACCAGGAGTACACAGCTGTTTGTAATGAAACACAGGCCTTTTTTTTTTTAAAGAAAACTAAACATTTGGCAAGGCTAAAGTGTACTTTCCACCAATGGCTTTGCAATCTACTCTACTCTCTTTTCCACAAAGCGGGCATGATTACAATAATGAAATAAACTGAGTGATGGATCAGATCTTTAAAGTCATGCGGTAGTCACATGGTTTTTATGTCAGTGTGTGCATCCCCTTGGGATAACTCTTAATCCATTTTTAAGATGTGATAGATACTGGTTGAAAGGGATGCACAGGCTTTTGGAATCAATGCAATTGAGGCTTTGTCCTGTTCCCCTGCCTCCCTTTCGCTGGGTGCCTTTCACAGCTACTGGCTGCTCCTGCTGCTTTGTTATTTTTATGGGGTATTTAAAATTTCTATTTCTTGCAATTTGATGTAGTGCTAGAACTGAATGACAGAAAGAAAAATTAAATAAGAGGCTTCCTTGCAGCTTGAAACATGTCTTTCTCCACATGGAGACAGACAAGACACACACAGACACACAGACACACAGACACACACACAGACACACATACACACACACACACACACACACACACACACACACACACACACAGAGGGAGGGAGAGAGGGAGGGAGGGAGAGGGAGAGGGAGAGGGCGAGAGAAGAGGGAGACACACAGCTGGAGTTGAAACTGACCAGAGAAATTGTTGCCAGGGAGAAAGGCATAGCTGGGACTGATACTGATCCCACATAGAGAGAGGGAAACCAGTAGAGGAAAGAAGGAGGGCGAGCAGGGAACCAATAGCCAGAGCTAAAACTGACCAAAGATATGATTAGGTAGAACAGGGAGATGCCTGCACTCATACACAGGGGATGAGGAATGTGGGGGAGCCTGGAAGGCACAGCCATGAATGGCAAAACTCCACAGACAAAATGCAGACTGACAGAGGCATTCATGTAAGCCAAACAGTTCAAAATACTGTAAATAAATTTGCTATCCGAGTAAAAATAAACAACCCCTAGCAGAAGAGCAAAATGCCTAATTTTCAGTCAAAATAATGATCCGCTGTCATAACAATCCAGACAAAATAAAAGATACTCCTGTGTTATGTAGCATTTTATGTGTTTCCCCAGTAGCACATGTACCACTGGCTGAGAACCACAGACTTTGGAGGCTTCCACAGAATGCCATTTGCAAGGGGAGGCCAACTTCAACATAGCATCATAGCTCAGTGCCAGCTTGTGGCAGAGACTAAAGGGTGCCATCCTGAAATTTTGGGATAAAACTCTGTGGTAGTTGTTGCATCCTAGCATGCTGTCTGGAAAAAAATGTGGCTAGCAGGGACCTTTCTGCGCTGGGCTTACTGTCAATCTATCCAGCACTAACTAAAACAAACAAACAATCTACCCAGCACTAACCAATAGTTCCTCTGTGCCTGTTTTCCTCTCTTTAGTCTGTTAGAAACAGCAACTCTGTTGAGGACTGTTTGCTGATAGCAGTTGTTTGTATGTTCCCTGTGTGACATGTTCAATTTGTAAGTACAGTAATTAAACCTTTTAAACTTCTTTTTCCTACTAATGTCTCAGAGTGAGTTATTAAGACTGTAAGTGCTAGTTGATGAGAAAATGGGGTGGACTATGCTGGGGAACCTGAAGCTATTCTACTCTGTGAATCCCTGCTACTGCAGAGCTAAATGCATATAAGCAGAACTCAAAACTCTGCAGCAGACTCTTCCATCCCAGTCTTTAAATTGCCCATGACATAGCTGAAACTAGGTCTGGACACTAGTTTATCTACTCTAGCACTGCCAGGTTCAAGCATTAGCAACTGCATGATCTCTTGAGTAGAAAACATTTCCACATGTGATACCCAATTATCTTTATTCAACAGTAAAACTGAAACTGAGGTATTACACATACAGAATATGTTCCCTTCAAGAACAGTGGTGTCAGGTAACAGTGCTGCATAGTCTGCACACCTTTACAACTTGTCCTCACCTTGGCCATAGCACTTGATCTTCTGGATGTGTAACCTATGTAGTGAATAAGAAGGTACCCTTAGGTCAGAATATGGAGAGAGAAAATGTTTCCTATAGGCAAAGGTATCAGACAAGGGTGTATTTCATCCTCTTATCTATTCAGTCTGTATGCAGAGCATATATGGAATGTCAGATTAGATTCAAATGAAGGAGGTGTAAAAATTGGTGGATAATTTAAGGTACGCAGAGAATGCAGAAAGCAGCAATGGCTTTAAAATGAGTTTTGGAGAAAGAAGACTATGTCAGAGCAGGACTGGTAAACATCAGGAAGATGAAATCACGACTACAGAGGAATTATACAACTTTAATGCTGACAATGACTGAAACAGAAATAGTGAATGATGTTGTATAGCTTGGTTCAAGTAGCAATCCAAATGGAATCTGCAGCCAAGAAATCAGGAAACTTGGAAGGGAAGCAATGAAGGGATTAGGAAAGAAAAGCAATTGTAAGCATGTGTCACTCAAGACGAGGTCCAAGATCATCCACACTATTGTAATTCCCAGTCCCCATGTGTGAGTGTGAAAGCCAGACAGTAAAGAAAGCTGATGGGGGTGGGGGGGCTGATATGTTTGAAATGTGGTGCTGGTGGAGAACTTCATGAATACCATGGACTGCCTGAATATCTCTGGAGGCAAGAAAGGTTGAAACTCGGGCTGTTCTACTTTGGGCACATCATAAGAAGGCAGTATTCCCTGGAAAAGACCACAATACTGGGAAATGTTGAATGCAGGAGGAAAAGAAGAAGACCAAATATGAGATGGATTAACTCCATAAAGGAACCCACAGGCTTGAGTTTAGAAGAGTTGAGCAGGTCAGTTGAGGAGAAGATTTTCTGGAGCTCTCTCATTCATAGTCACGGTACATGGGAGAAAACTGGACAGCACATCACAGCAACAACATCGGAGCTGCCAGGTTTATTTGATTTCTTTTGATCTGTCTGAATAAACCTGGATTAAATAAACCTCAGTATAATTTGCTGAAGTATGCAAGTTCAAAGTTTCACACAGTCACAAAGAAGACACCATAAATAAAACACAATAAAACACATGAATAATGATTCCTAACTGGAAAGTCTTTTAAAAATTGACACATGCTAAGTTAATCATTAATAAGCCACAAAATCTAATTAAAGTATGTTTATACTGAAATGAGGGGGGTTTCAAATGACATTTAAATTTACATTATCTTACTACACTAAAACTCTTGCCAGAATGAAGATAGATAAACAATCTAAATCCTGTTTTAACTCTTCTTCCCTTTACCTTTGCTTTGGAGACAAGAAAGTCATTGCAGGAAGTTCTGAAAGCCCCACTTCTTACACAGCCATCTAAAAAAAAATCTTTACTCTTTCTTTCTTCCACCCTTAAAATATTAATTCCATTACCCTTATTCTTGGTCTTTCTTTCCTTTAAGACTTTTAATTACAGAGATATTTGAAAGGAGAAACAGGGTTTTAATTATATACTGTAATTAATTGGTGATCCTGTTCATAAAATCATAGAATAGTGAAGTTAGAAGGGGGCTTTAAGGCCACCAAGTCCAACCCCCTGCTCCATGCAGGAATACAAATCAAAGGATATCTGCCAAGTGGTTGTCCAGATTTCGCACATCCTGAGGTCATTGGTTCCATTGCTATACTGCCCTAAGAAGTTTTTCCTGATATTCAGCCGAAACGTGCCTGGAACAAATTTCTTTCCTTACACTTTCTCATAATTCACAGGAGCAATATACAGCAGTACCCCGACTTAAGAGCAGCTCGACTTAAGAGCTATTCGACTTAAGAGCAGAAAACTGTTGGCGTTTTAACTGCCGCCTTACAAATTTTAGATATGGTCTGCTCAACTTACAAATATTTTTTTTCATTTTTTAAAATTTATTTTTAAATTTTTTTTAGATAGGTACCCCGACTTAAGAGTAGTTCAGCCTAAGAGCATGCGTTTGGAATGGATTAAATTTGTAAGTTGAGGTACCACTGTAGCTGGAAATACCCACACAGCTGTTAAACATTAATTAAATTGCCCAAGTTATGTTAGGAAAAAAATACGTCTTAATTATGACAACATATTAGTGACAATCTCTGATCATGTCTGCCCCACTTGTCTACTTATCATCAGACAGATAAAGAATGCCTTGTCCCTCACCAGTCTTCAACTCTTAATCGGAAATTAGTCACAGCAAACCGAAGGTTGTTTCAGGAACAAATGGATAGGATGCCAGCTCTCTTCTAGCTTTCAACTGACTTCAAACCAAGAACTGTGACTTTTATAGTCTAGTTTAGTCGCGTTATTGACTAGTCAACTCCAACTCAAACACAGTGTTCTCTCCTTGGTCCAGTGAGGCTGCGGGTGCAAAATAACATTCAAATACTCTAAAACACCACTTTGTAGTGGTATAGTGGAATGCAGATATTTCCCCACCCTTTTGGTAGGCCCTCCACCCTTGAGAGGGTGTTCGGATGGCCCAAATGCCTGATGCAACCACATTAGTTATTAACTTAACTTCTCTCAGGATTGCTTGTCCCGTAAAGCAAGACACAGCTGCTGCCGGGGGGGGGGGATATTTGTGAAATATAGTAGATTGCACCAGCCCCCTCTTGTGCTGCACACAGATTTACCCTTGGCCACCCCAAGTTGCTACAGCTCTTCTTTGAGCAGTTCAGCCGTCGGCACTCCAGCGGTTGCTTAGCAATCAGCTTCCCCGTTCGCTTCCCCGCTTGAAACGTACAACAGGTGAGGGAACCAATTTTTTAAAAAAACCCACCACCCCCAGTGGTCGTGGCAAGAAAACCTGGCACAGCGGTCAAAAATGGGCGTGGCCAAGCGGGCTCTTCAGAAAAAGCTATTTGAAAAGCGGAGAGTGATTTTTAAGGCGATTTGTCTTTAAGGAAAAGGCGTTTCAAATCTAAAGTGCGGTGCATCAGGCACCCACAGAATGCAAGGCAGGCCCGATGCCTCCCTCTGAGGAAAGACCTCTCGGGGAGGGATCCGAAGGTAATACTGTCCTGCCCTGCCCTTGCTACTGCCTACACGGAGCTGTGGAAGGTTAGAAGGTGGAGGAGAAAAATTCATTGTGGGAAGCAGTTCCAGATGTACCCTGCTGCAATGCCATTCACCAAATATGGTTCTAAATATGCCTTCAGAGCATACCCAAATGGATCACTGGAACTGCAAATCTCAGAATCTCCCAGCCAGGATGGCTACAGGGAGATTCTTGGAGCCACAATCCATAATGGTAACTTTTCAAAGCCGTACAGGTATGTATTACATACAAGATTGCCCAAGATCACACTTAAATTAAATCAACACACCCTCAAATCAGCGCTTTAAGTTTTCCCTTATTTCTCTCATGGTTATTTGTGTATAAAGCTAAGAGCTATTCAGATGAGCATGGTGTGCAGCAAACAAACCCGGAGACCCCTTTTCATGGATCTGCCTGTAAGCCACACACGATGGAGACCCTCAAATAAAAAGGGCCCTCTTCAAACACTACTTTCATGAGGGAGCAATTACTGTATGTGGTGCCTGAGAAACAGCTAAGGCATGCTCAGCAGCATGCTTCTCTTGAAATACCCTGTTTCCCCGAAAATAAGACATCCCCTTAAAATAAGACCTACTTACAGTTTTGCCCCACATTGAAATATAAGGTATCCCCCCAAAATAAGGCCTCCCCATAATAAGATAATAATAAATGTGTACCGTATTTTTCTTCATGGAAAAATAAGACATCCCCTGAAAATAAGACCTAGCGCATCTTTGGGAGCAAAAATTAATATAAGACACTCTTATTTTCGGGAAAACACAGTAACATCCCAAATGGTCCAAAACCATTTCAGTGCTGACTTCCTCAGCCTGTGAAAACCAACAAACAACAAGATAACACTCTAAATCAGTTTTTGTCTTACACAGGCTATATACAGGAGTGTTCTACTGCCACCCCTTTGGGTATACAAGACAGTGTTTTCCATATGCCAAGACCAGTTCTAAGCAGCCAAGGTCATGGAGCATTACCCACCCACCCACATTGCTTGTTCCAAACATGCAGTGAAACCTAATCCAGAATACCTGCAGGAGAAGAATTGGAGGAAAGCTGTTTTATTTGGTTGAGCATTCTGTAATTAGGGGAGGTGCACGTCGCAGTCTTCTGCTGGCAAATGCTTTGTGCAGCTTTGTTTTGTTTTGAGCTCGGCGTTTTGATTACTTGTTTCTAATGTTGCTACTGGCTTTAAGCCTTTGGAGAAAAGAGTGAACTAAGAATCCAATGAAATATATGAGTAGCCCAGCCCCTTGCATGTTTAGTTAGCCCACACTGGCCAGTTGCTTAAGAATATTCCTTTATAAAATGTTCTGATTTCTAAAAGAGGAGCAAGTTTTGGTCTGTTGCAGCCAAAACACCCACAATGGCACTATAAGGTCTATCAAGCCCTTTGGCATAAGCTTTGCTGGACTGTAGCCAGTTTCATCACGTGCACTGTTTGCAATCGATGGCTTCTAATGAAGCCCTCCTTCAATGAAATAAGCTGCCGTCTGTGATGGTTAATAACCAATAAAAATGGGGAGTCTTTAAGGTACCACAAGACTCCTTGTACAGTAGTTGTTAAAAATGCAAAGCACTTAAGTTCCAATGAAATCTGCATACGTAACTCATTTAATGGATGAGGAACTGAGCCCGAGAGTTACATAGCAAATCTGCTGCACAATTTGACCCCAAGACTCATTACTCTCACTGAAATTGAACCCATTGCATCACAGTGACCAGTGCTTCCAACCAGCCCCAACCCCATGCCTGCCCTGCTGGTATCCCAGTTTGGGCCTCCCTGAAGCTAGGCATAATCATACAGGTTGAGGCAGGGTCATACCGTGTAGTTTTTGGACAAGGGAGCAAGAATCAAGCAGGACCGAACTTGATCCACATCTCTCACAGCCAGAGGGAAGCCGTTTCATCCAAGCAGAGCAGCTTTTGATGTCGGGGACTTCTTGTACCCCTTTCACATGTGTATGTGTGTGTGTGTGTGTGTGTGTGTGTGTGTGTGTGTGTGTGTGTGTGTGTGTGTGTGTGTGTGTGTGTGTGTGTGTGTGTG
>JAHTLZ010000111.1:1519558-1561840 GCA_023846285.1 Phrynocephalus versicolor | reverse complement strand
ACTGTTGCAGACTAAACAGCAGCATCCTTCTTGTTGCATTTATGAGGGCTCCATACAACCGTCAAAAGGAATTAAACTTTCTAGAGATGAGGGTGTTGTGCCAATCTTCATCTCTTCTTTCCACCCTAGGCTTTATATGTGTCTAATTATGCAAAGGTGCAAGAAAAGATCAACATCCTAAATGAAGGCTGGAAGAAACTTAGGGTTCAGCCTATTCAGTCCATGAAGCTTGTTGGAGGGCACCCTTTTCTCAAACAGGTACGCTAAGAAAACTGTGGAGATGCCCAGTCTTTTCAGTGCTATGTTGTTCCATAGAACACTCTGTGATTTCTTTCCTATCTTTGTCCCCACGCCCTAAGGGGAAAAAAGCTTTTCTTTTTTTTGAGGTTGTTCTGTTACCTAATTGTAATCGTATATAATCTCTTAACAATAGCATGTAGAATGCCTATGGAAAGGTTAAGCAGTGTGACTTAGGCCACCAAATACTTCCCCATTGAGAAGCACAGCGTGTATTTTAAGAATATTGTCATTCCTTGCAGATACTAAGAAGCATTCAGAAGTGGATTTTGATAGAAGGATTTACTTTTAAGAATGAAGCCTTTTCCCCCATCTTGGCTGACTCTTTAGCTGTTGTCCCATTTCAGACACTTTAGAAAGGAGAAAAGAACTTATTTTTAAAAACCTATTGGAAGCCCTAAATATAAGCTGAGGACTGGTGTTGATTTTAGCACAGAATTGGTATATCATTACTGGCACACTTCTTTTTCTGCTTTTTAGAACAGTACAAAGCAAGAAGGGATATATGCAGGTATTTCTCTTTGCCAAATGGATTCAGTGTAGGCTTTCTATAAAGCAGAGGCTAAGAACATTTCGTCTTTAAGCACATTTGGGATGCATAGAGGTTCCACACTTGCCAAAATAGAGTTGAACGTCAAGTATACGGAGCTGTGTGCAGTAAGTAGGATGCAGGAAAACCTTTTGGGAGCTAGAAGAGTTATTCAACTTCCCTTGCAGGCTAGCAAGGAACAGCAGGATACAACATTTGAATGAAAAATGCTAGATTAGATAATATTATTTAGAGCACTGGGTCCCCCCCCAAAAAAAATTTTTTTTCCAGTTTTACTTTTTCTGGAAACCTTACAGCTTACATCACTGGACATCATGTTGTCAAATAAACTGTCTTTTGTTAGCTACTTACTACAGTATCTTCTTTCTGCATGTGCTGTTACTGATGCCTCCCATAGGAAATAGGGGAGGGGGAGCAAACCTGAGATTATAAGTGAAACATATTCCAGTGCTTGACTACTGAACATACCACTTCTCTTTCTTTGAAAATGGTAGCAGAAATGTGCATAGTACATAGTAGAAACAGCCCACTTTCGGAGGGCCAGCCACTGTATTGCATCTTTTTGACAAATCACAACTTTTCTTCTCACTCCAGTGTACCGTTGAGAGCGTTTTCCCTGGTTGGAGCCCACAAACCTTGTTTATGCGGACTCTGAACACGGTGGCCCTGGTGCCTATCATGTACTCCTGGTCTCCACTCCAGCAGAATTTCATGGTAGGTGACTAACCAGAACCCTATAGAATCGCTTCCTACAAATAACATATTGAATGCAGACTTGCTCCTTTGACTCAGTAGCACGGGCTTTCATGTCTTGTTGGCAGTCAGAGATGCTAAACTGCATGTTGCCCAGTTGTTTTGGATTTTTGATATATATATATTTGTTTTATTACCTGCTTATTGCTCCATTTCTTTTGAATTTAAAGTAGATAATACTGCCTCCCCTTAAGGCTTTCATGTTTCTGATTATGTTTGAGTAGCTAGGCTATCTCTTAGGATTAGCAAGTAGATAGTTATCATTAACCTGGCTGAAACTTTATGTAAGTATCCATCTCTGGTCAAAGTGGAAAAAGTGGATAGTTTTCTGCCTCTTCTAACACCAGATCATAGGACTATTGAATGAAGCTATAGACCTAAATTGAGAACAATGAAGTAAAACAGCTCATCACCCATTGTAAACATTTTATGCAATTTGATGCTTAAAATTCAATAAAGATCATGCCTGTAGATTGCTTTGAAAGATAAGAAGGAAATAAGAGCAACTTCATTGGATTAGACCAAGCAATCCATGTCTTGGCCAACTAAATTGTTCTGGGAAGTCTATAATATGTCACGTAGATGGTGTCCTATAGACTAACTAGGTACGGTAAGTAAACTACAATATAGGAGATTCGAGATGTAAGAACAGTTCAATGGTAAAAATAAAATCTCACCATAACATCTGTATTTTGGTGATGGTATTGGATCTGTTAAATATGACATAACTTAGAGCCTGCACATTTTCTGCATAGAAGCAATAAACTATCCCACTGCTGCTCCTTGAGAACTGGGCATAGGAATGGAAGCTCCATTGTGGTGCCATGGACAATAGTCACTGAGCCTCGTGGCGCAGTGGTTAAATGCCTGTACTGCAGGTAAAACTGTGCTCACGACCTGGGTTCAATCCCCGGTAGCAGGCTCAAGGTTCACTCAGCCTTCCATCCTTCCGAGGTCGGTAAAATGAGTACCCAGCTTGCTGGGGGGGGGGGCAATGTGTAGCCTGCACACTGTAATTAAAATTGTAAACCGCCCAGAGACTACTTGTAGTGGTATGGGGCGGTATATAAGCAGAACACTTTGCTTTAAGAATCTGTCCTTTCTAAATGGGCTTTGTGTCAAAAACAGACAAAATGTTTGTTATTGCCTACACCAAGGTGCTGGAGATTTTGACATTGTTGGGCAATGTCCCAGCTAACAAAAATACTATAAAAAACTGTCCGACTGGGCAAAAAGATCACACAAGTTACCCAGGTGGGTTGCTTGACTTCTGGAAGAAGTTATGCACCTTATAGCACTGGAATATATGTGTCAAATATATTTTCTCTGAGTCCATATGTGATCTGCCTTTCTGGCCCCTTTAAACTCCTTGATCTAGAGGAGAAAAAGAGAGAAGAAAAATCTGAAACCCCATCAGCAGTAAACAGTTGCTAAGCAGAAACTCCATAAAATCCACCTCCTTTCCAAGGAGCAGTGGGACTATAACTGTTTACACAGGCAGATTGACTTGGCTTTTTCTTCATAGTAAGTGAGAGGAGTGATACACTTCATGAAATACTCCTCCGCTGATGATGAATGACCTGCACTGTGAGGCTGGAATAAACCGGGCCAGTCTTTCCCATTCAGTTTCCTTTTGATGTGTTGGACTGCAAATCCCACTAGCATTGCTGGCTGGAAATTGCATTCATTGTCCAAAAACATCTTGAGAGCCTTGGGTTGAGAAAGACGGGGCCAGGCAGTGAAATCAAGAAGAATCCTGTAGGATCTCATTCCGGTAGCTATGCAGTCTGCTGTTGGCAGGCTCTCCTGTGAGTGGACAAAGGACAACCACTTTGCCCTCCCCTCAGGCTCTGGTCTGCCCCATTTTCAGGTGGAAGATGAAACTGTTTTGTGCAACATCCCTTATATGGGAGATGAGGTGAAAGAGGAGGACGAAACTTTCATCGAGGAACTCATTAACAACTACGATGGCAAAGTCCATGGCGAGGAAGGTAAGGGGTATGCATGCAGACATACACAGAGATTTAAGGGTGCCGTGCCCCCCTTGTGACAGGACAACAAGATGAAGATTGGTCCCACTGACAGTAACTATTTTATTTGCCTAACCTAGATCTGAACATCATTTTGGTAGCTTAACTCGGTGTGCCATAGAAGTTCCATTTTCCGCCATGTGACAGGTCGTGCACCCCACCTGTGCTCGAAGAGTGTTATGCCTGCTACTGCATCCAAGCTCTTCCCGCACTTAAGGCTCATCCTGCTGATTCACTATCCACCCAGTTCTTCTTTCCAGAGATGCTCTCGAGTTCTGTCCTGATCAGCGATGCTGTGTTCCTGGAGCTGGTCGATGCCCTCAACCAGTACTCTGAAGAAGAGGAGGAAGGACATGAATCTGCTGAAGGCAAACAGGAAGCAGGGAAAGAGGAGCTGCCTGTGACCCGGAAGCGGAAGCGACTTTCCATGGAAGGTCAGTGTCCTAACCTGCCTGCCTGCCTGCTACAACTTCACATTGTAGTATGCAGTGGCCAGGTGGAAAGACTTTGGCTGCCATTCTAGTTCCGTACACTCCACGATTAAGGGCTCATGTTCTCCAGTAGAGGTGAATGGGAACAGAGCTTGTTATCCCTTCTACAGGTGATACCTGTTAGATTTCAGATTGCTCCCTTTTCCTTGCCCTAAAACTTTATTTTAAGGGAACCATCTTGACGAGGAAGCTGCCAGAGACAACAGAAATTTCATAGTACTCTTTGTCACTGGTGGAATTCTCCAAATTAATTGGTGAAAATAAAAGGCACTGCTGTATTACAGTATTACAAAACATAGATTTTGTGCAGACTAGGTCATTTTCCAAATCTCTTTTCCTTATCAAATGAATCATTTTGAAAGCATTTTCTTCAAAATACACATTGTTCCAAAAGTAGACATTTGTTGTACACCAGTTTTTGAACATACATCTTTTTGTTATTAAAATTGTATCATACACTAGGAAACTGTGTCTTCTGAAGTCAGAATGCATCCCTATTTGTGTTTAGGTTCAAGAAAGGGCCAATATGAAAAGTGCTTATTGAAACAGAAACAAAACAAATTTCTTGTTCATCCTTTCTTTTCCCATTGAGTGTTTGACCTGTCATTTTTACAAATAATTGAAGGCTTCCTTTCCCGGCTTAGAACGTGGTTTATTTTGCTCATTCCTTATTTTGCTCTTTATATGTAATGATTGGTGTCGGATCATGCTCTGGAGCAAGAATGGCAAATGTAGGATGACAATTAAGTGTCATTAGTTCCACAATTGCTCCCCCTGCTTTCTTCCTTGCCTGTTACAGGTAGCAAGAAATCTTCCAAAAAGCACTTTCCGAATGACATGATCTTTGCTGCTCTTTCATCCATGTTCCCTGAGAATGGTTTTCCAGAGGATATGAAAGAAAGGTGAGGTTCTTTCATCCTAAAGATCATAGAGAAGTATCTCCATGGTCAGGTGCGATGCTGGTTCAGTCTTTCTGTTTCTAACATGAGACTTGGATTCCTTAATTGAATAACTTTGAGCCCAGGTGGGAAAAGTTACTTGTTTGAACTAGGACTCCTGTGGCCATGCTGGCTATGATATTCTTAGAGCGGTCATACAAAAATGCATGTTTCCTTGCAGTGGATCACTTCTCGGTTGCAGTGAATCTGTCTGAAATAAATAAATGCGTAAATAATAGTTTTACAAAATGGCATGTTTTAAGCCAAGCGTCCGTATATGTTGATCTGAGGAATCTTGGAGTGTTAGGGGGTCACCTTGTGACTCATCTCTCCCCTTCCCCCGCAGGTACAGAGAGCTGACAAAAGAATCTGACCCAAACGTGCTCCCTCCTCAGTGCACACCCAACATTGATGGGCCATGGGCCAAATCGGTTCAGCGTGAACAGGCCCTGCATTCCTTTCACACCCTTTTTTGCAGGCGCTGCTTCAAATATGATTGTTTCCTTCATCGTGAGTTCTTGACATCATTCCTTTCTTTTCAGTTTGAACTTGCAAATGAATGTTGAGGGCAGGAACTTGTTCCAGGGAGGTCCCGGCGTGTATTGGGGTGACCCAGCTGCTTCCTGTGGATGAAAACTGTTCCCCAAATATCTTGTCCTCTTTTTACCAACACCAATTCTCATGAAATATAGGCACACCAGCCCTTGGTACTGGGCCTCTCACAGAGCTGTTCTAGATTTTTCTGCCTCATATCTCTGGGCTCTCATCCCTTCCTTACCACAATCTCTGTGTGAATTTCATGCAGCACCCAAAGTGACATAAAACAAATATTGTGGTAGTCACTTCCATAAAAAGCTGCCGTATAAAGCCCCCAATTTAAGCTGATCAGTAAAGTAGCCTGGTACCATTAATTAGCCAGAAAGGAGGGACCTGAACAGTTAATTTATCAGGTTCTTTGGAAGAATTCATTCCCATTTGCAAACGGTGCCTTTGTGGGGCACATTAAATGTACTGGGCTTGGAGATTGGCGAAATGTGTGGGAATTCTCCCCAGGTTGCAGTAATTTTAGTAAGCATTAGGTTTGGGATTGTGTGTTTTCCCACAAAGCTACCAGGAGGCGTGGTTCTCCCTAGGAAAAGAGCTGCAAGCTACTTGGACAGCTTCCTCTTCTATCTCAAATAAAAGGACTTCTCTCTTTCAGCATTCCATGCTACTCCCAATGTTTATAAGCGGAAGAACAGAGAGACCAAAATTGAAATGGAGCCCTGTGGACCAGACTGCTTCTTGTGGCTGGTAAGAAGGGTGGGAGTTGGTGGTGTGGTGGGCGGCAGAAGGGGTGGCCGGAGAAGCAGCCCTATTCAGAAGTCAGCAGGGGAGTAGTCCATACGAACCTACCCGGCGATTAAGATCGAGCCAGGGAGGCCTTTTGAAAGAGCCATCCCTCAAGGAGGTGAGAGGGCTGGCTTGTAGACATAGGGCCTTCTCGGCAGCTGCCCCCAAGCTATGGAATGCCCTCCCAAGTGAGATCCGCCTGGCGCCAACACTGATGACATTTTGGCGCCAGGTAAAAACCTTCCTGTTCCAGAAGGTTTTTAATTGATACAATATAGATTGTGGGTCCGTTGATGACAATTTTAGGATAATGATTTTAAAGAAGGTTTTTATTACTGTTTGATGATTTACTGATATTTTATTTATAACTATTTTAAATTGTTTTAATTCTTTGATTGTAAGCCGCCCAGAGACCTTTGGGTAGTGGGCGGCATATAAGTTAAATAAATAAATAAATAAATAAATAAATAAATAAATAAATAAATAAATAAATAAATAAGGCAAAGTTAAACCATTCATTAGCACCCGGGACATGAATCGAGCTATGAGGAGTGATATGTTAATGCAGAAAGAAAGATAAAAGTGAGGGGGAATGTGTGCCTTCAGAAAAAAACCCTGGGGATTGTTTTTATCTCCAAATATAAAAAGATGGTTGGGTCATATTTCTTGTCGGAGAGATCCGTCTGCAGCCAGCCTTCTAGGGGTTTCCATATTTCTCTATGTGTTGTAAATCGGGCTTCGATTATAGGAAGGAGCCAAAGAGTTTGCTGCAATGCACAACCCCCGCTCGAAGTGCTCTGGGCGCCGCCGTCGCAAGCATGCTGCTCTCAGTACCCCTTCCACCTCTGGCGCTTCGACTTCCACCAGCGCTGAAGCAAAAGAAGGCGACAGTGACAGAGACACGGGCAACGATTGGGCCTCCAGTTCCTCCGGTAGGTGATGCTCCCGTGACGGATTTTGGCTACGTAGCGCTTGAGCGGTACCAGAAGGTCGGCCCCTCAAGTCCTTTCCACAAAGCAAGGGGAGGTCCAGATAGGGGCCTTTTTATTCCACAGAGGCCAGAGCCTCATCCCAGCGTTCGTCTTTGATGCCCCCAGGATCAATTTTGAAACGAACATAGCGGTGCGTGTGCAGGGTGGTTTTCTTTCGTCACAGGCAGAACGGAAGCTCCTGTGACAGGTTGTACAGTTCTGCGGAGGCAGGGCTCCAGGTCAAAAGAGAAAGGGGGAGCTTTGGGTCTTGTGTTTTAGGGACCTGCTCTCCAAATCTTCCATCGGTGTTCTTTCAGAGGCAAACTCGCGCTGCCAAACCCCGACCAAGCCGAAGTTGAGCCCGGCCTCCTCGCAGCCCTTCATGTCGGACATGCCAGCGGAGCCCATCGAGTGGACAGGGGCCGAGGAATCCCTTTTCCGCGTCTTCCATGGGACCTACTTCAACAATTTCTGCTCCATTGCTCGGCTTCTGGGAACCAAGACATGCAAGCAGGTATGGATGGCCCTTGGTGCCGGGAGGACCAGCTTGACAGTGAGTTTAGGACATGTATACGCTCCCTAATTCAAGTCTCTGTCAGCCTTTAGGAGACCTCTAAAGACCTGGCTCTTTAGGGAGAGCTTCGGTGATCGCTGAGTGCACAACGGTATTTAGTTAGTTGGTTCATTGTCTGTCCCAGCCTCTTACTTGCTGGAGTCTATGATTGTCTGTATGGATGCTGTTGTTGTATCTTATCCTTTGTTTGGTTTATTTTGTTTGTGGGTTGTTTTGGGGGGACAAGTTGTTTTGTTTTATAATTTGTTGTGCAGTGCCCAGAGTTCCTGAGGGAAGTTGGGCAGTTAATAAGTACAAATATAAACAAACAAACAAATAAACAAACAAATAAATAAATAAATCCCTTTGGATGAGCTGTCTCCCTCTCCTGGCAGGTTTTTCAGTTTGCAGTGAAGGAGGCCTTGATAACAAAGTTGCCAGCTAATGAGCTCTTGAACCCTTCCCAGAAAAAGAAGAGGAAGCATAGGTAAGTGGCAACCCCAACATGACCATTAGGAAACACACAAGATGTGCCGCCTTTTGAGACTGGTTTCTTGGTGCTACAGTATAGGCAGGCAACCTGCGGGCATTTGCCTGCTATTGAATTACAACTTTATCTTCCCTGAGGTTGACCCTGTTGCTTGGGATTGATAGCAGTTGTATTCCAGAGGTGGTTGTATTCCTAGATTTTCCTGAGCCAGCTGAAACCATACTGTAGCTTTCTGCCCTGTTTATCAAAAAGCTGACATGTAATAACTTCCCACCTACCTCTTTTCTCATATAAGCTGGGAATTGTGCATTTCGTCTTTGTTTGCCATTTACCAGTTCTTTGGTTTCAGACATACAGCGTCTGGCAAAGAGCTTGGGAAAGAGATGGCCTGTATGGCGTTACATTTAAGAGTGTTTTATTGGGATTTGGGAGGACCAGGTTTCACTCTGTTGACCAATGGGACTCCGTGGGCAACCTTGGGCTACTCTTTCTCCCTCTCTCAGACCGATCTGTTCCACAAGGTTGTTGCAAGGTTAACATGGAGAGGAGGCATCCCCAGTACTTTGCCTTGAACTTGTTTTGTGAAAATAGGATTAGAAAATAAAACTTAAGGACTCAACAACTAGTGTTTCTAAGTTTCAAATTTGTACTCCCCCCCCCCACTTTTCCTCTTTCCTTTGCTTTCCCATCCAGACTCTGGGCTGCACACTGCAGGAAGATCCAGCTTAAAAAAGGTAATAGTTGTCCTCCCATTACAATGTCTGGATTCGCATTCTGCCTATATTCCCTGGAAGAATTCCGGGTTTGCCCCTCTGAGGTACACTTGTCCCTTCTTGGCCAGTCTTGATAAGAAGCCCTTACGCTTTCCCCAACAATTGGTGGAGCCGTCATTCTGGCAAGATATAACTCAGGCGCTTTTAGTGCCTGCCCTGAAGGAAGTACTCCCTGCCAATGCTGAGTGCTGAAATTCAAAATCCTGGAAGACGGAATCAACGATTGCCAAGATGCAGTCTTTCAAAGGCTTGCTTCGGTACTCCAGGCTGGCAGTGCTTTTCTACTAACTCTGTTCTAGCACTGGCTGAAGCTTTTCTTGGCCCTCACCTTGCGAGGTGGCCTCCCCTTAGCCAAGGTCTGTGGGGCCTTCAGCTTATGCATCACTGAATGGCTTTTATTGATGGTTGGCTCATGGCTGTTTCTCCCTCATTCTCGTTTGGCAGACAATTCGTCGACTCAAGTGTTCAACTACCAGCCCTGCGATCACCCGGAGCATCCTTGTGACAGCTCTTGTCCCTGCATCATGACGCAGAATTTCTGCGAGAAGTTCTGCCAGTGCAATCCTGACTGTAAGGAAAGTTTCCCATTCTGGCAAAGGTCTTTCATACAAGGACCGATGCTGTCCCCCCCCCCCCAGGCATGCAGAACCCCCGCCCCTTTAAAAATGTTTCTTGCTTTCCTTGCAAGGCCAGAACAGATTCCCTGGCTGCCGATGCAAGACTCAGTGCAACACCAAGCAGTGCCCGTGTTACTTGGCTGTGCGAGAATGTGACCCAGACCTTTGCCTGACCTGTGGCGCCTCCGAGCACTGGGACTCCAAGGTGGTCTCATGCAAGAACTGCAGCATCCAGCGAGGTCTCAAGAAGGTTTGTTTCGGTCCAGAAAGGGGCAGAACTGGGAAATGCAAAAATTCCCTTGAGTCAATGTGGCCGTGGAAGCCCTGGAAAACAGGGAGCCAAGGGGAGCAGAAGGGAGAAAAACTGATTGAGTTGGTTGATGCCAAGAACATAGCACATTTATGGTGGCACAGACGTGAAGGAAAACAGCCTAGAAATGTTGTGGAATTAATTTATTTTGCAGAATTCATTCTGTTTCTGTTAGCAGTGGCAAGAACAGGAAAAAAAGGGTACTACTTCCAGCCCCAACACCTTTTCTGTTACTTTAGTCACTCAAAACTACACCCACATTTCTAAGATTTCATGAGCCCTGTGAGGTGTGTTTCCACTACCATAAAGGCTAGAGTCTTATTTTTCACGTGGGCGCCTCTATGCAGAGCTTTTGTGGGCATGTGAAAAATATAACATGTGCGATGGCAGGCCTGCCCAACAGGGAGACCGCGGGCTACTGGTAGCTCAAGAAGGATTCAGAATAGCCCCCTGGCCATCAATAAAAAATGTGAGGGGATAAGTTCTCCACCTTTACCTCCCCCACCCCAAGGACCACCACTGCCCCAGGAAATTTCTGGGTCTGCCAGCCCGCTGTGTCAGCCGAGTGGGGCCGTTCAAGGGCCAGAACAGATTAATTGGTTTTCAGTGCATTCCTATGGGAAACTGCTGCTCTACTTAAATAAGTTTTTACTCATGAGCGTATACTCAGAACGGATAAAATTTGTAAGTAGGGGTTTTAGTGTAGTAGCCCTCAGGCACTTTGGGCCAGAAAAAGTAGACCTTGACCTGTTCAAAGTTGAACAGCCCTGTGCTATGGCATCCTTTCCATTGGAAGCCTTTGAAGGCAAACATCTTTCTAAAACATTCCAGGCAGATGATTTCTTGTGGGTGGGGATTAAAGTGAATTATTGTGATAGGCTCCTCCTGACCCTGTGAAGTCTTGAGATGATAGGCTCCTTTGCTTTGTTCCCGGGAGATAACAGGACAGGCTGAAATGTTTTCCATCTCTCCTTTTAGCATCTGCTGCTGGCCCCATCAGATGTTGCTGGATGGGGAACCTTCATCAAGGAGGCTGTGCAGAAGAATGAATTTATCTCTGAATACTGTGGGGAGGTGAGTTTGAGGAATGGTTCTCCATTCTACTTATAAAGAGAGAGAGGTCTTCTAGAGAGGCTTAGGAGCTTGCAAGCTTGTGAGGAGCAAAGGGATCTCATGAAGGAAATACCCCTTTCTTTCTCCAAATGAGAAACAGATCTGGTGTCTCATAGGACGCACCACTGGTTGCTGCTGTATCTGTGTAAAGAATAGAGCATTCCTGTCTCTCTGGCTAGCAGTTGCCATGTCTCTGATCCTGAAGTATATGAAATAAATAAATAAATAAATTCATGTGTCCCAAGATGTGGAGGAGAAATACTTATCTTTAGATCACTTGGGACCCTTATATGATCAGCTCTCCTTTTATGCCAAATTTTTCATATGTCTCGCCAACCTCTTGTTTAACAAATTCTGTAGCAAAATAAGGTTAGGGGAAAAGTGATAGTTGTTTCTCCTCTCTTTTATCGCAGTTAAGCTGTTTTTTTGTTGGCTTTGGGGCCTCCCTTTGTCAGATGTAAGATTCACACGGGGAATGTTAAACCCTTTATCCGCCCCAGCTGCTTCCTTGATTGGATCTGTCGTGACATCCTTTTGACCATTCATTTATTGTCTTTCCTTCACCCAGCTCATTTCCCAAGATGAGGCAGACCGTCGTGGAAAGGTCTATGACAAGTATATGTCTAGCTTCCTTTTCAACCTCAATAATGGTAGGTGGCTGCAGGGAGGTGAGGCCAGGCACCGGATGGGCTGTACCCCACAACCTTGAGTAATGGAATGAAATCGGGAGGGAAAGACACTTTCAAGGGAGTTGCACTAGAAGTAGATCCCAGGATTCTCTCTTTGTGGTGGCTTTAGCATGGGTCTCTTTCCCTTGGACAGATTTTGTGGTTGATGCCACTCGCAAAGGGAACAAAATCCGTTTTGCAAACCACTCCGTCAATCCCAACTGCTATGCGAAAGGTAAGGCAAGTTGGCAAACTCCTTCTTCTTGCCAGACGGCTTGTTATTCTCCAAAAAATCCCCAAAGCTGGCTTTTGGAATGAATGAGCCTTTTAAATAATCTCATCGAGTCAGCCCAGCTGTTTTGAACCAAAGGTTTCTGGAGTTAAACCACCCCCCCCTAGCATTTATTTTAGTATTGAATTAAATCTCTAGACTCTGGTTATCAGAATCTATGGCTCTAGACAAGCTGGGGCTTTAGAAAATGATGCAAAGGAAACAAGAGAGCCTTGTGGTGCAGTGGTTAAATTGCTGTACTGCAGCTAAAACTATGCTCACAACGTGGGTTTCAGTTCCAGGTAGCAGGCTTAAGGTTCACTTGGGTTTCCATCCTTCCAATGTTGGTAAAATGAGTACCTAGCTTGCTGGGGGTGCACTGTGTAGCCTGCATAATTAAGCTGTAAACTGCCTAGAGAGTGCTTGAAGCACTATGGGGTGATATATAGGCAGAAGACTTTGCTTTGCTTTTTGCTTTAAGGGAGCAGGATTCTCAGTATGTAGGGAAGAAACCAAAACTGGGACAAAGCCAGTTGGGCCAAAGTTTGTAGCTGCTGGTGCTGCGAGACACAATCACATAGATGCATACCCCAATAATAGCTTCTTGAATTAAATAGCCAGTGGGGTTTTTACTACTTTAGTACCTCTATGCACACATACATCTCTACTGCAAGTTATACCGGTAGCTCAGCTGGTGACAGAAACATTGGTCCCTTTATTTAGGTGGGTTGCTGGCGGGTGGGTGTGAGCAGGGCCACTGAGTCTTCCTTTCTTGTCCCAACACAGTGGTGATGGTGAATGGAGATCACCGCATTGGGATCTTTGCCAAAAGAGCCATCCAGGCCGGGGAGGAGCTCTTTTTTGATTACAGGTGAGTGCCGGTCAGAAGGAAATAGGCAGGAGTGCCTTGTTTTGATTCTGGAAGGGCTTGAGCTATGCTTTGTGCAGGACCACCACCACCGCCGCCACCACCACCACCTGCTCCGCCACTGTGTCCACAGAAGACCATGCCTCCTCCGAGCCGCCTCCTTTCTCTTCCAGGTACAGCCAGGCAGACGCACTCAAATATGTTGGCATTGAAAGAGAAGCTGACGTCATCTGAGCGTCATCATGGCCGTTCTCCCAGCCGGCATCACCCCATCCTCTCCATGCTGCTTGCCTCATCGCTGTGTGTGTGTGTTGTGAGACCTTCATTCACCGGGATCTGCGCTGAACGCAAAGAAGAGGCCCTCCTCTTGTTGCAGCAATGAGACTCTGGCTTCAAGGTCCGCCTGGTGGCAGGGGCTGCCCCAGAAAACCTCTGCTATATTATTGTGGGGAGAGAAATTAGGAAGCAAGGGAAAAGTCGTGCGGCTTCCCTGCTTCAGCCCACCCTGTAGAGAACCAGCGTGGCAATGGGCGATGTTGAGCTTTGCATCCTCTCGTCAGTTTGAAGTGAAGAAGAATTGATTCTTGTCCTCTCGCTCTTTTTCCCTGAGAGGGGCAGGGGCAGGTCCCATGTAAAGCTAGTCCCACCTCCAAGGGGAGGGATAAGCCCTTGAAAGTGCTGCCCAGAAGCTCTTTGAGGTAAGGAAAGTGTCGTCTGAAATAGACGGAAGGGCAGAGACACTGCCTTTTAGGGAGGGACCCAGAGTTGTTGGCAGAAGGAAGGGAAGGAGCACTTGTGATAGAAAAAGTAACTTGAGATCGAGGATTGACTGTGCAGGGAGGGGGTGTGAGTAGAGGGTAGGGCAATGGAGGTGGAAGAGCCGGGGACAGGAGCGTAGAGTCATCTTCCATGGCAGTTGTGAACCCGTTCCTCTCCCCGGGCCTAAATTGGATCTTCCCACTTTCTCCCCATGCCATTTTTAGTAGGATTTCAAAGACAGGAGGCCTGTTCTTTGGTAAGGCAGAGGGGGGGGGGACAGATTCATCTTCAGTGGTAGGAATCATTAGACACTTTCCACTGGGACATGGTTGCAAAACTGCTGGTAAGAGTCACCGAGTAAGATTTGCCAAGCCTGCTCCTCTTCAGGCAGAACTTGGCCCACCTCTACAGAAGGAAGATGGTTTAGCCTCCCATTTGCCTGACCTACTTCAGTGGAATCCTGGCTCTCACTTTTGCACTTTCGGTAGCTAATTAACACTCCTCCTCAGAAGCTTGGAGTGGTGGCTCATCTTTGGTCTTGCACTAGAATGTTGATTTCTCAGCAGTTTGAAAGCTGCAGTTTCCCTGGTTGAATGCATGAAGGGGGGAATCATTGGGTCTACGCTGTTGGCCGTGCCTAAGTTACAAATTCTTCCTCTTAAAAATCAAGATTTTGTGTGCCCCCTTCCCCAGTCTATGAACAAAGCAAACAGATAGAATGCACTTTAGAGTAATCCACTCCACCAAGCTTAGGGAGTGGAGAGCTGGGCTCCCTGTGGGCTGTGGCAGGGGTGGAAGATTGGCTGCAGCTTCAGTCCACAATGTGGACTCCTGCAGCAGCTGGAAACGGGGCTCCTTAGACGTTCCTACAGAAGCTCGGTTTATTGCACTGTTGAAAGTATTTGCAGGTGTCAGCAGTAGACCAGATCTTTGTGTCTGAGACAGTGAGTCTCTTCCTCTCTCTTCCTCCTTCCCTAGTAGGTGGCCAGCAGGACTGGAGAATGAGAGAACACAAAGGGAAGAAATACTTCATGGGAATGAGTGTGGTGTAAGTAGTATGCAAAGCTTTTTAGCTGACTAGGGTATCAGGGAGAGGTGTCTTACTCTTTGCTACACAAAGAGCAAGACTTGGCCTAGGTAAGAGGATTTTCCACTCACTTTTAAGGTAATTGGCTGTAAAAAATCTTTAGTATTCTCCCTTTCCTCTTATTAAAATACTCCAGAATACAGTAAACTGTTTATTGGCCGAAACCTTTATCTTGTGGATAGGCTTAACTCGCGTCTGAAACATGCCGTTTTAGATAGTGACTCGGAACAGGTGTCGAGTGCCTTTTATCTCTCTGTAATTATAATCTGCTGTTTGCCGTCTGAAAGCAGGGAATGAGCTTCCAGGGGCGAGGACGTCCTGGCTAGGGAACTTCTCAAGTTGTAATCGCAGAACTATGCAGCTCTTCCTTTCGCCAGTGCTTGGCATTTCCCAACAGTTCAACAGTTCTGGTGGAAGAAACGTGGACATCTTTCCCATGCAGCCGCTTACCCACAGAATCCAACAGCAGTCCGGCGTGCAGATCCATTTTACATTTTCCGCTGCTTTTCCTAATATTGAAATTCATATGGGTGTGAGAAAATGGTGCTGTATTGTCATTCGTTTCTGGTCTACCGTCTTTACTGAAAGCCACTAGCTGTGGTCTTGTACTAGCCTTTCTCTCTTGTTATTAGCCAAGACCCCCCCTTTCTCTCTTGCCACTGCTAACACAAAACACTTCCAGGGAACAGCCAAATAAATGGCTGGCCACACTGTCTAGAGACAGCCGTCTCCTTCTTCAAGCTACAGATACTGAACTGGAACCTTTGTGTAGGCTGGGAAATCAAGGGGGTTAAAAATCCCGTTGCGCTTCCCACTTAAGAGCAAACCCACTGAATGAATGGCACTGCAGCGTGGATGCAGTGGATTGATATGAACAGTTGGGTTCAGCTCAAAGTTGTGCATGTGAGTTTGTTTTTAAAATACACCCTATGAGGAAATAACTGCAATAGGGCTCTGTAGGAAACAATCTAATTCCAGCAGCGTACAATTACAAGTGGAGCTTGAAAAATTAGAATATCGTGCAAAAGTTCGTTTATTTCAGTAAGTCGACTCAAAAGGTGAGACTGAGTGGACTTACTGAAATAAATGAACATTTGCATGATATTCTGATTTTTTTTTCGAGTTTCACCTATAGATATGCCAGCAGGCTTTGGCTCTGCAGTAGAGATGGGCACAAAGCAGTGGTTCAACAGTTGGTGCTGATAATCCTTGGTATGAACAGGTGTTTGGTGGTTCCCAGCACCTGACCAAACAGTGGCAACAGAGAATGGTGGGGAAGACTGCTTCCAGTTGATTTGGCCAGGGAGTTATCCGCCAGGTGGTGCTTTCAGAAAGGAGGAAATCGGTCTTGAAACAATTGCTAGTTTCAAGAGAGACATGCCCAGTATCCAAGGCCAGGTCTGCAGTAGTGGGCGTTCTAGCTGTCTGTGTACATTTGCAAAGGTACCTTGACCCAGGCATTGTTCTTGCGGCTCACGGGTGTTTGACCTCGCCTCCATAGTGCATTATATTGTAAAACAAGCCTGTATTGCTTGACACTTTTTGAGGCACAGCACAGAGGAGGGAGTCGCTGCATTTCTAGAAGAAGCCTCCACTCCCTTGCTCGACTGCAGTCGTGTGGCAGGCAGGAGACAGCCGTGAGAATATTTATGCTCTCCCCTCGCCAAACTTCCCGGCATGGTTCCCTCTTAGAAAATGAAGAAGGGGATCCTCTAAGCCACTGGCTGTCTGGTCCCTCCCTCCTCTGGCTGCTTGTGACTCTATGCTTGGCTGCTGGTAACTCACGTGCACTTTATATTATGGCTTGTAAAAGTTTGTCTTAATAAAGTTGTGGTGACCTGCTGAACTAAGTCTCTCTCCATTCCGGGCTGCTCCCAGTATTGGAAAGCCACCTATCCGACTGTAATTGAGGCCTATCCATATGTACATTCACAAGGTTGAATGTACATGCAGTATGTAGGAAGATGTGCATCTGTTTTAAGCAAGATGTGCTGCTGTAGCAGCAAGACCATCACGTACTTTGGACTGTCTTTGGACGACTTCATCCGAGGTTTTCTGCAGGGCACGCTCTGCTTCCTATAGAGCAGCATCCTATCTCGCTCCTGCGAAGTGCACATCCATTGGCACAGCGACAGCAGTGGCCGTGGGTTTTTGCTGCTTCGGCTCTCAGTCCAGCGTATTGATTCTTTGGAAAACAAGCAGCGTCGCTTTAGAACATGGGCCATATCCGCCAAATGAATTTTGATCCCTCTGAGCACATCCCCATTGATTGCGCCGCGCGGCTGGCACTGTGCTGGTGGCTAGCAAGCCTGAAGGCTGCTTATCAGACTGCCCGTTGGCTCATCATTTGGAACTGAAATGCTGCTTTTGACAGCAACGCTCTCGGACAAGAGCCCTACAAAAGGAATGTTTCTCTGCCTGTTTTGCCAATTGACTCTCATTTTGCACTCCCTGTTTGGCCGAGAGCAAAGATGGAACAAGGGCATGTTACAAAGCACAGCTGACTGGAAGGTCATCAATCCTGTCACTTTCTGCCCCAATAATGATTATAGAATCTACGGGCGCTTTTACACGACCTCTAAAATCCGGTGGCAACTTAAATTTGGACCAGAGATCGTGGGGGTTTGTCACTCTTCCTGTGTTCCCATCCCTCCGCACTCCATTGTTCCTGTCTGCAGGAGGGGAGGGACAAAAAAAGGGGGAGAAAAAATGCAGGCTCACCTCAGTCTGCCGAAGGAGCTCTGAGCAGCCCCGTAGTGATTCCTGTCTCTTAAAGGGGCGGTGGGGACAAAAAAACAAACAGAAGGCAAGGGAGCCCGGCATTCACAGCTTTATAATGCGCATCGGAAGATTTTTTACCTCCTGGAGGCCAGGTACTTGAAAAGTGTGCTGGGACGCGCTTAGGTGGGCGTGGCCGTACTTAATTTTTTTTTTATTTTTTTTTTACGTCTGGAGCTGCTGGGAAAACATTTTTAAGCTCCGGATCTGGGAGCCCTTAGCCTCGGATTTTAGGGGTCATGTAAAAGCGCCCTATATTACTGCAACTTCTCAGGCTGTTGATTCTGTCATCGAACTAGTCTTCCATGGTTCAAAGAGAGGGATGCAACTGGTCTTTGATGTTCATTTTTAATCTGAATGTTTGCCCCTCCTAATGCTGACATCTGAAGAAATTGATTCATGAAATGCCAAGTTAAACGGAAGTACCATTTAGGTACCACAAGCATTTGTTGTTTCTGCTGCAACGGAATACGATGCATACCCTTTTGGAAATGTAACACTAAACAACCAGGTACCAAAACCACTGAACCACCCAGCAGTTATTCCCATTATCCTTGTGCACAACTATCAAAGACCTTGAGCCCTTAGAAGAGATTGGTTGAGAATAAGATTCATCCTCTGTTTACCAACCAAACATTATTTTAACAAGCCCAACATAGATTCCCTCTTTTAAAAATGTAACAAAGAAAAGAGAAAGAAATCAAGCCTCATTCCCAGTGGCGTAAAAATAGAAGATCACATCATAATCTTATCATCCCATCCTTATCCTTTAATTAATTTATTTATGGTAACCTTCACGTTTCTCCAAACAAACCGCTCTTTAGAAAAAATAAAATGCCCAGGAATAGGCCCAGACTTTCTGGATAAAATAAATGCATTTGGCCCCCTGCTACAATACAGTATCTTCTTTTTACAATTCACAAGTGAATGTAGCTCTCAAGATAAGGAACAAAGAGGGTCGGAGATTGCCAGGAGCAAAACCCCCTTCCCCTGAAGTAGCAAACTACAGATCACAGACAACATCACTGCACTTGAAAACAGATTATAGACATCTGCTTTTGTGTTTTTATACAAACTGATAGAATAAAAAAACTAGTTTCGTCTAAATAACCCACCGCAAAAACAAAAAAAGGTAGAAAGAATTTAAAATTCTCAAAACCCTGATTTACGAAAGCAGCAAGTGGTAGCAAAGTGCGAGTGATTCTTCCATGCGCTACAGCTGCACATACATATATAGATTGGCAGGCGGATACCTATATTGCACATTGGTTTCTTTCTGGGCACAATATAACGTGCCACAGTCTAAAAGTAGGCTATATTGCATGGCTTGACTAATGGCTTTTTCTTAAAAAAAATGCTAAGCAGTTAAGCAGGAAGACTGTGCTAGCAAGTCACCAGTGAGAAGGCCAGCATGGATTTTGCGTTGCATTGATTTCCCCTTGTTCCTTAAAAATAATAAGTAGAAAGTGCCGTATGTGACAGTCATGACTCTTCAACTGAGAAGCAACTCTGCAATGAGGTTGGAAGGCAAGTCCAACAAACTCGAAAAGGCGGCTGCTTGACACAGCCTGCTTTGTGTTACCTCTGCCATCCCTTCTGCCTCGAAGGAAGAAACTGGACTGCCCAAACATAAAAAATGAGTGGTATGAAAAAGCAGAGCATGGAAGAAGAAGAAGAAACATTAATATACCCTTGAGGTGGGAGGAAATAACAAGTATTTTGACAGCTGCTCAGGGGCCAACCAACTCCCTTCACTAATGAGAAGCACATCTGGTAGAAAGGAGGTTATTTGACATTAAATAAATAAATAAATAAATAAATAAATAAATATATTTGGGCCGGATGCCTGGTGGTTGGTATTGGGTCCCACTAGAAGATGCAGCAACACTCCACAGGATGTGCATGTGAGACAAGGCAAAGCACCAGGCAGGCTTATCACACTGAGTGGTTGGGGGGATGTGAGAGGGGAGAAGTCAGCCTCCTAGCAAGTGGCACAGTTGGCAGTTCAGGTTTGGTCTTGGCCAAGAGGCTGCAGCCAGCACCGAGAACTAGAGGGTTGACCCTCTCGGCTCCAGTTGACTATTCCGTTTTGGATTCCTCCAGAATCTGTGGCAGGTTTTGATCCTTCCGTGAGACGACTGGCTTGGCCACAGGGGTGGAAGCTGTTCTGCTGCTACCGCTGCCGCTGCCGCTGCCACCACCGCTACCCCCACCACTGCCACCTCCACTGCTGGTACTCCCAGCACCGCTGTTGTAGTCCTGGATGGCCTTGGGTTCATTGGTGTGATATGAGCCCTTGTAACGGTGATGGTGCAGGTACATCAAGACGAGGGCAGCCGCCAGGAGCAGAAGTAGGAAAATGACGACTGTGGGGAAGGAACGATCAAGATGAGTTCCAAAACAACGCAGAACAACAGCCTGCAAACAGTATTTCAAGGGGCTGAATTGGACCAGTTCTAATTTCCCATGGCTCCCAGTACTGCTTTTGGGCTGGTACTTACCTCCAATGACTATTGCAACCCAGCCATCATCATGGATGTACAAGAAGTCCACTAGGAAGACATAAAAGAGAGATGGGCATTCATAATGAAGGGGCTTTTTTTTAGCTTGTGGAAAAGCATTTCCCCCAGAATTATGACATCCTCCTAGCTGCAACCTCTTGGCCAAGGCCAAACCTTAAGTCAGTTAATTCAAGTATGGAGCCTTTTGACTAGTTTTCCCACAACTCATCATGAGCTTCACTAGCAGATGAGCCTAATCCCATCTCAGAATGCAGAGAAATATCTTTTCACACTTATCGCTTCCAAAATTCTGCAGTCAGTATGGTCAGCGGCACCCTTGATGACTGAGGAATCCCAAGAGTTGTCGTCCAACTTTTTTACTCTCTCAAGCTCTTCTTCCACCGTGTCCCCTTTCGCCCGAATAAAGATACCTTACCTGGGTCTATGTACCATGGATCCAGTTCTGGGGGCACTTCAATGTAACTGGAAGGCATAGAGGCACAGTTGGACTCGACCAGCTTCCCCTTGATTTTATAAGGGATTATAGGGTTGTTGGCACTAGGCCGGAAGATGGTTTTGAGAGGCACGATGCTGTTGAATTTCACTCCTGAGAGGCAACCGGTGAATCCTGGCGTGTTGTACCTCTGGATTTCAGGGTCAATCATGCCTGTCTCTGTGAACCGTGGGAGACAATACACACAGAACAGGATTAGGCACCTGCACATGCTCTTTTCAACTTATCCCATTGTCCACCCTCAAGGGAATGCTCCCAGGTAAAAGGGGCGTTTCCTAATGAGATTATTATTTTATATAATGTAAATTATATAAAATTATATTTGTAAAGACTATGGTTTTTAAAAGACAGCTAATAAAATACAGTGGTACCTTGTATAAAGAAATTAATCCGTTCCAAATGAAATTATGTTAAGCAAATTTTCCTTTATACAAATTCCCATAGGAATGCATTGAAAACGGAGTAATCCCATTTTTATGTTTTATGGATTCTCCCCATAGGCGATTATGTTAAGCAAATTTCCCCTGTGTTGTACAGATTGTTATACAAACTGTTGGTTATACAAGGGTCCACTGCATATAAAATAAGCACAGTAAATCAATATAATAAATGGGTAGGCATTCATGACTGTCAACTCCAAATATTACTGTGCTTTAGAAGCCCAAGTCAGGGTTGACCCAAGAATGTCGGGGAAAACAGCTAGAATCTAGAGGGCTGTGGCAACAGCCAGGGAATCAATAGGACCCACTGCTCTCACTCACCCATGAAACGGCCAAGATAAAGCGCCTTGGGGGAATCAAGTTTGCTGTCCACAAAGAGGGAGAACTGATGTACCATGACAGGATAGTAATCCAACTAGAGACAGAAAGTAGGAAAAATACACTCAGACGCTGTCCTTCAGCAGGCGAAACATATCTGACTGCTTGTGACGACACCTCCCTTTTAAGCGGGTAATTGCGATGAAAATGTGAAGTGTAGGGAACCGAATTATTAATCTTCACAGGATCCACTTGGTAATGCTGCCACCTTTTAAATCGTCACCTTATGAACTGGGACAGACTCAGATGTATAATATCAAAATAATGATTATGTTTATTGAGAAAATAAATAAATGCAACAATGACTGAAGTTAGTATGCATTGCCTTAAACATAGAATAGATTAAATCAAATCTTCAAGCCTCCCTGTCTTTAATAAACAGTAAACAGTAAAGCCCTCACACCTAACCTGCCTGACTGAACTCTAACAGAGCTGTGCTCTCTCAGCACTCTCAGCTCTCAACTCTCAACAACCAACTCAAAAAAACCTCCCTCACAAACCAGGCTCCACCCTTTTTATACCATACAATCCCCCGCCCTCCTGCTGGAATTGGCAGATGATTTACATACGTATTTCTCCTGCTTCCAGGGTGTTGTCACGGTGCTGTCTTTCCTCTCAATCCAGCCAGAGACTCAGAGACTCATAAGGCCCCTCCACCCTTATTCTATCAAGTTCCCCTGCAAAAGAAACAAAGCGCATCTCACCTGGGTGTACAAAGTCCGATTCACCCGTGTGATGTTGATGCGGTGGGGCTGCCCATCAGCTACAGATCGTGTGCTCAATGCCAAGACATAAGGAAGGGTGCCCAGTTGGTAACGCAGCTGCAGGGTGCCTAAAAGGGAAACATGGACACGTAGGGAAACACATTCACCCTCTCCCAACCCAAACTGTGTACCCCAAAGACTGGGACAATCACAAACGGAACAATGGAGAAGGTGGTTATAGCTCCAATGCTATGAACTAGAATAACACAAGTCCCTCCATGCATTTACAAAGGCAAGACCCATGCTGGCTCACATCTTTCTGGTCTACCCTTTTGCTTCTGGCAACGCCTGGTCAGGAGTCCCAGAGGAGCCCATAAGCAGCATATCAAGAACCAGAAGTGCCACAAAGTCAGATCTAATTAAAGCTAGTAACCTGTTTTTGCTTGAACTGACTAATCCCCATCTCAAGCCACCCCATCGCTTCCGTTCTGTCCCCTATGTTTATGAAACCATTGGGAAAAAATATCTGGAGCTTTGTGGGTAAGTGTCATCAGTATAGCGATGACACCCAACTCTACCTCTTGTCACCTCCGGATTCCAAGGAAGCTATTTCAACTTTAGATCGGTGCTTAGCTTCAGCAATGAACTGGATGAGGAGGAACAAACTGAAACTAAGCCCAGAAAAGACAGTGGTGCTTCTGGTCAATCAAAAGGGAGATCAAGGGATAGGGATGCAACCTGTACTGGATGAGATCATCCCCTTTTGAAAAAAGAGGTGCGTAGCTTGGGGGATGATCCTGGACTCAGCCTTGAGCCTAGCCGCCCAGGTCACAGCTACGGCCAGGAGCGCATTTGCGCAATTAAAACTAGTATGCCAGCTGCGCCCATTTTTTGAGAAACCTGTTCTGGCCACTGTGGGAAGTTTTCTTCAGAGTGTGTTTTTCGGAGAGGCTTCAGTGATGTGCACACACTTGTGGGTGGCCGACGTGGCATATCTGAAAGGAAGTGACCTATTTCCCCTGACCTTTTGCTTTGAGCCAGGGCCAAAGGGCCCAGACTCCTATTAGAGTCAATGTTTTCATACTTTCTCCAATGTCTGCTTGTCAGCGATAGATAATAAAATAAAGCCTTCTGGGATCGATGCAGGCAGTCTTTTGTCTACAAGTCTGCTCAGCATCTTCTCTCAGATGGCTGAGAAAAGGCATCTTGTCTCTGTCTCTCTGTGTGTGGCTTCATCCTTTCTGTAATCAAGGGAGTTTGGATTCGGAACTGTTCTAGCTAACTCCCAACAAGCCACAGTGACACATGCCCTATGATAAGCTGCCTTGGGGCCTTTTCCAAAGGGAAAGGTGAGGTAAATATATTCTAAATAAATGAATAATAAACAAACAAACAGTGGTTTCCATAATTATATATTTTAAAATATAGGTTTTTTTTAAAAAAATTATCTTGAATCTGTTGCCAGACAATGTCATTGAGTGAAACCACTTCAGAGGGCAGGAAATATAAAGCTCTTAGAATCCCCCAAACAACATGACTATTGCTCATGTTAGCTGGAGACTTCTATGAGTTTTAGTCCCAAATAATAAGATTTGCAGCTTTGCACCAGCCACTCTTTTTAAACTGGATTATTATGATTACCACCATCACCATCATTATAGTAGCTTAGCCTGGGCAGGTGATAATCAACAAATCTCCATTTGCCCCGCTCTTCACACCAAATTGAAGCAGCAGGACTTTTCCATTAGTAGAGACACTATCCTTAAATTTCTGAGTTTAACTGCCATTGCTCTGATAAGCCAGGGAAAAACCATTTTTCCTCAAAACAATGTACTGTTGTGAGAAATCCTTACTCATTCTTGAACAGACACAGACTCAGGGCCAGGCTATGCAATCTGGGAAATCAGATTTACAAATACAAAGCATTTTAGTATCTTGAAGATCAATGGGGGGGGGGAGAGAAAGATGAAGGGGGAGAGGAAGGAAGGAAGTTTATGTCCTGCCATCTCTCTGGGCGTTTATACACGACCCCCAAGCTCCGCCGCAAACGGCTGCAAGCTCCGGAGCTTAAAAATGTTTCCCCACCAGCTCCGGAGCTAACAGAAAATTAAGTGCAACCCTGCCCACCTAAGCGTGACCCAGCGCACCTTTCAAGTACCTGCTCTTTGATGGTGAAAAATTTTGATGCGGAGAGTGCCGGGTTCTCCTCGCTTCTTTTTGTTGTTGTTGTTTTTGCCTCCCGACCCTTTAAGAGGAACCAGGAAGTGACCGGGGCTCGGAGCAGCTTCCACCGGCACCGGAGGTAAGGCTTTATTCTTTTGTCCCTTTTTAAGGCTTTTTTCCCCTCCCTCCCCTCACGCAGACAGAACAAGGAAGTGCGGAGGGGGTGGGAACGCAGGGAGAGCGACAAACCCTCAAGATCTCTGGTCCGAATTTAAGGGACCAGCGGATCTTAGGGGTCGTGTAAAAAGGCCCTAAGTTGAGTAGTTTCAGCCTTGCATTGCATGGGCACTAGTATGCAGTATTGGTATCATGGGTGCAAGGAGAAATGAACAATGGCCCTTGTGGATGGGCAGTCTGAGTATAGTGTGGCCCCACTGACCCCCATCCACTTTTCAAGGGCTATTCTGGGGGTGGGGGTAGCAATGAAAAGTAGAATCACCAATAAATGATGAAAAATGAAAAAATGAAAAAGCAGGAGGAAAGAAGGGAAGGAATGGGGGGGGGAACTATGCTGGACTATTGACCAGAAGAATCACATGATCTCAAGAAAGAAACAGGAGCTAAAGCTTTATGAGAGAAGGCATCTACCTTGAATCCTGCTTACCATCATCTCGGATCAAAATGGCCAAATAATCACGCACAAAGGTGCTGACGTAAAGCAGGACAGCAGGGGCTGAGTTGGTGCGAAAGCTGAGCCCCACTTCCTCCCCAGTCAGGTTGTAGCCAGGGAGTGGCTGGAGCGGCTGATGGACAATGTTGGCAAATTCCCGTGCCACATTCAAGGGCTGCGTCAGGATGTCGTAGCGCAGCCAAACGCCCTGGGCAAAGTAGGCACCAATGTCTGCAAAAGGGAATGGTAACACAGTGACAATCAGTGGGATGGTGGGAGTTCAAGAAAGACGTTGTAAAATTATTGTAGACCACGATCTGAATGTGAGCCAACAGTCTAGCAACAAGGCAAATGCTCTTTTAAGGGGCCTTAACAGAAGTATAGTTTCCACACCCCGTGAAGTACCAGTTCCCCTCTAATCAGCACTGGTTAGACCTCCTCTTAAGCATGGTGTTCAGTTTTGGACACTGCGCTTTAAAAAGGCTGCTGACAAACTGGAACAAGTTCAGAGGAAGGCAACTAAGGGCGTTTATACACGACCCCTAAACTCCGCAGCAAATGGCTGCAAGCTCCGGAGCTTAAAAATGTTTCCCCACCAGCTCCGGAGTTTAGAGGAAATTAAGTGCGACCCCGCCCACCTAAGCGCGACCCAGCGCACTTTTCTTGTACCTGCTCTTCCCTGGTGAAAATTGTTTGATGCGGTGTAAGGATAGTGAGTGCGGGGCTCTCCTCGCTTCTGTTTTTTTTTTTTTTTTGCTCCCGCCCCTTTAAGAGCTCCTTTACAGAGACAGGAATGTTGCCGCGCAAGAATGGAGGCAGAACAAAGGTGAACCACAATCTTTTCTTCCTTTTTTTCTCTCCCTCCCCTCACGCAGCCAGCAGCCAGGGTGGGGACACAGGAAGAGTGACAAACCCCTAAGATCTCTGGTCCGAATTTAAGGGACCAGCGGATCTTAGGGGTTGTGTAAAAGCGCCCAAGGATGATCAGGGGACTGGAAACCAAGCCCTGTGAGGAAAGACTGAAAGAACTGGGTATGTTTAGCTTTGGGAATATAAAACGGAGGAGAGATACGATAGTACTTTTCAAACACTTGAAAAATTGTCATACAGAAGAAAAGCAGGATCTGCTCTGGATCAATCGACAGTGAAGGACACATACAGTAATAATGGTGTCAAGTTACAGGAAGGCAGATTTCAGTTGAACCTTGCGGTTAGAGCAGTACAACAATGGAAGCAGTTGCCACAGGGGGTGATGAGCGCTCCAAAGCTGAAGGCATTTCATAGAAAATGAAACCCATCTGTCAGATCTGTTTTGATTTGGATTCCTACAATGAGCAGGGAGTTGGACTCAATGGTTTCATAAGCCTTTTCCAACTCCATTATTCTATGATTATTCTGAGGTCTGTCTCTCCTCAAAACACACTCCAGGCTGAAATGTGCAATTCCAACCCACTTGCCCTTGAATCTGGCTCTTACCTCGATTGCAGAAAGGTCCTTCATATGCAGAAACAGAACAGTTGCAACTGTAGTGGCTGTAGTGCTCCAGGCAGATGCCATGGTTTTGGCACGGCACCAGTGGGTTCCGACAATGCCCTGTACAGTTCACCAACACTCCCTCTGTCTCATTGGCCTGACCCTCCAAGTTGAGGGTCACCCCATTCATGCGCAGACCCCGCAAACAGCCCAGGAAGGGCCGTAGGTAGTATTCAGCAGCACCTAAGAGAAGGGGACCGGAATATCTGCATTTAGGAAAACAGCAGCATTCTTACTGGTCTCTCAATGTCTATTTACTCACTTTCTCTAAATGATCCCCAGATTTATAAACTACTCTTTTCATGCCCAGTTGGCCATGCTTCACCCATTCCTTGGCAAAAAAAAAAAGTAATGCTTTAGCTGTCCCCTTGTTGCAAAAATCAAATGCAAACCCATTCCAGACATTCACTCAATGGCGGCAGCAGAACCTCTAGCAAGCTGCTTGACAAATGCAAACCAAAATGTGCATGCAGAACCTCTCCTTTGCATGCTCATAGGCACTCCAGCCACTTCTTACTCACCCACATAGAGTGGTTTTGTGAGATTCAGGTGGAGAAAGCTCTGGGGTGGGGCTGCTCGAACCACCCATGGCATCCGGTCCACCCGCAACCGGGCTAGTTTGACGTTGATTTCTGCCTTCACCTCATGCCACTCATTGTCGTTGAAGGGCATCTCTGAGTGCATGGTCAGGTTCTCATCACCGTTTCCAATGTGGTAATGAAAGACCACATCCTGGGTAGCTAGGAGTCGGGGAAGAACAAGGAAATCAGGGGATCATTCTGTGCTATATTTGCCTGCTTCAACAACTCTACAACACACAGAGACACAGCTACTCCTTCAAGCTAGCTTGAACATCCAGTAGATAAACCATTGCAAACTAGGGATCTAGGTCAACTGTGCCATTAAAACAGGAGGTTAGAACAACCACTTTCCTTTTTCGCGAGGCACTACAATAAGTCTATAACAAGATAGGATGAGGCATTGAGCTTTGATGCCGCAAGCACCCTGCTCCTTTTTAAGGCTAATCAAGAAAGCTAAAGATTTACAAATGTCCCATGATTTGACAGCACCTCAGCCAAAGCTGAAATGGAATGGAGATGAACTCACATCCATTTCTTTTCAAAATCACACAAATGTTAATCCTCACTCTTTTTTGCATTTTTCAGCATAATCCATTGGGATCACATCACTTAAAAATGCAATAACTATCTAACAAGATCTGCTATGTTACTGCATGCCCATGAACCCCAAAGTCCATACTGTTAAGCTCAATGCGGATGAAGTTCTTTGGGCCCACGTTCTCCAGAAAAGTGCCTGATGGGGCAGATGTCTTGAAGAAGAAGCTGATGTCAAGACTGTAGTTAACTCGGAAAGTGGGGAAGAGCAAGGCTGTTCCCCTGATGAATGAGACTGTATTCCAGTTGTTGCCTGTAAGTCAAAAGAAGGCCCTCAGAAGAGATCAAACACTGTCCCATTCTAGCAAGCCCATAGGGAAACAGCAACCATACCCCCTCCCCTCCCCTCCCCTCCCTGTCTATTACTCACGGTCTCCATAGCAACGCAATGGGCCCACGTAGAACTGGGCCTCAGACCCAGTGCGGTTTGTGTCGCTCACCACAACCTGTGTGACTGGAAGATGGTCTACAAAGTTCAGCAGCCCTTTATCTGCCCTCCTGGAACACAGAAGGGAGGCAAGGGGGAAATGGCCCTCACCATTTATAGTACCGGGGACATCCAGAATTTTGTTCCCAGCAGCACCCAGGCCCTTCTTGGAAGAGGGGGAGAGAGGTCATTTCTCACCACATGGCATGATCAGCATCACAGTTGCAGTAGAAACGGGGGTCGGCACAGCTCTTCTCCATGCCACAAGCACAGCGCCCCAGGCCTGGCGGGGAACCCCCCCAGTAATAATGGCGCTCAGCATTTCGACCCATCCAGAAGCTCAGTGGCATCCCAGCTAGGATCAAATAAGACAACAATGTAAGTTGGGCTAAGCAGGAAAGGCCTCACACACTAGATTTCATCACAGCGTGGAGGGGGGAGAGAGCACCCAGGCTCACCATACCATCTCTCACAAATAGTGAGATACTCCTAGGCAGTTTCCACAAGTCAACTGTGAAAGAAACTGCCCTCCTCATTATTGCTGGTCCCCAACTAGGATTCCTTACATTCCTAAAATGAGAAAAGTTACTTTTTTGGACAATAGCTCCCGAGCCGCCAAGTCACACTGGCCTTCAAGGCGTGTGTCCACAAAGAAATCCACGCACCTGCCCCATGAGATGGAGCCAAGTGCACATTCCCCTATAGAAACTCACTCTGGGTGTTGAGCAGGCGAGAGAAGTAACAGTAGAACTCAATTTGCTGTTCGCAGTACTCGGAGGCATTGGCCAGGGCTGACACCTCCCCCCACGATGCATTCCAGTAGTCGACTGTGCCCAGGAAAGGGTTTTCAGGGCTGTAGCCGGTCACTTTGGTGAGCCAGTGCCGATTGTGCCGGACGATGGTCCAAGCTCGATCCTCTGGCAGATAAAATGGGAGAAATAGTTCACTAACGTTTATACTTCTCCAAATACAGTGGACCCTTGTATAACATAAATCTGTACAACATAAGAAATTCCGGAGATAGGGGAAATTTGCTTAACATAATTGCCTATGGGGAGAATTCCTATAACATAAAAATGGGATTACTCCATTTCCAATGCATTCCTGTGAGAATTTGTATAAAGGAAAATTTGCTTAACATAATTTCATCTGGAACGAATTAATTCCTTTATACAAGGTACCACTGTATAGGATTCTGGGTACAAACTCTTTCCCTGACACAGACATATACACAGGTTAGCTGGTGTGTGTGCGTGAGGTGTTCTTCTGAAGATAGACAGAACAGTCTTCCCCTAGAATCTGACAGTCCTCAGTCTCAGTAGGAGATGACCTACTAAAGCTAACATCATACCTCCAGGTCAGCCTGAATGCACAGCTAAAAATGTCCAAAACGATGATTCCCAGAAGCTTCCAGTGGTCATGCTGGCTGAAGGATTCTGGGAATCAGAGTCCAGGAAAGGCACCTTCCTAAGCGCGATGGAAACACAAGCAAGCTTTTGAAGAGCAATCAATGCACTTTGCAAGAGGAAGGGCAAGGACTTCCCGTTCATTTCCTCGTACCTCGAATGTCACAGTAGACTGTAAAAGGTTTCAGAGGTCCACTGCCATCAGGATCAATCGTGTAGTTGCCTGATGTTTTGCCCATGAGTCGATAGGCATCACAGGTCTCTTTGTAAACAGCTGCAGTGGGGGGAAGGAGGATGTGAGGATGTGGTGTTCTCAGGCCAGCACTCTCAACCCTCCCCTCCCCAGGCCCGTGGCTCACGAGTGTGGCAGGTCTCCCCCTTGTAACCCGTCAAGTCACAGATGCACGTGAAGTCGTCCCAGGACTGGATGCAGCGACTGTCGTGTTCACACATGTTGGGCGTACACCTGGCACAACAGGAAATGCAGGTTTATAATGGAGACATGGACCCCACCTCCCTGCATGGATTCAAAAGTCTTTCACTAGTGGGCAATGCCTGTGATCCATATTTATGATGTCTCACACTTCTACAGCCACCACTCCCCAGTGGCAAACAGTTCTGATAGATCCATAGGTGGGGACCTCCAGAGAATGCTACACTGCAGCTTCCAACTTTCTTTACCAAAGGCTGTGCTGATTAAGGCTGATCGGAGTTACAGCCCAATATTTTGAGCCCCACACCAGATCTAATCTGTAACACTTTTATGCCCACCACCAATCTAATCCATAGCACCTTGGATGACATAAGAAGGCCCAGAAACCCTCCACATGGAGGGCATGATCATACTGTCCATGGCTGGCTGGGAATCCCCAGTATCTCCTAATAACAGCTCTACAAGTAGGTTCTGAAACACATGTCTTTTAGCACAATTTATTGTATTTTCCAGTCTATAAGATGCCCCCATGTATAAGACCACCTCCACTTTTCCAACCTAAAATTACAGTTTCCTAACTGCATGGTTCTCTCCTCGGCTTATTCCCATGTATAAGATGACTCTCAATTTTTAGTCTAACAATTTTAGGAAAAAATATTTAGGAAAAAATATTTAGGAAAAAATACAGTCTTATACACAGGAAAATACTGTACTCCTGTTCTCTTCAGCATCCAGCCATATCCTCTTCTGGGGTCGTCTCTGCCATTTCCCAATCCCCAGTGTTATATTTTTGGAAATTTTAAGATACGAAAATATAACTGGCTCAATTTTTAGGTTTGTGTGATGGGATCAGTGGGCTGCATTGCCTTTTTTTTTTCTCAGAAGAGTCAGAAATGTGATAGGTCCCAATGAAATCGATCAGATTAGACAGCCTTTAGTTACATGTGCTTTATTCCTGACAGATGCCTGCACATTATAACAGAATGACTGTCCCAGAAAAAGAACAATTGGGAAGAGGACAAAGTAGTGATGGGCTTTTGGAGAGGATTTATTAAATGGATTGTTGTGCCTTGTAGTTTTTAAATATTATTTTAATATTGATTTTATTTACTCTTTTCCATATATTTGTTTAATTCTTTTAAAATATTTGGGCACTTACTGTTTGTGGCTTCTAAATGTTGTCTTTTAATCATGTAAGCCACCTTGGGTCCTTTTCAAGGAGAAAGGCAGGGTAAAATTATTTTAACTAATAGAATAAATAAGGCTGTGACACAAGACTGAAAACTTGAAGATCAAAGAATGTAACATAATCTGAACTTTATCTGCAACTTTAACAACAAATACTTTCTCTTCCTCTTCCCTCTCTAAACTCTACAATAATAAGACTTTACATCACATTGCAGTGGAATGTCCCTTTAGATGGATTCCTGGAAGTTCCCTGCAGTGGAGTAACCCTGCCTCCCTGTAAGAATTACATCATCTTGGATCCCAGACATTATATTCTAAAATGCAAGGAGGTGTTATCCACCATATTTCAGCAACACCTTTTATTGTGTTAATTGTGGTATCCAAAATATAACAGAATTGCCCAAGATACCCCCACAGTGGAAAGAAGGGAACAAGAACGTACTGTATTACAAACAACTTTAAGTGTTGTGGGCCACATTTAGGAGCCTGGGGGTTGCACATGGCTCACAGGATGAACTTTGCCCACTCTTGGCTTAAATGGTGGGGCCAGACCCCCCCCCAGTGCCACACCTCTGCCCATTTGATCTTGGCATTCACATTAACATACCTATCAGTGACACCGCACACGTTGAAGTACACCTCAAAGTATCTGCCAAGTCGATGCTGGCGAACCAAGTCTAACTCAATGGGCTGCCGATCTACAGTGACCATCTGCATACACCCATGGAAGGCTGTTTGGTTGGAAGCACAGCCAGTACGAGCTGCTGGCTTGGGGCACCCTATAAAACACAAGCAACAGCCCTATGAGGAATGAAGACAAAGAACAGGCAGAGAAACTGGGGAGAGATATAGTGGTTACACTTCATGGGTTTGATTCAAATTGAATCACACTTCTATTAGGCCCATTAAAACCAAAGAGCCATTAGTTAATCATGATTAACATGAATATTATTGATATCAGTAGTTCAATCCAAGCCATATCTAAGTTTGGAGCCAACCAGATTGCCACTAGTGGAAACCTTGCTCAGTATTAGAGATGGGCACAAACTGGTTCATCCAAGTTCATCCCAGTTTGTCAAGGCAGCAGAACGGGTGCTGCTGCTCCCCTTTCCCCACTTCCTCTGGCTCGGTCAATCACTTCCCAGGCCCAGTGTACTGGCTTCCTGCACCTCCCCAACTGACCTTCCAGTCCTGCCAACAGCTCTTGCTTCTCTGTCCTCACCCACAGAGAAGTCTGTAGTCTTGCTTGTGTCTGGGAGATCAGCTGAAGAGGTGGAAAAAACAGTCAAGCAGGGCCTGATGACTGTCTGATTGGGGTTAGGAGCAGCAGCACCTGTGCTACTACCTTTATGAACCAGGACACATTGAGATGAATTGGTTCGTGCCCATCTCTACTCAGCAAGTCGGCTTGTGCCAATGATCTCCCTAGAATGGTTGTCACAGGAGAATATGAATCTGGCAAAGTCAGTTTCAGAATTCAACAGCCTTGAACAGGAAAGCAATCCATTGCTACATGGCAAAAAAAAAAGCCCACTACCAAGGTCCACACATAAAGATGTGAACTCCTCAAGTTATAAAGCACAGAAATAAGATCTTAGAGCCAACAAGGTTAGAAGAATAAAAGGAAATGGGCTCTTTTGAGGGAGTGGTGAAGAGTCTTCCAGATAGACTGTCTTCATTCAAATGGCCAGATCATCAGCTGAATCATTTACAAAACAGGACAAGAAATAAAACATAAGGGCTGTGTACTACCAACCGCCAAGCATCCTGGCTTCTATTTTTCCCTCACAGCGACACCATCAAAGTATTGCCTCAAATAAACAGCATTTGTGGGGGGTGTTTACTCTAGCAACCAGAAGACATCAATTTTCTCGAACAAATTAGTGTGGGTCCAGATTAGAAGCCATCTGGAATAGGACCCTGCTGCTCCTTTTTCATCAAAACAAAAACAGCCAGATTATGTATAGCTGCTTAAGCATGTGATTAGTGGAATAATTTGTTTGATGTGCTATTTGTCTATAAATATATTAAAAATTACTTCAGGCGTGACAATATGGGTTAACTTGTGCCCTTTGATTATACCCTCCTATTCACTCCATGGTCCTCCAATATACAGTACAGTATTAAAACTGAGGTAAACATTGTGTCCCTTCAAATTTAACTTTTATTAATACAAATGGCTAATGACTCGTTTAACAAACAAACAAACAAACAAACAAATAAATAAATAAATAAATAAACAAACAAACAAATAAATAAATAAATAAATAAATAAATAAATAAATAAATAAATAAATAAATAAATAAATAAAATGGTGATCCTGAGAAGCCAAAACCAGACGTCATACCATGATTGACAGTTACACAGAGTTGTAGAAAACTCACAATCCTATTACTGCTTATGCCTGAAAGCCTGTACCCACTTCCAGCTTCCGGCTGCCTCTTTCTTTTCCTTTCCTGAAAAACAAAATTTCTACAAAAGCTTTCCTTGACTGGCAGAGCCTGCTGCTACCTGTACAACAAAAGTATTGCTGCATCTTTAAGATCACTACGTTTTAGTACAAGCTATCCTGAATGACAAGCCATAAACCACAGAAGCAACAATAAATTTGCTAATTGTAACAATGGTTGCAGTGTGCTGCCCTGGAAGCCTTTATCAGCCTCATGCTTACCTCCAAAGAAATACTGGTTCCCTGTGCGCAGCTGAATATCTCGATCCACACGGAAGCTGGCATCATTCTGGTCATCGATGGTGATGACAGCTGAGGTTTCACGCACCATCAAGGACACTGAATGCCAGAAGCCATCGTTCAGACGATACCCTGGTGAATGGAGGGCGAAAGTATGGAAGACATTCAGCACGTGGGACCCAAATGATAAGGAACAACTTGCTCATCACCTTTACAGTGCAGCCACAGGTCTCTAGATTCACCAAACGCCCTGGCAAACCATCAGTCTTCAGAATCTGTTGCCAGTCATGGTTGATAATACTAAAGAGGGCTGTGCTGAAAGCAGAGCTAGAAGGCATCTTGACTGTAGCCCCCAAAAGCCAGTCCCATTATAGATGATGATGATGATGATGATGATGATGATGATGATCATCATCATCATCATCATCATCATCATCATCATCATCATCATCATCTGACATGTTGTACTTAGAAATATATCCTGTTTAACGTATTCAGAATCAACTTAATTCTACATGGCAGAAGGCTGCCATTTTTAAGAAAGACTTGATTCTTATTGTGAGCAAATATTCCTAGAAACAATTGACTCTGTTGATCTGATACCCTTATACTGTATGTCAGAATAAGCACGGGTACACACATAATGTCCTTACTTGTACCTCAGATGCTGTCTTGAACAATTTACTGTAGAAATAAGCAATGATACGGGCAGGCTGGTCTACAGGGCTTCAACTTGAATCTTTTTTTCTCCAAGTACAAATTTAAATCCATCGCAGATGGCAATCATAAGGGCAAGCAAAAAACAGACCAGGAAGTCAGCACTATAGCTGAACCAACTCGCACATCAACAAAGTGCTTCTGTGATATGGCACTACTATTTTTCCTACTAATGACAGAAAACTTTAGCTTCAGGGCTGTAGTAGTGTAACACAATTAGAGAATTTTGCAATTTTGCCTCGGCCATTTTTTCCAGTCCAGCTCGTTTTTAAAACAACTGAGATTTTAAACATAATCAAATCATTGCTGACTGCATGATTGCAACATAAAGAGGGACCAGTCAACATCTTCTCCTAGAAAGAGACCTTTTGGGGTGGAAGGGTGTGGGTGTTTCTCATTATACTTATAACAGTTTCTGTTTCCTCTTTAAAACGACACACAATTGCCCTTCTTTTCCAGTCCCCCCAAGATAACTACAGTAAGGAGGCGAGTCCGCCTTCCAAGAAGCCAGAGGCAGCGATGCATTTGTTCCCTTCTTCAAAACATGGGGCAGAGCTTTCATTTGCTTGCCAGATCATTGGATTACTAAGTTATCGGGAGAATCCTGGCTCTTTTCCCCATAGTGAAGATCTAAGAATAGAATTCTATTCAAGGCAAGCATGTTTTTTTAATAGCATGTTTTCATCCTTCGATAAGTTCTTCAAAGACAAAAACATGTCCCTTGCCACTAACAAAACCAAGAGGTGCAGAACAACCCACAGCCTCAGATTCTCGTTGATCAAGCTAAAAATGCAACAGAGACAGTCCACAGGCCTTTTCACATGACCCCTAAGATCCACTGGCCACTTAAACTTGGACTAGAGATCTTGGGGGTTCGTTGCTCTTCCTGCGTCCCCACCCCTCCGCACTTCCTTGCTCCTGACTGCGTGAGGGGAGGGAAGAAAAAAGAGAGGAAAAAATGCTCCTCCTGATTCCTTCTCTTCTGTTTTTTTTTTTTTTTTTTGGCCTCCCGCCCCTTCTCTTAAAGGGGCGGGAGGCAAAAAAAACCAAACAGATGCGAGGAGAGCCCCGCACTCACCAGATTAAATCCGGACCTGGGGATTTTCACCCTCCTAGAGCAGGTACAAGAAAAGTGCGCTGGGATGCGCTTAGGTGGGCGTGGTCGCACTTAATTTCCTGCAAACTCCAGAGCTGGTGGGGAAACAATTGTAAGCTCCGGAGCTGGCAGCCATTTGTGGTGGAGTTTAGGGGTCGTGTACAAAATATGCACAGCTCGTTCTGGAAGTACTGACCAGGCACCCTCCCATGGGAAAGCCAGACGAGAATGTCTATTTAGGCATTTAACTTGGAATGTTTTAAGTTTTAGTGCTGCAAACTGCCCAGATTAGTGCTTACAGAAATGGGGTGGTATATAAATTGAGTATCCAGTACAATATAGTGGATCCAGTGACAGATTTGGACTCTGGAGAACAGAGTTCAAATCCCTACTTGACCATGGAAAAATACTAGCTGAGGGAAAGTGGTCTAACCACTCCTTAAACATCTCACCTTGAAAGCCCTATAAGGTCATAATATATTGGTTCCAATTTGACGGCACATAACAACAACCTATAAACTGAACAAACAAACAAACAAACAAATAAATAAATAAATAAATAAATAAATAAATAAATAAATAAATAAATAAATAAATAAATACCAAAAGAGGGAAACATCCCTATCATGCCAATGGTTAGTTAGGGATGAAGCTTCCAGTTGGAACCAGTAGGAAATACCAGGACAGAACATGGCAATAATCATGTAATGAACTCACTGGAGTGTTTTAAATAACAAGGGAGAATGACTTTAAATTTTACTCATAACTCAAGAAGGCCCAAACTTTATATCTGGGATGTTTTCACTTGCTGTTTCATTAGCCTTCTGCAATTGTCTCTGATCTCTGGCTAGAGATAAAAGCCATTTAGAGCATAGGAAGATTTTGTACAGAACAGGAGCTCTGATATATAGGAAGGGAAGGTTCTGCATGGAATTGGATTTCTGGTACAGACCGCCTTGACTGTCTTTAAAATGAAATGATTCAACATAAATCTCTCTCTCTCTCTCTCTCCCTCTTTTAATGTTAAAAAGCTGTCTGGCTGGAGAGCCAAAGGTCCAGAGTCCAATTCCCAGTGAGCACCCCATGAGTGACTTTGGCAAGCTGCATAATCCCAGGTTGCTCCCAAAAGAAGGGAATGGAAAACCACTTCAGAAGACTTTATACCTAGAAACCCCTGGAAAGGATCGCCATATATCGGGATCAACACAGCTATATGATATGATATGATATGAGTGGTGGCAAACATTTGGCACTCCAGATGTTTTGGACCACAAATCCCAGAATTCCAAGCCTGTATTGCCAATGATAAAGGACTGTGGGAGTTGTGGTTCAAAACATCTGGAGTGCTGAAGGTTCACCACCACTATATTATATTATATTATATTATATTATATTATATTATATTATATTATATTATATTATATTATATTATATTATATTATATTATATTATACAGTATTTAGAGATAGGCATGAGCTACCTTTCAGCAGTTTGGTCCAGTTTGTTGTGGCGCCCTGATAGGTGTTCGGCAGGCATCACACACTTCCCTCCTCCACTTCCTTCGGCTGTTCACCCACTCACAGGTGGCCGGATGCTTCCCTCCCCTCCCTTCTCCTGTGGCCAACCCCTCGCTGGCAGGAGCACTAGTTTCCCTCCCCCATGTCCTCTGGTGACTGACCACACCGAGGCAGAGCCATGGGCTTCCCTGCCCCTTGCCTCCTTGTCTCAGTGGGCAGCCAGTGGAGGAAGAGGAAGGGAGATGGGCACACGGCTGCTGCTGGCGAGAGGCTGGCCGCTGGAGGAGGCCAGGGAGAGAAGGGTGCTGCTGCTGCCCGTGAGTGGACAAAGAGGTGAAGGAAGTGGATAGAAAAACAACACAAAATGGCTAGAAAACCAATTAAGCCTTTAAAGTGTTCCAATAAGGATTAGTGTTCCAGTAATTAAACGCCAGGAAGTCAGCAATCAGAAGTAGAGATGGGCACGAATAAAAAAAAAGGCGTTTCGTTTGTCGTTTGTCGTTTAGGGGGTCCGTTTCGGTTTGTTTCCGTTTTTTGTGAATTTTTGCAAAAAAATCGTTTTCATTTTCATTCGTTTCGTTACCATTTCATTACCATTTCTTTCAATTTTTTGTGATTTTTTTTTTAGCATTTAAAGCAGTTCACTTGTATTGCCGTAACGAAAATGAAACACATGACCAAATTTCCGGTGTTTCTGTTCGTTTCGTTTCATTTTAGAGACAAAATTCTTTTGTCGTTTCGTTGCGTAACGAAACAAAGGAACGAAAATGGAAATGAAAAATAGTTCGTTTCGTGCCCATCTCTAATCAGAAGTCAGCAATGAAGAACAGGCAGGCCTGGGGTACTACCAAATCCACCTGGAGAGCAGAATCAGCAGTGCCAAGAAAGCTCCTCTACACAAGGGACAGCTGTAGCTTGCTGAATTAAAAGCCTCAACATCGCCTTCGCCAGTAGCCTCGCACAGAGGGAAGCGCACCAAAACTCAATGCATGTGGGACCAGTACTAACCTTTGATCTCTATGACAACTATCACTCTCCATCAACACAATATTATTCTTTCCATTGTGGAAATTTGGGGCTATTCCTGAATTAAACAGGGAACCTTGGATAGATCCCTTAAAGTTTGGATTAAAACTTGCAGCGGATTTACCAGGCCCACAAAATCAGAGTTACTGGCCTCCATTCCTTCAAGTCTTCCCAAAACAAGACATCTCCATCCCTGCACTGATATCCTACCTGCTGCAAACTCCAGCTTCTTGGTTTTTGTTTTGGGCTGAGCAATGGTGACATTGATTTGCCCATCACTCAGCACCATCTCCAGCCAGCCCACGTCGTCAGCAAAGGGGGTGTACATGAGCAGTCCCACAATGTCCCACGTGCGGAAGCTGAAGCTGACCGCCAGTTGATTGCGCCGGGGATAGCCTGGCACCTGCAAGAAATTGTTGACCCCAGCAAAGGTAAAGGGGAACAAGAGATTGTCGCGACAGAAAAAGCCAATGTGGCCCTGCAACAAAGAGAGAGAGAGTGAAAAACCAGTGAGGTGGATCCTGTGCAGTGGAAGTACGAGCACTTGATAAGGCAAAAGCAAGATGTAGAAGGGAGAAGGGCCGAAAGCGAAGCCATATGCTTTTGGTGCCGTCGCATGCAAACTAGGAAAGAGCTGCACTTATCCAGGGAGCAACTCTGCAGTTTGCCAGTCCCTGGCTTTCTTTCATGAGAGGAAGAGAGAGCCAAAACCAGTTTATTCAAGTATGACATCAACACAACAGGCAATGCCCAGAGCAACCTCAGAGCAGGTCCGATGTGGGCAAGGAGGTAAAGAAGCTAAGCAAAGGCTCTGGAGGCACTTTCAGAAACTCAGGTGGCTCCATGACGTACTTAATATCCCTAGCACAGCCCAAATAAATTATGCAAAATAAACTTTACATACAGGAGAGGCAACAGGAGCCTGCTGGCTCCATACATTCCCCCAGGGACATTTTGGGATATCCACAAGCTAGCCCAGGTTAGAGGGATAAAAACTAAAAACCTATTCTTACTCCTTGGAGCCTTCAGAGGCAGCAGGGTTTGATTCAGGGGAAATAGGAAGCTCCCCCAAGGCCCCATCCATGCCCAAAATATAAAAACAGGGATTTTAATAAGAGTCCCTGGCTCGGTGGTTAAAGGCCTGTCCTGCAGCTAAAACTGTGCTCACGACCTGGGGTTCAATCCCAGGTAGCAGGCTCAAGGTTCACTCAGCCTTCCATCCTTCTGAGATCGGTAAAATGAGTACCCAGCTTGCTTGGGGAGGCAATGTGTAGCCTGCACACTGTAATTAAAAATTGTAAACCACCCAGAGACCACTTGAAGTAGTATGGGGCAGTATATAAGCAGAACCCTTTGCTTTGCTTTGCTTTCTTGTTTGTAACAATTGGGATTTCTAATACTAGCCAATGCCAGTACTATAGCAAGGTAGCTGCAGTCTTACATAACATACTCTTGTGGGCTGTTTCACATCATCGCAGCAGAGACCCAGAATTACCGAGGAAGGCCCTGAAGACACACCTACAACAGAACTAGGAGCTACCAAATGGCCTTTCCTCTTTGCCATATACCCTGTTTCCCTGAAAGTAAGACATCCCCCGAAAATAAGACCTACTTACAGTTTTGCTTCTCACTGAAATATAAGCCATCCCCTGAACATAAGGCCTCCCCAATAATAAGGCCTCCCGAAACTCAGTTTTGCCTCTCATTGAGCCTTTTCACACGACCCCTAAACTCCGTGGCAAATGGCTCCCAGCTCTGGAGCTTAAAATTGTTTCCCCACCAGCTCCGGAGTTTACAGAAAATTAAGTGCGACCACGCCCACCTAAGCGTGTCCCAGCGCACTTTTCAAGTACCTGCTCTCCAGGGCTGAAGAATTCCTGATGCAGATGTAACTTAAGAGTGCCGGGCTCTCCTCGCTTCTGTTTGTTGTTTCTTGCCCCCCCCGCCCCTTTAAGAGCTACTTAAGAGAATGGAATGCTGCCGGGAACAGAGCGAGACGGCAGAACAGAGGTGAGCCACGTTCTTTTCTTCTTCTTTTTTCTCCCTCCCCTCACGCAGCCAGCAGCCAGGAGTGTGGAGGGGGTGGGAACACAGGAACAGCGACAAGCCCCCAAGATCTCTGTTCCGAATTTAAGTGGCCAGCGGATCTTAGGGGTCGTGTGAAAAGGCTCATTGAAATATAAGACATCCCCTGAAAATAAGACCTAGTGCATCCTTGGGAGCAAAAATTAATATAAGACACTGTCTTATTTTCAGGGAAACAGGGTACCCCAAGCCAGCACCACGGTCATTCCCACCTCGACTCGGATGGAGGAATGTCGGCGTCTTGCCCTGGTTGACACATAGACCAAGTTGTAAGCGATGTTTTCCATGCAGCCACGGAAGTTCTGGCAATAGGCCAGGCGGTGCTTCTCGTGGTTCATCACTCCTCCAAAGAAGACCTGCAGAGACCAAAAGGAAGGAGACAGCGGATCAGGTGGCACCTATGGAGGTTCAGGGCCAAAACAGAGCCCAGGTTCTTCTGCTACAGGAGGAAATGGATGGGTCGTTAAAAAGCATGAGCAGGAACCCGCCTCATGGGGAAAGAGAAAGAATCATCTGGGCTAAGCTTAACACTTCAAATCCATGATCACGTCATGGCAAATATGACCTGTAGGAAAGGTTTGGGCAATGTAATCCCGAGGCTGTAACTCCCACTACCACCCCCAGCCAGGAGATTCTGGATGTTGTGGTTCAAAATGATTTGTATAATGATTGTTTTAAATTGCTTTGTCTTTGATGGGTTTTTAATAACTATGTTGTTTTATAGTTTTTTGATATATTGTTGTTTGCCACCCGGAGACCACTTGGTAGTAGGGCGGCTAAATTTTTTTGTAAGTAAATAAATAAGAAATAAAATAAGACTCCTTGTGGACCATTTAAGATAAGATAAGATAAGATAAGATAAGGTAAACCTTTATTTATCCCACATCGGGAAAATTTACTTGTTACACAGCTCCCCATACAAAAAACAAATAAAGAAGAGTAAGTGCACAAAAAAGTGTAAGGTGAGAAAATAAAAATCCAATATGCAAATATACACTATAAAATAAGGATATAAAAATGAAATGTGAAAAAAAGAAAAAATCTACAATATACGAATATGAATATGCTGGATTGTAGAGTTGTAGAATCTCCCAGCAGTGGTAACAAAAGACCTGTGGTAGCGCTCCTTTCCACACCGAGGAAATCCTTCTTCATTTCATTACCTCGGTGTCCAGGTCAAGTTGCTCAAAGGCCCCATTGAGACGGAAGCGCACAACTTCCCCATCCAGGCTAACGTTGACGAACTGCCGGTAGCGATCAAGGCGAAACTGGTGCCAGTGCTGGTCGTCCAGAAGGCTTCCCAATTTCATTGTTGTTTCTCCACCGCTGGTGTTCAATGAACTGTTACCTAAGGTGTTGAGACACACGACAACACAAAGTTGAGAGGCGCTAATAAGAGAAATGTGCAGGTGGGCCATTTTTCAGATTTTTCTCATCTGACTTCGCCTTTGACTGTTTGTTCAGCTAGTCTATATCCACAGGCTGGAAAGAATCATTACTTCTAGTCTACTACAGACGTTTCCGACACTAAAAAAAAAGCAATACATTAGCCTCCTTATTTGTAAATAACAGGCTAGCTTGAGAGAACCTCTTTGATTTTCCAACTAAGGAAAAGCAAATAGAAGGGCACACTTTGCATTTTGACATACACTTCAAGGGAACTGTAAATAGCATTTGTTTGCTGTGAAGTCCCCTCAGGTAATTCAGGCCTGTTGGCTTTAAGTGGTCACACAGGAAGGCAACAGAAAAGTCTTGTTTTCATTTCCATTAAAGTCCTATGGGGGTGTGTGGCTAAAAGGAATTGCTTAAACAAGTTGTACATAATAGGTGTTTGTACCTCCTGATTCCTCCTATAGTCAGTTATTTTATTTTACTTTATTTCTTCTCTCTCTCTCTCTCTCTCTCTCTCTCTCTCTCTCTCTCTGTGTGTGTGTGTGTGTGTGTGTGTGTGTGTGTGTGTGTGTGTGTGT
>JAHTLZ010000111.1:1462182-1519548 GCA_023846285.1 Phrynocephalus versicolor | reverse complement strand
TGTGTGTGTGTGTGTGTGTGTGTGTGTGTGTGTGTGTGTGTGTGTGTGTGTGTGTGTGTGTGTGTGTGTGTGTGTGTGTGTGTGTGTGTGTGTGTGTGTGTGTGTGTGTTGAGGTGCTCTAGTGTACCAGCCCTGGCACCAGGCTGTTCAAAAGAATAGTCTTGCCAGCTTTGCAAACAGTTTCTAGTCTTGATGAGAAATGTTTTGCTCCCTCCAGCTGTAAAAACCAAGGTTTTCCAAGAGAGGCTTGGCTTTGCACCTGCCATGGCAGCTTCTCTGTGGCACTCTGGCATTGTCTCAAGGGATCATCTGGCCAGAACCAAGGCGAACTGATTCACCCTGTTTTCAAAAAGGAGAAGTCCTCGTATCTGATAGGAAAACAGCAGATATAAGGAGGGAACCTCTGAGTGGATTTCCATTTTCTTTTGCATTTCGTGATCCACAGAAAAAATGCAAATCAGCCCACGCCAAATCTGTATCATTTCCCACATTTTCTCCCAGTTTATGAACATACTTAAAGGTCTAAATAAATGCAAAGAGATATAAAACCCATCCCTCTTCCTTCCAAAACCAGTTAGATGCACTTGTATTCCAGACTCAGAGAAAAGCATAGCATCTTCATCACTTTGCTCATGTATGAATGATGCACTTCAAAAACTGCAGGTCAACTGCCTTCCTGTGCTGTTTGAGCCCCACCCAAAGACCTTGCACGACTTTCAACTAATACTGAACACATACCACTAAATCTTTGTGGGCAATGCTCCTATGGATGACCCACACTGAGGGAGGCCACCAGAACTTGTGCCTTCTCTAGGCAGTGGCCCCAGCCCTTTGAAAGGGGCTCCTAGCTGTGCTGTGCCAGCCCCTCTCCCTTTCTGCTTCGAAGAGGTTGCTTAAAACGATGCTTTTAAAAGAAGCTTTTCGTGGCATTCTTGAACAAACCTGTCAAAACTGTCTTACCCATTTGATCATCACTACTGTTTTTGCTGTATTTATTTTTATCCTGTTTTATGTTGTTGTTTTGTTCTTATTTTTTTAATTATCATTTACTTTTATTGTTATAAAAATTATCTTTACTTTGTTAACCACCCAGAGTAGTTTCTTATAAACAGCGGAATAAATCAGAGAGAGAGAGAGAGAGAGAGAGAGAGAGAGAGAGACAGACAGACAGACAGACAGACACAAATCATGGCTTTTAGAGCAACAAACCATGGTTGTTTAACTTTCTTTCCTTGCTCCCTCCCCACCCCCCTTTCAATTTTTATAGCATCTAAGTTGCTGAAGATTTCTGGGGAACTCACAAGCACTCTCCAGTTTTCTGAAGCACTCACTAGCACAAAAAGGTATTGTGCATCTAAGCTTTTGTATGTTGTTTATGTGTTTGTCCAGCATAAGAAGTACAAACATTCCCATCAATATGTTTTTGCCTGAGTAACCTAATGGCTATTTAGAGGTCTAACAAAAAGACAATGTTCCTGAATGGCTGAATGCCTCACTCCATTCTTTCATTATATGCCCATGAGAGAATTTCAGAAAGGATGGATGGCCACCTGAAACAGTTGCCCTGCCTGAATATGGACATACAGAGAGGACTATAAACTGACCATGGATGAAATTACTTTGCAACAATTGGCCTTTTTCATGCAATGATCAAAGCTCTGAAAAGTTCAAATTTTTTGTACTACAAGTCCCTAAATCTGCCAAACCAGCATAGCTGCTGGCCATAATGGCTGAGAACATTCGTAGTCCAGAAAAGTGATTTTACAAGTTGATTAATGAATATGCGCCTTGCCTTAGGAATGTACCTTTTTTCTATCTCAGATTGTAAACAACATCAAGTACAGACAGTCCGGTGCCACCTTACACAGTTGCAAACTTTACTTTAGAGCTCTATGCATTTGATGAACTTAACTGAAGTCCATGAGAAACAGCATTCCAAATGAAATGTGCCAGTCTTTAAGGTAACACAGGATTCTTTGTCAGTTTTACTACAAATGCTAAAAACAACTGACCGTCTCCCACAACCCAGAAATTAAGAGAGCACTCTTTCATCCCAATAAAATTGAATCTTGCAGTGTGTGCTCAGTGAAATCATAATTCTATAAAAATACAATCTGAATATAGGCAGATTTTTTTGTTCTCATAACAATCAAGACAGGGAAGGTCATTTTCTCTACCCTTTTCAGGTTTCCCCAGGCTGTCAGCTGCAAAAGTGACCTCCCACTTCCCAGGATGAGGGTACTTCTCTACCAGCTTCATCAGTTCATGCATCTCCTTGTGTGTGTGTGTCGTTACAGTCCATGGAGTTTTCTTGGCAGGAATACTGGAGTGGCTTGCCAGTTCCTACTCCAGGCACCTGGTATTCCCTGGTGGTCTCCCATCCGAGTACTAACCAGGGCCAACCCTGCTTAGCTTCCGAAATCAGGCGAGATCGGATGCACTTAGGGCATCTAGGCAGCTCATGCATCTCCTTACCCCTACACAAATCTCACCAAGACTCATGCTAAGAACCAGCTGGGCCTGATGCAGTTCCACCCGGATGTAATCTCCTTGAGACCCTGCTGCGTACATCAGGAGGCCCTCGCGTTCCATGGTCTTGAAGTTAAACCCAATCATATCTTGGGTGGTCCGGATAGTTTTGGTGCGGAACTTGTAGGAAATGGCGTCATCCCCGTCAAAATATAGGATATCAGACTCTGGGAAAAGGAAAAGGGACAACGAAAGTCACGAGTACCGTTAAGTCACATTTCTTCTACCTGGCTCTTTGTGGCTAGTACAGTGGGACCCCCCGTATCCACTGATTCATTGATTTATTATCCACTGATTCAGTTATTCACAGTTGGCAGAGGAAAAAAATTAAATAATTCAGCTACCACAAAGCAAGCTATTGTCACAAACAGCAGCTGTAAAGTAAGCTATTGTCACAAATAGCATCTGTAAAGCAAGCTACTGTCACAAACAGCAGCCATAAAGCAAGCTACTGTCTCAAAACAGCAGTCATAAAGCAAGCTACTGTCAGGAAACAGAAGTTTGGAGGTGGGTGGGCAGGTGTTCTCTCTTATCCATGGTTTTCTTTATCCACAGAAAGGCTTGGAACCAATCCCCAGCAGATACCGGGGTCCTACTGTACAATTCCAGATGAGACCAAGAATATGCGGGCCAGTGCTCAGCTCATATGCACATGGCTCTTTATCAGTGCCAAGGGGGTGGGTCAGCAACCAAAATTTCTGTCTATCCTGCTGCAATCCAAGTATCTGGGATGTGCAGATCTATGTTGAGTGTTTTTTGGACTATATCTCCCATAATTCCCCAGGCAGGAGTCCAAAAATACAAATTTGCTCACCTCTACCAAATAACATCTGTTCCTGAAATGGTTCTAACATCTTATCAGGCCATCTGTCCAAATCACTGTGACATGGCTTGTCGAAAATGCCTGCAAACAATACCTTCCTCCTTTCCTTTTTTCTTTGGTCCCAAGAGGCACTTGAGAGCCATGTGCCACCAGTTTTGGACTCGTGTCTATAATTTTTCTGCACTATGGGTTATGCTAAGTCCGTAGAAGCCGAGTTTTCTGCATGGAAGCTGTATTTGATTCTTTAGTGATCCAACAAAAGGTATCTCACACACTTACATTGTAATCTGGGTGACCCCACGGCTTTTCCCTTGTTCTTTAAAAATCAAGCAGATATTCCCTTTTTTCCCCTTCTCATTGCAGATGACTCAAACCTGCTTTTCCACAGATATATATTCCCTACATGAAATGTCCACCAAGCACAGATGTCATGGGGAAAGGTTACTTTTGATTCAGTGGGGCAGAAGACATTTGCTGTGTATCTTTCTAGTAATATGAGACAGAACTTCTTATGGAATCTGGGGCAGGGGGAATACATTGAAAAGATTCATTATCATATCAATGCACATATTTCTTTTCTATCTTTGACATCTTGGATCTTTTTGACGAACTATTCCAGATTCCAAACAAACAATCCAGTTTCTTTCACAAGAGAAAGAAAAAGAAAGCAAATGTTTTTTCCTTCATCGTCTCAAAAAGTAACTCTTGCCTTAGGCTTTCCCAATGGCCAAGCATTTCACATTTTTATGCTCTAGCTGTTTGTAAACATACATCAACTCTCCCGGCAGCATCACTTACGGTAGTAGCAGCCATAAAGGCCCACACGTAACCCAATATTGCCGTGTGGATTCCACGCGACAGGAATGATGCGGAGGTAACGAGCCAAGATGGGGTAATGCAGCTCGTGGAGGACCACACCACTTGCGTTTACGTTGCCAAAAAAGGTCTATAGAAAAAGCGGGATAAAAACAAGACTTGACAAACAGGACTCACAGTAACAGGGTGGCAGACTCCTGGGGCCTTTGCTTCTTCTACACAGATATGCATGTCCTAGATTTCAGAACTAGGAGCCAACGGGAGGGAACTACCAAGGCCACAAAACAACAGCATGCAAAATCTTGGTGCAGAGCAAATATTTTTCCCTTTGGAAAGTCCCAGGTTCCATTCCTGCCATCTCCAGTATGAAAGACTCAGGACTGTAAAAATCTCCAGAGCTTTGAAATGTTATTTTTGATGACTGCAAATGCCAGAATGCTTCCAACTCATTGAATGTCTACATGAAAAGAAGTCTTAGAGATGCACGATCATTTAGCATCTGTATTTACAAATATAGAATTAATAGATCTTCAGATCAAGCAGCCTGTGAAAGGAGATAGCACACCCACTGATGATACTATATCATGAGTAAACAATTAGGGCTTTCCAGATATTATTGGATGGCTGCTGCCTCTACTGACTTGGGGATTCCGGGAGTTGTAGTCCAAGCAAGCAATTTTTCCAAAATCTGGAAAAATCTGTTTCAATGACTTTGAAGAGTTGTGACCAGCTGGAACACAGACTAATGAGCTGCAGGTAAGAGCCTCAGTATACAGGCTATTCTTTCTGTCCTCAGCAATATCAACAAGGTCTCCAGCAGCTTCTGAGACACTGTGTTTCCACTTTTTATTAACACTGCTTCAAGAGAGAAACAGTAAAGACTAATGTTTTGTGCTGAACAATCAGATTGGCATGATATGACATCTATGAGGTTCACTGCTTGGCCACCCTGTCTCAACCAACTTCACGGGGCTTTGTTTTATTGATAAAATTTAATAACCATGTTATGGAAGCTCCTCCAAGAGAAAGAAAGGAAGTCTTTCCTGATTGTGGAACTCTGTTCGGCTTGGTGACTGATAGTCCCCATTCATAGATGTTTTTGAGGCAGCACTAAAACTCACCTGTGTACCTTAGTGTAGAACAATATCCAGTTACATCATTATCACTATTAGACTTCATTATTATCTTTATTTTGCTTTTTTATTATTATTATGTTTTATTTTATGATATGGCATTTGAGGAAAATTCCCCCAAATGTGCAGCTTATAAAATCTTGTACGTCAATAAATAATTGATGACATACATAAATTAGTATCTGTTTTATGTTTAGGAAATGGCATTCAAGAGTTGGTACGTATGAATCTGGATTCTGACAAAGGGTGATCACTGGAACAGTGAATTGGAACCAGGACTGAAATGGTGATGTATCTGTGTAGAAGAAAAGGCAAAACTTAAAGCCCAATATGTATACTGTATTAAGGAAGTCGCTGTGGCAAAGTATTTTTAGTACTTTCCAGTAGCTAGTACAGTATTTGGATTCCTTAAATTAATCTGCAGCTATGAACACCACATCATGATCATTTACTTCATGTAAGTGGAACAGCACCAAACCCACCCACTTAATGGGCACCCACAACCCCCCACCCAAGAAAACAGCTGAAGTCAAAGAAAAGTTCTGCACACCTATGAAGTTCTGTTCTAGTCAAAATAATCAGATTGTCTTGACCTTTTAATAAGTTTTCAGTTTTGTCTTTATTTCATGTGTGTCTGTGATCTTGAATTACATTGAGCTCTGATACGAATAAAGAAAGAATGGTGTAAATTGGGGAGCTGTCCCCAAACAGTGTGAGGGGCTGGATCTGATACCAGTCCTACAGCCTGGCAAAAGCAGACCACAGAAGGAAGAATTCAGTACGAGCCTTTTAGCAATAGCCAATTGTTCGTCATGATCCAGAAGTAGAGCAGAGGCACAGACAGAGTGAAAGGGTGAAGAATCAGTGACAGAAGCAGAGAAGGACCTCCAACACATATTGATCTAGTCCAGCACTGACATCCCCTGAGCCTAGGTCGAGCACCTGGACAGCAACCCTTTCTCTAAGTCAGTGGTTCTCAACCTTTGGGTCCCCAGATGGTCCTGGACTGTAACTCCCAGAAGCCTCCACCACTTGCTGTGCCAGAAACGGTTTCTGGGAGTTGTCGTCCAAGTCCAGGAACATCCAGGGACCCACAGGTTGAGAACCACTCCTCCAAGTGCTCTGAAGACCCTTCAGCTAGGACGTCAACATCACCAGAAGCATGGTCCCAAACGGAGTGCTAGCCTTCAAGTTACAAGCCCATCAGTTTAAAGCTTTCCATCTTATTGGAATACATGGATCCTGGGAGACAAGGGGAGCAAGGGAAAGGAGGACGGGCCAAGATTCAGAACCATAAAAAGCCTCTCCAGGGACCTTCAGACCTTGGTAAAACAAGGTGCTCACTTGGAGCTGTCCAAGGTCCTGCATCCTCCCATCCAACCTAGATGTTTTCAATCCTTGCTGGAACACAAGACTTACTAAACGCTTTTCAAAAGTACTGATGCCTTATTTTTTTAAATCATATTTCTAGAATGATAGCCTTTGATTGGTCTTATCCAACATTATTTTGTTGCAGGCTCCCTTGAGAGCTTTACACGACTCCATTAAAATGGGAAAGTTTGGATCCCAGAAAAGTCCCAGAAAACCCAGCTAGCATGAACATTAGTAAGGGACTCTAAGAGTTACAATCCAAAACACCTAGAGCAGTGGTTCTCAACCTGTGGGTCCCCAGATGTTCCTGGACTGCAACTCCCAGAAGCTTCCACCACTCGCTGTGCTGGAAGGGGTTTCTGGGAATTGCAGTCCAGGAATATCTGGGAACCCACAGGTTGAGAACCACTGACCTAGAGGATGAACTATTCTCTCTGTATGATACACAACAGGGAGTGACTTTGGCCCTCCACATGTCATTAGATTGCATCGTACATCGTAATCAGCCAATCTAGTGCTGAGGGATGCACAGTGAAGCAGTCCAGCAAAACCAGAGGTAATACCCTCTCTCAATCCTGGCTCTACATTTTTAAAAAGAACCCACAGTGTTTGGAACCTAAGACAACCAAAGCATGGAAAATGCCAACTCCTGAACAGACATATACACACACCAGTGGCAGATCCTAAGTCAGGGGTGCCCAAACTTTTTGTAAGGAGGGCCAGATTTGGTGGCTGAGAATGTGTCAGGGGCCGGTTGCTCCCTGACCCTGCCACCCCACTGCAAGCCCCACCCACTGGCCCATAAGCCCCACCCACTGACCCCTTGCAACCCCACCTGCAGGAAGGAAGACGGGGACCAAGGGAGGGATGGAGGTGGGGACCAAGGGAGGGAGGCGACCTTGCACCCCCTCAAGCTCCCCAGCGGTGGCGACAGCTCGCCCGCCAGCCCACCCCAAAGCTCCTTGGCGGTGGCAGAGGCTCGCTGGCCTGCCCACCCCCACACATTCCCCTGTGATGCCGGTGACGGCAGACCACCCATCTGCCCAAGCTTCCCAGCGGTGTCAGTGTTGACAGAAGATTTTTTTTGTTTAAAAAAAAAAACATGGGGTGAAGGAGGGGGAAGGAGGGGTGGGCCAGCCAGCCGCGGGCCACTCAGAATGGCCTGATGGGCTGCATTTGGCCCCCGGGCTGGACTTTGGGCAGGCCTCTCCTAAGTCTTTCTAATGTGGCCACTCCCTCTAGCTGAAGGCACAGCTGCCAATCCCCCTCCCTTCTCTCACCCAATTGCTTCCTCGTTGAAAATAAGGCTTCCAGTTGCTGGGATGGTCACCATAGAGGACAATGTAGCGGGTCACCCAGTTGTATGTATTGAAGGTCCCTTGAGTGGCGATGCTCTTGATGTGAGCTTTCTTCGTCAGGTCAATCTGGAGCCATGGATGCTTGTCATTAGGGTCAGGGGACCAGCCACCAGCACCTGCACAGGTGAAGATAGTGGAGAGGACAAAAGCCGTGGGAATGACCTCCTCCTTGCACCTTCCACAACCAAAACAGATATATTACCATTCAAAACTTTCTCTCACACATCTAGGCATACCCAAGGAAGACTCTATTAGGAACCACAATGTCATTCAACAAAACCCTGACCCCACACTCCAGCAGAATGTAGAACAAAGCTCAGATTGCTGCCCCCTGAAACAAGGTAGCTCACTGTGCTGGAGCACCTGTCTGTGTAGCCAGAGGTCAAAAGTTCGATTCCCTAGTGTGTCTTACACTCAAGCTCGGTGACCTTGGGCAAGCTACACAGTCCCAGAGACCCCCCAGAAGGGACTGGTAAACTCTACTTAGAAAACCCTGGGAGGAGTCATCCTAAAGCAGAACTGGCTTGACAGCAAGCAATTATTATTACTATTATTTTAAAAGACCTTAGCCTCGGCTGTTTACACTGTACTGCTCCACACTAAATATTCTCATGGTCCACAGTTAGCTTATAAAATTATTTAACATTTATTAACTGAAACTTAGGTATGCAACATTTACTCATTTGTTTTGTATCTTACTCCTTCAGCAGAAATTACAAACAAAATCAAAACTAGACTATGGGTGATACCTTCATAGTCTGCTAGTAGAAAAATAAAAAAGTTGCTTAGCTTTCGGGAGCAAGCCCTCTTTTTCAAAGCAGGTATAAAAGTCCAAACATGGCAAGGGATGTAATTTGCCAAGAGAGAGTTCTTAAAAGTTCACTTGGCAAGATGGATGCCAGGCTTCTTCTTGGAAGGCACAGAGCAGCATGGTCCGAAGGGGGTGGACTTTACAGGCCAATTCAAACAAAGAGCTGCATGGTATAGCTTGCTCTCGAAAGGTCAGCAACTTTTTTTATTTTTCTACCAGCAGCCTATGAAGGTATCACCCATAGTCTAGTTTTGATTTTGTTTGTTTGAATGGCTGCACGGCTCCAAACCTCTTTTTACTGCAGAAATTACAGTAAGGTTACAAGCAGGTACAGATAAAAACAGAACAAAAGATATGGTGCTCAAATACAACTGAGCCCATGACACTATCATACAGTTAGAATATGAAATCCTTCCTCCAAAGATCTCAAAGCAAAAGCCATACGGAGCCTCTCTTGTTCATCATTTAAAGAGCATGAATAATTCTGACAGCTGGATACAGGAAAGGTTAACTGCAAAGAGACAGATTCCACTGCCATGTGTTGCTGGTGAACCTCCTTAGGGCAAGTGACCAATTTTGGATGATAATCAACAGAGCTAAACAGGCCACTGGTTTAGTCTCATTATGTGCTAATGTGCTTTGAGGCTGAAGGGTGGGGTCCAACTCTCCCTGCTGAACTCACCATAAAGCCGAGCAAAAGTAGCAGCACGGAAGATGCTCGATCGAGAGGATGCAGCGAGATTCCAGGTATAGAGGGGACCAACCAATTCATCATCACAAGTCCCTGCAACAGCAGGAGATCAAAAAGGGAGAAGATGTCACTGATCCAGCCAAGAATGTTATAGATGGAACATTATGAGTGACGGATGTCCAAAGTGCTCACAGGGAAGCAAGTCTGGGCAGGCAAACCTCCCACGTCAAAACCCTGATCTGCAAAGGCCACACCTGTGTTCAGACTAGCTGTGGTTAACGAGTGATGAAAAAGCATTCCATGTGGGTTCACATTAGAGATTTGTATGACCACCAAAGGATAACAGACTGCAGCGGGCTGAACCTCCAGCCAGTGAAGCTCCAGGCTGCCTGTTTTCGTCAGCTGCCAGGATGGAACCCATCCCCTAGCAGCCTCCTCCTAGGATTATCAATGCCCCAGTTTCGTGAGATGTCGGGGTGACCGGATGCAAGTCATGAAGAGAATGGCTCTCATGTGTCACCCAGCAGTGGCAACAAGGCATAGGCACCAGGTAAAGGGGTACCCTCAGCCCATCGTACCTGTCAAACCAGAAGGGTGCTTAAGCAGCATCATCCCCATGCTCTTCCTCTCTCTGCTCCTCCTCGGAGGGAGCGTTGGTGTGTGTGTTTCCCCCCCCCCCCACTCCACCTTCCACTGCAGACAGTGGCTGACACGCCCTTGCAGACTCAGCTCCTGCTAGAGAGCAGTGGGGGGGGGGCGGCGGCGACACTTTCACATCCCTAACAGGGTCTTATGAGACAGCAGAAGAAGGAGGTGGCAACACTACTTATTCTGCGGGCAGGGAGACAACCTTTATTCTCCTCAAGTAATAAATAGACTTGCAGCAGATCAAGGACAGATGCCAGCGGAACTGCTGGTAGGAACAGCCATCTCTTCACCCACCTAGGCCCATGTGAGCCTCAGCCTAACTCATCAAGATATACCTCTCCCTGTGGGGGAAAGAGAGGGTCCTGGCCCCTTCTTTCCAGGGAAAGGTGGAGAAGGAAAAGGGAAGCCAGGATGGGATGCGGAGGGAAGTATCTGCAAAGCTGACTGGGTGCAGATATAGAAAGAATAATCCAAGGGTGTTTCCATTTTCTGCAAGGCCTCTGAAAGGAGGGAAAAGGGCTATTTTGAACCTCTATTTTCCTTTTTCCCAGAGAGTGAAAATGTTTCCTTTTCTGGACTGCAAGTTGTAGCCCAACAATCTTCCAGAGTTCTGCTTTCAGGGTGTGTGCGCGTTGGGGGGGGGCATATCGAAGAAGGGAGCACACGGGGTGGAGGATGTCAACATCGTGGTGAGTCTCCCTGAAGGTTAAGGGAGGGTGAACATCCTCACCCACATCCACCCCGTTTTAACTTTGCTTCCCCCTCAAGTAGGCACAGCCGGGGAAGGGGCTGAGGTCGGCGCTCCGGCGAAGCCCCTGCTTCCCGCCCCCCCCCCCCAGCTCGGCCCAATCCCTCCCCAGATCCCCGGCGTTCAGCATGCGTGGCTTGGGCTCTGTTCCTGGAACTGGGAGCATCCTCCCGCTCCCTGCCCGCCTAATTCCTGGGACGGCACCACAAGAGTAGTAAACACTCGCACCCCAGTCTGGTTGGGGGCCCCCGAAACCCCAGGCGTCCTCCTGCCCCAGATCCTAACACGCACCCCCCCCCGCACTAGCGGTCTGCTCTTTCCGTGGGACACCGTGGGATAAACAAACCCACCGCGCCGTCGGGGTTTCTCGCAAGCCACTTCCAGCGCGCCGCAACCACTGCGCCATACTGCCGCTCACGGCAAGACCACCACCACCACCACCACCACCACCACCACCACCCCCGGGCTCGCTCGCCCTCCTCCCTTGCCCCGCAGCCTCGCCCGGGGCCCTCGATCTCCCCCCGTAACCTTTCCTCCCCGTGGCCAAGCCCTCCGGGCCAGATCCAGGCGGCTGCCGCAATGCAGCTGCTGCGGTTGCTGCTGCTGCTGCTGCTACAGCCTCGTCCCGGGACACTCACGCCAGAACCAGCCGCAGCTGCCGAGCCGGAGGAGGGCGGCGAAGGCGACGAAGAAGGTGGTGGTGAGCAGCGCGCGGCCTCCCATGGCTGCTGGAGGCGCCGCACCCGGGCTAAGAAGCCCGCTCAGTCCGCTCCGACGCCCGGCCGCCTGGCCATGCTGGTGGTGGGGGCACGTGCGCCGCTGCCCGCCGCTGCCTGCTGGCCCGGACCCGCCAGACGCGCGCGCGCTGCCGACGCGGCCACGAGCCTGCGCGCACCCGCCCCGAAGCACCCTCCGGCCTCTCCACCCCCTAAAAAAGAAGGAAAAAGCTCGCCACTACGCTTCACCCCAGCGCCCCCCCTCCACCCCAAGGCAAGGGAGAAGATGCTTTTGCGCCTGCTCCGTCGCGAGAGACAGGCGCTCTGCACAGGCTCAGAAGCACGCACTTCGTCAAGCCGCAGCCCGTGGGTTCTTGGTGCTGTATTTCTTGCTACACGGTGCATTCGATTTCTTAATAGTCTGTTTTTAAATCTGTTCAACGAAAGGTGAGCGGGGAAGAGAGGCATCGAGGAGGGAAGCAGATTCACCCTGCCCTGCACACACCCAGATGTGGTGTTCAGTAATTTATCACAGAACTAAAAATCAGCAAGGCATCCTTGAATTTCTCTTTTCACATCAGTAACTGGAGCGTACTTTAATCCAGCCTGCTCGCTACCACCAGGACCTATCAAAAGATGGAAAATACCTATTCAGTTTTTCAATTTTCTTTCTTAATGGGTTTCCTTTTTCCTTTTTGGTAGGAGCAGAGGGGTAGTGCAGGCTGGTGTCTCCAGCATCTCTGCAGCAGAGAATCCAGTCCAAGTTTTAGTTTAAGTTGGGAGCTCCCCATTCTGCTGAATCATATCCAACAGGTAAGTGCAAATAAAACATTGGATGGTCTCCTTTAAAGGTCAGTCTAAAACCTGGACTGGATTCACTGCCCCCACAACTCTGGAGTCACCAGCAGGAGGCTTACAAGTGGGGAGCAAAACTTAGAACCCCTGAGCAACTCTATGAAGGGTAATGGTCAACCCAAGACATTTTGCTGCCTGGGACAGAGCAGCATTTGACACATTCTTTCCCTCAATGTCTGCTTTCAGACAGAAAACTACAGATTGCTAACAGCTGAAAAGCTTTATACACTACTATGTATTTTTGTCACATATCCAGGAACTTTGTGGTTTCTCACCACAATATTTGGAGGGTGGTACACACGCACACACACACACACACATTCATGAACAAGCAGTGAAATTTATTCACAATAGGACACCCTTATGCATGGGATCAGTATCCATAGATTCATTTATCTTCTGATTGGAAATATTAAAAATATTAAAAGAAAAAATCCAGAAAAAACTTGTTTTGTGTTAGTGAAGAATACACACAGCATACTCTCTGGTACCTCCTAGTGGCCAACTCTGGTAATGCATATGTAAATGTTTGGTGCCCCCCCCCCGTTTTTCTGGCTTGACAGCACATCAAAGCAAAGCAAAGTGTTCTGATTATATACGGCTCCATACCACTTCAAGTAGTCAAGGTTCCGACTGGATTCTTTCCTGACTGTATCTGACATTCCCTGGAGGTGTCCAAACAAGGTATTAATGAGGACCAGCACTGCTTATCAGTCAGAGAGGGTCATCTGCATTATAATGACCCTTGAGGTCTCTTCCAACTCTATGATTCTATGATTCTTTTCTTGTCAATTAAGTTTTTCATGCAGCTCTCATGGAAACTACATTCTCTCTTACATGCATATATGCACCCATTATCTATCCTTTAATTGCAGACAGCTAGCAAAATGATAGCCTAGGCCAATATCATGCGTGACATCACAATCAGGATAAATTCCAGTTCCTGAGCAGCTGATAAATAGTTAATAGTCAGGCTGCAGCGTAACATTTTCAAGACAGATCTTCTTGGCAGGTGACAAAAAGACTTACTTGGAGGTTATATTAAAGAGACTGATATAGAGCAGAGGAGAGTTTCTTGATATTGTTCTATTTGTAAAGAAGACCAGAGCCGTTATGAAGTAATCGGGGTACTTTTCACACGGAACTCAATATCTCATAGCGCATGCTTCTGCTTCACATACATTGATGTATTCCATATCCAATGCCAGCAGAGCTGGGAATTTATTCTCCCCAGCCAGACCTGCCCCAGAAGGTTTCTCTGTTTTTTAGGGTAAGATTTTTGAGTGCTGGAGAACGGGATGGAAGGAAGTTGCCGAATTTGGAAGAAACAATGAAACAGAGCAGAAGCATAATGTTGCCGGTGAGACTTTGTAATCAGATGGTAATATTCAAGAACAAACCCATGGAAAAGAAACACCACATACATTTCTAGGTGGAAAAAAAAGTGGTGGAGGCTTTACAACCTCACATGCTGCCTATACAGTTAGTTTGGCTGGGAGGGACCCTTCTGGGCTGGGGCGACTGTCAGTGTATCCAGTACTAACTAATAATTCCTTCCCACCTCAGAATTCAAAGACAGTACCACCTCTTTACTGAGAATTCTTTCGCCTCTCTTTTGTCTGTTGAAGTCAGTTTGGTTGGTTGCCAGTTGGCTATTATCTTTTTTCAACTGTAAGTAATGAAACTTTTTTTCTTTTTATTACTTATGTCTCAGAGTGCGTTATTCAGACTGTAAGTGGAAGTTAATGAGAAAGGGGTGAACTATCTTAGAACTGTAAACAGTTCCCTTCTGTGAGTCTCTGTACTTGGCTGTATATAAAAAGTGTATTCTTAACCAGAAATTCAAAATTCTGCAACAGAAAGAAATAGGCCCAACATGTTTTAGGGCTGTATTTGTTCAAGGAAGAAGTGTAACTGAAATATATAATCTGATGTAAGAAAGTAGATATGTTGGAGCCTTGCTGAAGTATCTTCTTGGTGACACAACACAGACAGCAGCTTTGTCAGTGCATGTTGTGTAGTATTAGAAACTTCAAGACCATTTTTACCTGAAAGGCATTTCATTCAGCTCTCAGGTTTTGAGCTCATTAAGATGTGAAACTAATCACAGCAGCCATCTCTATGAGGGAGGAATCATGTCTGAACATAATGGCAGTTCTTCTTCAGAATGTGATAGAATGGAAGTGCATATCTTATGAGGGCACAACATCTGGTTGGACAAGGACAGTCATTAAAGTTGTCATTAGCCTATGATTTCTTTGTATTTCCTTCCGTAATATAAGGTGATTTTGAAATCCAAGAAAACAACTATGTCCAAGTCACTGTGGAAAAGCCAGCACTTCGGGAACCTAGTCTTAAAAAACATTTCCACAAATACTGCATTTTCATAATCTTTGGAAGGTTACTTGTTGATTCCAGGGTACAATATTAGTTGACCCCCCCCAGTCTGTTCTTATTTAAATGCTTAAATGTTTTGTTTTAAGCCTTAAAAGCAAAGTGTTCTGCTTATATACCACCCCATACCACTTCAAGTAGTCTCTGGGTGGTTTACAGTTTCATTAAAGTATGCACGCTACACATTGCCCCCCCCCGAGCAAGCTGGGTACTCATTTTACTGACCTCAGATGGATGGAAGGCTGAGTGAATCATGAGCCTGCTACCTGGGATTGAACCCCAGGTCGTGCGCCCAGTTTTACTTGCAGTGCAGGCATTTAACCACTGCGCCACGAGGCTTTCTGATGTCAATTAGAACTGCTGGATATAGTGGTTCACATCTCTGGCTGCGAAGTCACAGGCCGAGAGTTTGATTCCCCGCTGTGTCACCTTGACGGGGGCTAAACTTGGTCATCCATAGGGATCCTTCCAGCTTTGCAGTTCCATGATAAGCATTAAATTATGCAAGAGCTGTCTTGGAAATGATGCTCTCTCTCTCATCCAAATACATGCACTCAGCAAGAATTTTATTTTATTTGCAGCAGTCTCCTGGCCATTACTGCTGTCACTAACAGCTTAAGAGGGAGAGAAAAAGCAACACTGTGATGTCATGTGTGATGTCACATTCAGGATAAGTTGCTGTTCTTAGACAACTGAGAGACCGTCAGGCTACAGCTGCCTTTGGTCAGGAAGGATCCTTATGACAGTTGATGAAAAGGCTTACTCAGAGATTATTATGAATCCTACCATAAGGAAAACATTTTTGCAACAGACTAGAAGTTCTTCATGTTCTTTTCTGTTTACTTGCAGAGCTGGCTGCAGCCACTGTGGGGTAATGTTGATACAGTTCACACAGAGGACAAGATCTAACACTGCACTCCCTTGTTGATTTATTTCGTAATCAAGGCCACTGGAGCTGAGACTTCTAGTTGGTCTCTGAGGCAACCTTTAATATAAGGATAGATATCTTGCTGTAATGTAAGTTCCTTTGACTGTAGGAGATCTGGTCTTCATGGCAAGAAGATAACCCATGGAGTCTTCAGGAGTTTTCTTTAGATTAGAAAAAAAAAGTTAGTTGAAATAACCCTCACTTGTTTCAGGGGATAGCCATTCATTTCAGGGTACAGAATTAGTAGGGTACTAATTATGTCTTCACTCCCTTTTCTAAGGGTTAAGTACTTAGCACTTTTTATTTTGGTTGTTTTTACAGGAAACTCTCTTCCAAGAAGATTCCTGCACTTTTGCACACTCACAGATGTTATTTAGTAACTTTTGCTTGATTTTTGGCAGCTGTCTCTTAAACAAGGAACAATCTGAAAGAGTTCCTGCCAGCTTTAATGAGGTTGGAAGTAGAGCTGGGCATGAAGCATGTTTTGGCAGTAAAGCTCAGTTTGGCAGTGTGCTCACACAGGTGTTATGTGGGTGCCATACACTCCTATATCCTATCTCCTCTCCACACTTGCCCACTCTCTGGGCAATGTGTGTTTCTTTCCCATCCTCCCCAGCGGGACTGTTCACTCACAGAAGAGAGTGGACACCTCCCTTCTCTGCCCCCCAGTGGCTGCCCACTCAAAGCACTCAGTGGGTTTCCCTGGCCTGCTTCCTCTTCTCAGTGGGCAGCAGCTGGAAGAGGTGGAGGGAGGAAGCACACGTTGCAATCGGTGAGTGGGCAGTCACACTGGAGAAGTAGGGAGGGAAGTGTGCATCACCAAGGGAATGGGTGGGCATGCAGAGGAGGTGGGCCAGGGGACAGCAAAGTGCCCAAATAACACCTGTGCAGGTGAGGTACCAAACTGAACTGAACCACCAAATTGAGGTTCGTGCCCGTCTCTAGTTGGAGCAAAGACTGTAAAGGAACCTTCACATATACTACCCGTCAACAACAACAACAAGGGAGATTGGCTGGGAGAGGTCAGAAAAGTAGTCAAAAGGTGTCAGGAGGTACATTAAGAAGGTGAACTGGAGAGAGCTGAGAGGGGAGCTAGAAAGACTGTATCTAAGGAAAGTTTAGGCTTTCCATTGGAGCTGTTTACTGTTGCAAAATATATGTAATGTCAAGCTAAAGAACATGCCTTTTTAACCATTGTGCTATTTAAAGAAAGAACTCATTTTTATGTTTCAATTTAAAAACCACTTGGTTCTAATAGTTTGGGCTTAAGGCAGGTGCAGGAAAAGGAAAAGGCATTTTAAAGTTGATTCACCAGGTTGGGCTGGCCACTTAATTAGTAGATGCAAAAAAATCCAGTGGTGATTTTTTAAAGGGCCAGGAGTGTCCACATATTTGGTGGCAGTGTCATGAGATGTAAAAAATTCACTAGAGGTTTGAGAAAAATCCTGAGCAGTGGATTTAGGGATCAGGCAGAGGGGCATAGTTCAAAGACCTAGTGAAGATTTTGTCGTTCTTGAGGTGGTCTCAGGCAAATCCTGGGTCGATTTATAGATAAGTTGGCTGGAAATTTTAACTCAGAAAGAGTTTAGAATTGTTTGAAAGGGTCAGTTGCTCTGTTGGCTAACACTATTCTCTGACATAAAAGTTTAGAGTAAATTTTAGGAGAATTGATGGAAAGCTGTGGAAAGACCAAGTCAATTAAGCAGTACTTTCCTGAGGTAAAGATTTTGTGTTAACCTAAGACAGTCCAATCCTCAAATGCACAACTCCATCTCTGGCACTAGAATAAGAGATTCACTCCCTTCTACAGAAACATGTCATACAAATTCCACAATGTCCCCCCCCCCATTACTTCACTGTACCCAAGAGGGACACTGGACTATGACCCATCCTGGATCTTTGCTCTCTCAACCAATGTCTCACACACACATGATTCCACATGGTGACCCTAGAAAATATCATCCCACTCCTGAAGAAAGGACCCTGGTTTGCTATCATAGACCTTCAAGATGCCTATTTCCATATCACCACAGTTCATCCAGACTACTGCAAATATTTAAGATTCACCCTCAGCCATACCACTTTCAAGTTCACCACCCTTCCCTTTGGACTCTTCTCTGTGAGTCTTTACAAAATGCCTCACCTCAGTTGCTGCCTTTCTACACATGCAGGGTATTTCCATCTTCCCCTACACAGATGATTGGTTACTGGCATCTGATTCATACCACAAAACTGAGAAAGAACTCCATGTCACACTTTCTCTCCTTGCCAAAACTACTCCAAATCCATTCTCCTCCCATCACAAGAAGTGACCTACATAGGTGCCTCTCTCAACTCAAAACTTGCCAAAGCTTTTCTGCCAGACCAACCACTCTTGCGCTTTACCTGCCTCATTCATCCCTTCCATCCGAATCCCCTCATCTCTGCCCACCACACTCAACAATGCCTAGGCCTCATGGCTTCCACCACCTCCATCATTCGCCATATTGAAAATGGGGTCACTCCAAGCCCGGTACCTCACTCTTTCAACCCCCTCACCAACAACCCCAGCAAGCTCTTCTGAGTAACTTCAGAACTCACAGAACAACTTGACTGGTGGGTTACACCTCAAAATCTTCAAATAGGCAGACCATTCACCCCACTCTCCATTCAAATCACCCCTGATGCCAGCCCTACAGGGTAGGACACACACTGCAACCACCGCTGGATTCACACACTCTGGTCGCCCAAGGAATGGACAATGCACATCAACCACCTTGAGATGCTAGCCATTATCAAAGCCCTCTGTGCCTTCAAGCCTCTCATAACAGGAGATATGATCCAAATAGCCACAGACAATACAGCTACACTTTTTAATATCAGCAGACAGGAAGGCACTCACTCTACATCCCTTCTTAATTTGACTGTTCACCTCTGGAAGCAGTGTCTCGTCCGTCACGTCTTCCCAGTGGTTGTACACATCTCCACTGAAGACAACAAAGTTGCATTCTTCTGAGCAGACTCTCAACCCAAACTCATGAATGGGTTCTGGATCAAACTATTTTTCTGCAACTATGTGCCAGATGGGGAGCTCCATACATAGACTTGTTTGCCACCTTGTCAAACAAAAAGTGTCCCAAATTCTGCTCCAGGGCATGCAGAGGCCATCGCTCTCTTGGCGATGCGTTCATGATCAGTTGGTCCAATAACTTCCTCTCCCTCTTCCCCCCAATTCTCCTACTCCAGAAAAGAACTGGTTACTTACCTGTAAACGTGGCTCAGGTGAGTAGAGTAACCAGTTCTTCTTTGTGGCCTCCGTGAAGTCACACAGATGGGTGAATAGCAAGCACACTTACCGTAAGGTGGGCAGTCATGCCAATGCAAAGGAAAGAATTGGTCTGCCAAAGGTTGAGGAAGACCTGGCTCGAGCATCCAGCCTGTAGTGTTTCACAAAGGTGGGTGGATGGGACCATGTAGCGGAATTGCAGGTGTTCTCTAGGGAGATGCCTTTTTAAAAGGCAACAAGAGGCAAGAACTCTAGTGGAGTGTGCTCTGATAGGTCATGGAACAGGGCGCTTTGCCAGATAATAAAAGAGTTCAATTGTCAAAGTTACCCAGTGGGAGAACCACTGAGGGGAAACGGGCGATCCTTGGACCTTGGTATCATAACAGACAAACAACCATGGTGTAGAATGTATGGACACAGTCCTAGAAACATAGAAGGCATGGGCTCTTCAAACATCCATAGAAGGAAGGTCACAGTCTAGTTGGGACAATGGATTAGGCCGTTTCGAGACCGCCAAAATGGTTCTGTGAAGAGAGCTGGGTGAAGGGGAGGCAGTGGTTTGTGGGTACCATTGTAGCCTCAGTTTACTCTCCACCCATGCTGCTTTTGCGATGCCCAGAGCGATGTGGCTGGAGAGTAAACTGGGGCTACGAAGGAACCCACAAACCGCTGCCTCCCCTTCACCTGCCTCTCTGCACAGAGCACAGTGACGTGCTTCAAGCGGAGGGGGAAGTGCCGTGGCTGTGAGGAGGTGATGTTGCATGCCCACAGAAAGGGCTCTGTGTGCCATCGTTGGCACCCATGCCGTAGATTCACCAACACTGAGATAGACCTTTGGGCTAAGTAGGGTGCTGCTTTTGGACAGACAATCCTCTCTTCCAGACTACCATGATGTCTCATCTCCGGTAAGTGAAGTTTGCAAGTCATCCATTTGTGTGCATTCACATAGACCATGAAGAAGAAGTAAAAAGAGGTTCCTTACCTATAACTCTAGTTCTTTGAGTGGTACTCTGTGGATTCCCACTTCCCACCCTTCTTCCCTTCTGTCCATCATGGTTGTCTGTCTGTTACTTTTGACAGTGGTGGTCCTTATTAAGAGGAACTAAGCATGTGTCAGCTAGGGCAGAGTATATATAGTGGGGGGCAGTCCTAGCGGAAACGTGATACAGCTTTGGAACCGTCTGGAAATCTCTGTATATTTAACTCATTTGTATGAATTTGCAGAGTACCACTCAAGGAATTAGAGATACAGGTAAGTAACCTCTTTTTTTCCATGGGAGCGGTATAATAATATAACTTTGTATCAGAGAGTGGTCTGGAAGAGTTTACCCTTCCCATACATGTAACTTCAAGTTAAAGAATGTCCCCTTTAAACAAAGTACAGTACTTATTTTTATGTTTCAATTTAAAAACCACTTGGTCTAATGATGTGGGTTTAAGGCAAGCCCAGGGAATGGAAAGGGCAGTTTAAAGGTGATTAGTCAGGTTCACTGCTCACAAAACCATGCCACCATGGGTCATCTCACATTTAGCCTAAAGACGGAAAGATCCAACATGACAAGGTAAAAGGTTAACATGCAATTGGGCTATTTCTAGGAGGCTGTTACATTTGAAAATTAAGAAAATGGTCGTGAGATCCCGAGTAATCCAAACTGCTGGGGAAGTGTCTAAATATATTTAATAAGCCATCCAAAAGAGTTCTGTTTATCTAAGCTTTTGTACTATTTTTAAGTTCTGTGTTTGCTTAGATATCTATTAGTGAGGCTTGCAAACACAATTTTGCAAAATGAGTTTCTTCTTATTCAGTTATATAGCAGACAACACGAGCAATTACAACGACAAAATACTATAATTCATCCTCAACAATAGCACCAATATAGAAGTTGCTTGTAGGATGGCAAAGTTCAAGTGCCCTTTTAAATTTCAAATTTAGACAAAAATACAAGATAGCGTCCTCATCTGGGTTGGGTATCCATAACATAGGAGAATTAGCTCCACGCGCAGAATCTTCAAAACCCTAGGATAAAATATCAATTTAATTGCATATACATAAATTCACTGTGTGGTTTTGCCCCTCCCTCCAAAACCAACATATAGGAATTATACTGACACCAAGTTGGCAAGACCTTTAGCAATTCAAGTGGCAACAGCAGGACTGGCCTCTAATGCTCTTTCTGATTCAAATATTTTATTCATAGCCATGCTCTTTCTTAGCCCCACCTCTTTGGGATGAACCAATATTTCATAGAAGTTACACTTTCTTTTAGTCTTCATCTAATACAAAACGTTCATTTATTGTCTGGTTTTCAAAATATTTACAAGGAGACAAAAATCGGTAAAATCCAAGCAGCACTAAAAACAGAGGCAGCAAAAGAGCTAAACGAATACACCTTGTCCTGTCACTGCTCAGAGGCGTTTCTCATCCACTTCCAATGCCTACAATATCAGCCATGCTTCCTGACAGACAAGAGGGTCACTTCATGTATGCTTAACCAGATGCTTGTCTGTTTTTAATGGACTCTTACTATTCATTCAGTACAGCTGAATTTTAAAGACACATACATATTGGCTGAAATCCTGTTGCGCAACTTATGCTGAGTAAGCTGATGACATCCTCAACTATGTTGATTAAAATTTTCCAATTCCCCTCCCGAATGTCCTGAAGCTTCCTTGGGATCCTTGTAAAGAGGCTGCCGGATGAGAGGAAGTCTTTAATTTCTAAAAATCACCTTGCCAGGATTAATGTTTGAAAATTAGAACTTCCCTTCCCTCCCATAACCACCAACAGATTCCCCACAGTGAAAGGGACCCTAAAAATGAGCCTTGTGACTTTTCGGAGGGGAAGAATGTCATATTTTAATTTCAAAAGGAAAAAAAATTAATTGACGATGTTAACCAGCTAAAGCTCAGTGCAGTCCAATTACCATGATCACAAATGACAGTTAGGTAAGGTGATATGCATGTGCATACCCATGTATGTGTTGCGTCATTACAGTCATGACCGGCTCTTCGTGACTCCATGTCCATGGAGTTTTCTTGGCAGGAATACTGGAGTGGTTTGCCAGTTCCTACTCCAGGCACCTACAGCACCTGGTATTCCCTGGTGGTCTCCCATCCAAGTTCTAACCAGGGCTGACCCTGCTTAGCTTCTGAAATCAGGTGAGATCGGAAGTGCTTAGGGCATCTAGGCAGCTGTGTGTACCCATAGGTGGCTCAATAATGGGTACAGCCATGTCCCTGCTCTTTGTCCACCAGCCACCTATGTTTATACCCACATGGAGCCTTAAACAGAGAACGAGTCTGTCCCGGAGATCAGAGAAAATTGTGTTTAATTAGTACCGGATGGTTGTTGCATGCCACGGGTGTTTAAGAAAAAGTACTGTGCAGCTAAGTCACAGACTTTGCATTTTGAATCTCACTTTCTCCCTTGTAGGAAATAATCACAGAGCAGGGCTCCAGCTAACTCCTTCTCTGAAGGCAGGGGAAAGGAGAAGTTTTAAACGGGAGAGGGCTAGCACAAGGAATTTTAAGGCCTGAGACAGAAAATCCAGTAACACCATCGTGAGACACAATCCACACAGAAATCCCCCTTAAACGAAGAAGAGCTGTTTAAGAACATTAGCATGGGTCAAAAAAAAAAAACCTGTAACAAAAACAGGGGAGCAGCAAAGATGCAGGGAACATGTTATTATGATAAAGCATCGGCAGCATCTGAGAAATGAAGCAGGCTCTGCCTGCTGTGACAGATGTGCGGCTGGTTTGCAATCAAGACACAGATTAAGCCTTGCGGGGGTTTAGGAGCTTCTGCTCTATTATCAGCTAAAGCTGTGAAAGCTACACAGAATTGATTCCATTTCTAGATCCTGTTGCCATGTTCACCCCCACCGAGAGGCAGGCGGAGGAGATAACTTATGGTTGAGTGGCCTAAAAAGCAGCTCCCAGCCCTGCCTGCCTCTTTCAACAACAAGGTCACTCACTCTCCGGGCGGCAGGGACAGGCCTCCAAGTAGCATTGTGTTCTGAGAACTTGTGACCCAAGTGGAAACAGATAGGAATCACAGGAGAGTCTTTGGGGCAACACTGGGTGCTTGATCATCCTCAGGAGGATACCCCTGTATTACTTAGAACATTTGTGTTCTACCTATGCACACATATAAAGGCTCTTTGAACCACTAAACCACATTCACACAAAGCTATTCAACAGGGCAAGAGGGGCTTTAAAATAAGAATTAAAACATACTCGATAGCTACACTGGAGAATAGCCAAGATCACAGGAGAGTGGTATAAACTGCAAACAATAAGGAAGGCAGTGCTCATCTCCGTTTCTAAGCCAAAGAGCCAGTGTTGTGCAAGTCTGTGACCACATGTGACTGACATGTGCTCATTTCCTTTTCTAAGCCAAAGAGCCGGTGTTGTGAAAGTCTGTGGCCATGTGGCCGGCATGGCCAAACACATATCTGCACATGGAAAACTGTTAACCTTCCTGGTTTTTACGGCGGTGCCTATTTATCTACTTGCATTTACATGCTTTGGAACTGCTAGGTTGGCAGGAACTGGGGTTAACAAAGGGAGCTCACTCCACTGCATGGCAACTGGGATTCAAACCACCAAGCTGCTGACTTTGCAACCAACAGTTTCAGCACTCTAGCCAGCTGAACCACCATACATTGCAGAACATTGGGGGTGGGGAGAAAGATATTGATAGAAGAGCTACTACTATACGCTCTTAAATACTCCTCTAAATACTCCTATGCTCTCCTAAGTACTCCCCAAATATAAATTTAGACTGGGGTGACAGAAACTATCCATACTTACTTGAATTAGCCTCTGTCTCATAAACTCATCGGCTTGTGGTCTTGCCCAAATGACTAATAAACTGTGCAGAAAAGCCCAAAAAGGAGAATGGAAAGCGCTAAGGGGTCCCTCTAACCTTCTAAAAACTATTATACCCATATCTGGGAGTTGAGTCATGGCTACTGGACTTCTTTTTTGAGAGATAGAAATGTTTCGCTGTTCATCCAAACAGCTTCATCGGTCTGAATACAGCTAGTGCAAATCTTCCATCTTATGGATATTAAGATGGAGGAGATATTATACCCATACTTGTCTTAATAAATGGCCCGGTCACTTTTGTTTATTTTCTTAGTCTCCAAGAGACCACACTGCATATCCATAATGAAAGAGGTGATTCTTATGCTGGTATGTATTGCCTGGATACAGGATGTCTATAATAGATGAAACTGTGGGGTATGGCTACAGTAGTGGCAGTGAGCAAGCTAGTGTGGGCTCCTTTGAAATGGTTGGGTTTGATCAGAGTAAGCTAATCAAGCCCAAGAGCTCACATGGAAATCGCTCCTACCAATATTAGGAAGGGGCTTAGTAAGTGAGCCACTTCAGGATATTGGCAACTTAATCACTTCCTCTGCTCCTTGGCATCAGTTATATATATAAAAAATAAAAAATGGTTTCTTTGCCGTTTCTTAACAGGGCCAGTTGAGAAACCACCTGGAGCCAAATCCATCAGTGACAGTCGATTATACAGTAAAAATTAGTTTTCACTTCCCCTGCTCCTCTGCCAAGAAGCAGAGGAAATGATTAATTTGTTGATGTCCTGTAAGCTACAAGGGCTCAGCAAGCTATGGATAGGACCACTCTGCAGGTGGACTGGTCCACCCCAACCAAGACATCATCTGAACACCTTCTTTAGGAGCAGACCAGCCTATTCCTGCAGTAGATCGAACAGTGGTCTTAAAAACCTATGTCGTCAGCCTCTCTTTCTGGGCTTCTGGGACTTAATATGTTTTAACAGTAGTATTTGGGAGTTACCGTCCTCCTGTCATTTCAACCTGAGCATTTCCCTGCAGTAAAGTACTGACTCCACTTCATCAAGGATTACGGTAATACTGGTCAAGGAGGGAACCTTCCTTCCACTGTTTGTTGTACGCTGTAGTGTGTGGTTAAGTGTTAGCACTGCCTTGTGGGTGAAAGTGAGAACAAAGAGCCCCAGGTGCTTGTGGGGAGTGATGGAATGGAAATGACAATTATTACTGAGTAGAATAGCCACAGCTTTTTTAGAAAACATGTTATGAGTGCCTTTGTGCAACACAATAGCTAACAGACAAAAATCTGCCATCGCACTTCTTTAACTTGAAACTGGGCTTGAAGTTGCTAACCAGGTCAGAAATTAAGCAGCCATATCAGAAAACCAAAGTTGGCAGTATTATTATTAGTTGATAAAAGAGGCAATACATAAACAGAGTATTATTCCATGTCTTCAACAGCAAGGAAAGCAGGAAGCTAGGAGCATCTTCTCCACATACTTTCATGAGGGTGGCTTTGATGCTCTTTCCTCATGGAAGTATCAACCCCCCCCCCCGCCTTCTTCAAGAGATGAGAGAGGCGAAAGGCTTCATTTATAAAGGCCAAGTAGGGATGATCTGTTTGGGGCCAGAGATGGGGAAAAGGCCTGGCAGGATTATAACTGCTGAAATCCGAAAGCCTATTAAAATTAAAACCAACTTGATTTTTTTTCAACTGACATAGAAACAAAAGAAGTGCTCCGCCCTGCTGCTCTTTAATCTGCTGGTTAAAAGTCAGATTATAGAATGTTTTGGTGCCTGTTTGCCCCAAATGCTATAACAGGCAGGCAAGCCAAATGCAACAAATCACAGATACAGGATTTGCTTCTGCCCCACATAATAAGCAGGAGCTAGCCTTCAGCTCCATCCTCTTCCTTTTCACAGGTAGATATAATTTAGTCTTTGCTGCCAGAGGCAGCACCTCTGATGCTCGCCTCGTGTGCATGCGCAATGTGCAGCACTAAGTGCGCAGTTGGCATGGCAGTTAGTGCCACAGATTGTTGTGCCACTACCTGGGGAAGATGTCGTTTTATGGAAAAGAGACTTTGCAAGGCAATGAAAGGAAACCTACTTCCACTGTTCTTGGTAGAGAAAGACATGACAATCATAAGATCCATCAACGCTTTATAAGACGAAAGGACGACAGGGTTTTGTTAACTCCCAAGGTATCTACGAATTTAGAATGCTCTGTAAACCTTGATGACAAGGTGCCTGGGCTAAAAATATTGTTGTTGAACGCAATATCAGTGAATGGGAAATCAACAATCATCCAGGATCTGATCCTGCAAGAACCTGCAGGATGACCTACACAGGGAAATGGATAGGGGATCTGTGTCCATTTTAATTTTATTGGACCTTTCAGTTGCTTTTGACACTATCAACCACAACATCCTCCTGACCTGTCTCTCTGAAATGGGACTTGGGGGCATTGTCTTACAGTGGCTTCAGTCCTTCCTGCAGGAGACAATGCAGAAAATGGTGTTAGGGGACTCATGTTCAACACCACGGCCACTGACCTGTGGGGTACCTCAGGGTTTTGTTCTGTCTCCTATGTTACTTAACATTTAAATGAAACCACTGGGGGAAATTATTCAGAGTTTTGTGGTTAAGTGTCACCAGTATACCGATGACATTCAACTCAACTTCTCGTTACCTCCGGATTCCCTGGAAGCTATTTCGACTTTAGATCAGTGCTTAGTTTCAGTAATGAATTGGATAAGGAAGAACAAACTGAAACAAAACCCAGACAAGACAGAGATGCTTCTAGTCAGTTAAAAAGGAGATCAAGCAATAGCGATGCAACCTCTCCTAGATGGGATCCCCCCCCCCATTGAAAAAAGAGGTAGGCAGCTTGGGGGTGCTCCTGGACTCATCCTTGAGCCTAGATGCCCAGGAGTGAATTTGCAAAATTAAAACTAGTACACCAATTACACCCATTTCTTGAGAAATCTGCTCTGGCCATGGTGACACATACTCTAGTGGCCTCCCGGCTGGACTACTATAATATGCTCTATGTGGGGCTACCAATGGAAAGTCTCAGGAAACTTCAACGTGTCCAAAGCACAGTGGCCAGATTGATGATTGGGGTGGGTTACAGAGATCACATTACACATGTGCTAAAGCAGCTCCACTGGCTGCCAATCACCTACCAGGCACAATTTAAGGTGCTGCTAACCTTAACCTACAAAGCACAAAATGGCTTGGGTCCAAGCTACCTCAAAGATCAATTCCCTCAGTATGAAATGGCTCAGATGCTAAGGTCATCAGGAGAGGCCTTTCTCTCCATCCTGCCACCTTCACAAGATCACATGAAAGGGCCTTCTCTGTTGCTGCTCTCAGATTTTAGAACTCCCTCCTGCTGGAGGCCAGGACTGCCCCATCTCTGCTGTCTTTCTGGAAGCGGGCAAAGGCCTTCCTCTTCGGGCAAGCTTTCCCTGAATGAGGGTCTATTCACTATGTGACTTTTATATGGATTACCATAAATGATTGCATTAACTGATTTCATAAAAACACCGGTGATTCCCATGTTACTTTCCACCCCTCACAATGGATTTTTCTTTTCTTTTTGCGTACTCTTTGTAACTCTACTCTTGCCTTTTAATGTTCTAAGATGCCTCTTCTAACTCCCTGTTCTTAACCTGCATATGTCTTAAATGTTCTAGACTGTATATTGTCTCTCATTATTGTAAGCCACCTTGGGTGCTTTTCCAAGGAGAAAGGTGGTGTAAAAATAAATAAATAAATAAATAAATAGCAAATTATATGGAACAACACTTCCATCCTGATGACCTGTTCTTTCTGCTCATTATTTTTCTCTGGGGTCTGACGTCATCCACGGAATAAGCCTTCCTCCGTGATTAGAAATAGCAGATACTGGGACCAATAATAAAAGGTTACAGTGTGTATCCTCATCACTGACCAGACATGCCCAAGAGCTTTCAAGTCTCCTGAAAGTTCATAACACAACCCTTACAATATATTTTAGGGCCCTCAGAGGACATGTCATTCCTTTCCCCACTCTACTATATTACAAGCCAGTGGGTCAGGTTCAAGGCTGGCTGTCAGTCCTCATCCTGATAGCTCTCATTTTCTGTTTCAGGGCTGAACAACAAGATAGACCCCAGGGAAGTATAAAGGGCAAGTGCAGTCCAACAGTGCATAAACAGTTGCCCATCCCTGCCGCAGAGAGCAGACTAAGGCAGTTTTCAAAGTCTGAAAACCATTTAAACTTATGAACTTTGGTATGCTTGCTGATGCTTGGGGGGGGGGAAGCATTTTTATCTGTATGTGTGTCCTGTGTCAGGTTCAAAATGATAGCCATCCATTCAATCACCCAAGTTCATTAGTAGCATAATGGCAAATGGGACTATGCAGAAAAATGTGTATAGCACGGACATGGAGTATTTCTGTTGAAGTTCCAGCTCCCACTCTCAGTTAGTGATATTCTTGGCATCAACTACAGAATAACGAATCTAGTCACATCCAAGTGCCTTTCTGGACATGGCCTTTATTGTGCAATTGTGCTGCTCTCTGCAGAGAATTTTGCAGAGCTTCCAGGGATGTCACCCCCAATTTGTAAACCTCTTGTGTTTTTCCAAAAACACATCCTTCTTCAACCTCTTTAAGGTTGAAGAGGAATAATAGTTGCACATGTCTTTCTTAATAGCTTAGTGAGTGCAAGGAGCCCTCTGTCTAGATCAGGGGTTTTCTACCCATAATTTAGTCCTAGCATCTCTTAATGCTCTAAGCAAAACTCAGGGAAGTCAATTTTTTGCAATAGATATTACACCTTTTTTTCCCATTCAGAAATGATGTTTCCAACCCATGATTCTAACTGAAAATGGTTTGGAGGTTGGGAGCAAGGCAGAACCAGGTATTTCATACATCTGTCTCAAATACCAACAAAGCATTGGTAAATGTTGTCTAAAATCAATGGCTGTTACAGTGCTATGACTGCATCATATCCTCAGTTACATGTCTTGTCCAGAGAAACAACGAAGAAATAGACAATGTGTTGGGTTTGATGCAGTGCCTGCAGTGCGAGAGCACATGAGGATTAACTGATTTGGCAAAGGCAGCCCTCCATTATCTGCAGCCCACGGCACTACTACCAATTAAGAGCCGTCACTTTTCATATAAGCAGAGTGATAACAGGTGGGCTAAAAAAAACACAACCCAACACTATTGGAGTTCATTTGTTTCAGGGCTGAAATTCTTTGCAAAATGGTACTATGTATTGCACATCAGTACCATGTCGCATAATTACAAATTATGTAAAGAAAGATCCATCCTGTTTGCCTGAGGTTAATGTGGCATTTATTCTTAGTGTGCTTCTCTCAGTATCAAATGAGCTATGTCCTTTCAGAATCAGCCACAACACCACTCAGCCAAACAACTGACAAGTCAAAACCCAGCAAGCCTCAAAGGATAATTGCTGATGCTAATCTAATGATGGTTGAATGGGATCCACAAATCCAGGTAAGTTCTGGGAGAGGGGAGTGAGCACATTAGAAATAATAGTAAGGAAAATGCTCTGTCAGCTGTAGGAATCACAAGTGCTTTCAGGGAAGTCTCTCTGTCTCAATCTCTGGACTGGACAAAAATGACCTTGTTGGGTTAGGAATGCTGGGCCCCAAGGTCCAAAAAGATAAATTTCCCCAGCTCTCTGAAAAAAATGCACACCAAAATGCAGAAGAGGAGTATAGGACCCAGTGTCATGTCCAAACTTCGGCCCTCCTGATGTTTTGGACCACAACTCCCAGAATTCTAAGCTTAGAATGCCAATGGCAAAAGATTCCTCAGGACATTCATTGAGATCACCCTAGATAACACAAAGCTGCCTAGATGCCCTAAGCACATCCAATCTCGCTTGATTTCGGAAGCTAAGCAGGGTAGGCCCTGGTTAGTACTTGGATGGGCAACCACCAGGGAATACCAGGTGCTGTAGGCGCCTGGAGTAGGAACTGGCAAGCCACTCCAGTACTCCTGCCAAGAAAACTCCATGGGCATGGAGTCACGTAGAGTCGGTCACGACTGTAACGACACAACACACACACAGATAACACAAATGTATGGAATATATTTTGAAATGGGCAAATAACAGTTCTGAGAGGGCTAGAGATCAACACTCCACTGACTTTTGCTAAAATGCAAAACAAAAAATTATCCATTTAAAAGTCTATCCTTGGTTGATTTAAGACTAAATATGCTTCCTGTTTGGCCTTATCAATATTTAGCAGGAACACGCAGAAGATAGATTTGGACCTATTGGTGGGCTATTTGGAATAATTCTAAAATGCTTTCTGACAGCAAATTATTTAACGATAGTAACAACAAAATGACCCCCTCCCCAAAACACACACCTACACAAAGATTACCTTTAAGCTGTATAGCTGAAATGAATGGGGTAATGATAGAAAAATAGAAACTTCCCCAACAGTAACAAGAAGGGATATACTGTAAGTCCCATTCTGATTGTATGCAATATACAGCTTAAATGCAAAACCTACCACTATCCCAAAACAGCAGTAAGGAACTCTGCATATAGTCAGAGCCAATTCCCTCTTCATCATGTTTTCTCTAATCCTTAGGGTTGAAAATTGAACTCATGTTCCAATGGCTGCAGCCTGATGGTCTCCAGCTCAGTATGAGTAGTTTTTTTTTAATTTTATTAAAAGTGGGATATGTGCTTGTGCGCATGTGAAGTATTTGTTCTGGAGAAGCCCCCAAAAGAGTGCTATTTCCCAGAAGATGGGATGGCGCCAACATCTCCATTCACTCTGCAAACTACAGTATTTTCCCATGGCTAAGATGTAAAAAATGAGGGTCTTTTTATAAATGAAAGTAAGCCAAGGAGAGGACTGTGCGGTTGTGAAACTGTAATTTTGGGTTGGAAAGTGGTGGTGGTGGGTGTCTTATACATTGGGGGCATCTTATAGATGTGAAAATGTGGTAGATGATAACCCAGTGCCTGGACCGCACAGCATATTTATTTTATTTTATTTTATTTATTTTGACAACTTATATGTCGCCCACTACCCAAAGGTCTCTGGGCGGCTTACAATAAAGAATTAAAACAGTTAAAACATCAAATATCAATAAATAATTAAAACAATAATAAAAACCTTACACTAAAATCATTACACTAAAATTGCCATCAGAGGACCCACAGTCTATGTTGTATCAATTAAAAAACTTCTGGAACAGGAAGGTTTTTACCTGGCGCCAAAATGTCATCAATGTTGGCGCCAGGCGGATCTCACTTGGGAGGGCATTCCATAGCTTGGGGGCAGCTGCCGAGAAGGCCCTGTTCCTACAAGCCATCCCTCTCACCTCTTTTAGGGATGGCTCTTTCAAGAGGCCCCCCTGGCTCAATCTTAATTGCCGGGTAGGTTCATATGGAAGGAGGCAGTCCTTCAGGTACCTAGGTCCTAAGCCATTTAGGACCTAGATACCCATATGCTACTGCCCACTTTTGCCACAACATCTATTGAGATTTGGTAAATGCTATTTATTTATTTTTTTGACATTACAACTTTTATAATCTCCCAACTAGCATGGACTTAGGGATTTGGGAAGTTCTAGTCTAAAAAAAGGAATATTTCCAACCTCTGCATTTCTATCAGATCAACACAGTAATCTTATCATCCTTAAAATTCTGATTAATTTTGGTCACTAAGCAGAGTTGAGCCTTGTTACTACTTGGATGGGGCACTATAAAATCTTATCTCCAACTAAGATAGGAGAGGATCTTGCTGAAACTCTGGACAGACACTGCCAATTAGACTTGACAATAGAGTACATGGACTGATATATCATCTGTGGCTGAAATCCTGTTGCTGAGTTACACAAGTGGCAAAATTTTTGGAAGAAAAGTGCTGTCAGTTAAGAAATCTCCATAGATCTTATCCATTGCTTAACTAAGCTACATGGATGCCGAATGCAACATAAGGTCTATGAAGATTTCTTAACTTGCAAGAATTCATCTCTAAGTTATGCTGTCTATGTAGCTGTGCAACAGAATTTTAGCTGTATACGACAGTTCCTTAACAACACTCATTGCTCCCATTGCAGGAGTTGACTCCTTGGACAGCAGAACTAGACATCAGCACAGAGTGGTATCCATGGGATTATGATGCATCCCCACCAGTCTTGCCTGAGCTATGTGAAAAGGATGCCATCCGTGCTGTGGCACAAATCTACCTCCCAATAACAGCCGTCCTGTTTTGTGTGCTGGGCGTCCTTGGCAATGGGATTCTGCTGCTCGTTCGAGTCCGCTATCATACTGTCCAAACCCTTGGAGACATCCTCCTCCTGAATCTGGCCATCTCTGACTTGCTGTTGCTCCTGACACTGCCCGCAGGCGTGGCAGGGATGGTGAGCAGTTGGCACCTAGGCACAGCCGTATGCCAGGTCCTACAAGGTTTCCATGCCCTTAACTTCTACAGTGGCTTCCTGTTCCTCATGGGCCTCACACTGGACCGCTACATAGCCATTGTCCAGGCACCCATCACCTACCGCTTCCTGCGTCTTGCTGCCAACCACTGGGGGACACTAAGTTCATGGATGGTATGGCTATTCTCTGTTGCCCTGGCACTGCCGCACTTCCTATATGCTGATGTCGAGGACCATGGAGGCTTTCAGCTCTGCAGAGTGGCAGTCATCACTGCCACTGTTAAGCTGATCCAGGTGGTCTTGGGCTTTGTGCTCCCATTTGTCATCATGGTGGCCTGCTATGTCACAATTGCTCGCACTCTTCTCTCATCCCCTTGTGCCCAGTCCCGCAAAGCCTTGTGGCTGATCTTAGCCTTGGTCTTTCTATTCCTGGCTCTGCAGCTCCCCTATGCTCTGCTCACCTTACTGGACACGGCGGATTTGATGAGCCAGCGGGCATCAAGCTGCAAAATTATCTTCCACAGAGACCTCGCCCTTCTCATCACCAGTGGCTTTGCCGTTGCTCGCTGCTGCCTAAACCCCATACTTCATGTCTTCCTGGGTGTGCGTTTCCGTAAGGATATCCAGAGACTAAGGAGGGATGCTGGATGGATGGGGTGCTGGGTGTGCTGTGGAGAAAAGCCAAGGAGAAGCAGAAGCAGGCAAATTTCGTTCAGTACCCATCCAGAAAGAATATCAGGAATCCTATGAGAACGTGAGTGTGCTCCCCTAATAAGGAAGAGTCTTGAAATATTGGTAGAGAGGCTGATGTGTACAATCAGGAGCTTGCTCTGGAACAGTTCATCTCCCCTCCATGTGCTGTCTAGGCCCTTTGATAATAAAGCTTACCTTTTGATAATATTAAGAGTGATATCCTTACATTTTTGCATTCTGTACAGTCTGTTTAGGGTTGAATCAGGAGCGTATCTGGGGGGCGGGGCAGAAGGGTACATCTGCCCGGGCGCAGAAATCTGGGGGCGCTGGAGGGGGAGGGGGAGGAGGAAGCCCTGCGCCCTCCCACTGCCGTGCGCCAGGTGAGCGGCAAAGTAAGCAGGCAGGCAGGCGTGCAAGCATGGTAGCTGCGACGTCTTCTTCCTCCTCCTCCTCCAAATTTTCATCACCACTGGGGGAGAGGTAAAGCGCATATGCCCACCCGCGCATTGAAAGGAACACCCCCAGAAAGCCCCCCCCCCATGTTGAAAGGAACACTTCTCCAACTCCAATGCTTTGTCACCACCGCGGGATAGAAAAGATGAGTGCATGCATTAGCACGGATGCATGCATGCACGCATACACACACACACACACACGGCCCACGCCCGCAGGATTGCCCCTCCTTGCTGGGTGGATGTGATGGGGTTGGGGAGTGCTGGAGGGGCGCAAAAACAACTTTGTCCCCAGGCGCCCCCAAACCTTGCTATGCCGCTGGGTTGAATCACTTTTAAAGCAAATGCATATTTCTATCATTACAATATTTTCCCTTCAGGTACAAAATTCCTTCAGGCTCAATCAGACTTGCAAATGAATCCTGTGTTTACCACTCAATGACCAACCACAGGTGTCAGATTGGGAGTATCATGAAACTATAGCATATTCTTAGTTGCTTGACTTATCATGTTTATATATTTACTATTAAGGAGAGATACTGGCATGGTTTTTTCTTTCTTTCATTTCCAAAATAACTTGATCAGCATTTGATGCAACTTCTGCTGTTCTGCTTCAAACCACCAGCTATGTGTATTCACACATTTAATAACACATTGCTTGTATTAAATATATGCCTTTTGAAATATATTGCAGAGGAGTTTGCACACTGAATAGAAAATAACAGAACAAGAAGTAAAAGGACATGATAAAAAATATTCTTTTTTAAAAATGGAATTACAATGTTGTTAAAACGTAGTGACTCAGCTTTCCCTTCTTTTAGCCTATACTTTTGGGGATGGGGAGAGAACCATTAAAAGGTATCCTAATCCAAAGGATTAGACAAGTTCATGGAGAACAAGGGTATCATTGGCTATCATTGTGGATGCCTAAGAACAACCTCCGGGTTAGAGAGATAGGCAGGATATCTCTCAATGTCATTTGCAGGGAATCGTAAGCAGGTGAAGACATCTGCTTGGGAATACCCTGAAGCAAATGGTGAGCCCTTGTGTGAGATAGAATGCTAGACTGGATGGGCTGTGGCCTGTTCCAGCAAGGCTGTTCAGATGTTCTTATGCTCTTATCCCCAAATGGCTGCATTCTGCTTTAAAAGTAAACAGAAAAGCACATATAAAACCTCTAGTGTGTTTCAAAATGATACACCCCAGTAGAATTTAGGATGATGTCCAAATAAGCCGTTCATCATCTGCAATGAAGGTCCTTCTTGACAATGATCAGCTGCAGCCTGACTGTTAAGTATCTCTTTGCAGGCCAAACACAGAAACCTATCCTGATTGTGACATCACACAGGGCACCAGAATGTTGTTTCTCCTGCTCTGCCAAGTCCCTCTCAATGTCAGAATTAATGGCGAGGACATCGGTGCAAACAAACTGAACTATAGCTAGGAGAGTGTGAGCCTTTTCACACGACCCCTAAACTCCGCGGCAAATGGCTCCCAGCTCCGGAGCTTAAAATGGTTTCCCCACCAGCTCCGGAGTTTACAGAAAATTAAGTGCGACCACGCCCACCTAAGCGCGTCCCAGCGCACTTTTCAGGTACCTGCTCTCCGGGGGTGAAAATTCCCTGATGCGGATGTAACCTAGTTACTGCTCTCCTTGCTTCTGGTTGTTGTTGTTTTTGCCCCCCCCCTTTAAGAGACAGGAATCAGGACGACGACGGGGCTCGGGGCCGCTTCAACCGGCAGACAGGAGCAAGGAAGTGCGGAGGGGGTGGAAACACAGGAAGAGCAAGGAACCCCCAAGATCTCTGGTCCGAATTTAAGTGGCCATCGGATCTTAGGGGTCGTGTGAAAAGGCTCTGTGTCTGCCTAAGAAGGAATGCCATCGCTAATACAGCTCCTTGTAAAATTAATTGACCTCAAAAGGTCAAATGATCAAAGCAAAGTATTTAACCATTGAAAAAGGCAATGGCAACTGAATAAGCTCTCCAGCTATCTTTGTGCCCTGAAATGTGGAGCTAATCTCCCAAAGACAGTTGTGTGTTATGTACACTTTTAAAAGACAGGATTCCCAAAGACATGTTGATGTTGTTCATTCTGTTTTATGACAGTCCGTTTTACCTTGTTTATTTGACCACATAACATGGACATACTGTATTTCTTATCTATGAAGATACAGTATTACGGTCATAACAGTGACTAATGTAGAAACAGCCGTTCACAACTTCAGTGTTGTCCAGTATATAAGGGAAAAATTCATGTAGGGAAATGAACGACAACTAATTATCTAGGTTCATTTCAGTTCAATGTCATGTTTTGTTGTGAAACAGAGACAGCTTTGGCCATCTTGGGAACTAGACAGGGCAGTTTCCTCTTGGTTTTGCTGGACTTCTCAGCAGCTTTCAGCACTACTGACCATGGTGTTACTTCCGAAGTGTCCTTCTGGGGTGGGTCTTAGGAGGCACAGTGGTTCAAATCCTTACTGGAAGGCTGAACTCAGAAACTGGTGTTGGGGGAATCCTGTTTGATACTCTGGCCATAGGCTTTCAGTGTCCCTCAAGATTCAGTTATGTCTCCCATGTAGAGATGGGCACGAAACGAACATTTTTTTTGTTTCCATTTTCGTTTTTTCGTTTTGTTACGTAATGAAACGACAAACGAATTTTGTCTCTAAAATGAAACGAAACGAACAGAAACACCGGAAATTTTGTCATGCGTTTCATTTCCGTTACTGCAATATGAGTGAATTGCTTAAAATCCTAAAAGAAATCACAAAAAATTGAAATTAATGGTAACGAAATGGTAACAAAACGAACAAAAACGAAAACAAATTTTTGCAAAAATTCACGAAAAACGAAAATGAACCGAAACGTACCCTCCAAACGACAAACAACAAACGTAATGCCATTTTTTTGATTCGTGCCCATCTCTACTTCCATGCATTTAATAATACCCGAAATTGCTAGGAGAGGTTATCTGGAGTTTGGTGATCATCAGTATGCTTGCTGATTTCCTATTCTATATATCCTTTACTTCTCATTCCAAGGCAGATGTTGTTCTGTGCCTAGACCATGTCTGTTGTCAGCTGTGTAATGGATGAAGGCAAACTGAAATTTAACGTCGTCAGTCAGAACACAGATTGGAGGATATGGGTTCAGCCTGCACTGCAGGGGGGTTAAACACATACTGTGAAAAGGTCAGGTTCACGGTCTGAGTGTGCTCTTGGGTTCAACCTTCAGCCAGGATGCAGAGGTCTCAGTGGTGGCCAGTGCCACAGATACAGATAAAGTTGCTGTGCTAACAGTGTTGAGATACCTGATTTAGCTATGGTGACCCAAGCCTTCTCAGCTGGATTACTGCAATGCATTCTCCATGAGCATACTTTTGAAGAGTGCTCAGAACATTCAGCTGGTCCAAAGTGTTGCAGTCAGCCTGCTGAATGGTGCTGGTTATATAGATAGTGTACTATATAATTGCCCTGTTACCACAGCTTTACTGTCTGCCAGTTTGTTTCCAGGCCAAATTCAAAGTGCTGGTTATGACCTATAAAGCCCACTCTGGCTCAGTTTCAAGCTAGGTGAAAGACTGTATTATCCCATTTGAGTCTTCTCAGATTTTAAGATCTTCTGGGAAGGTCCTTCTCTCAAATCCACCACCCATATAGGCTTGTTTGGTGAGGAAGATGTAAAAGAGTCCTTCTCAGTGGCTGCTCCAGGGTGTAGACTGCACTAGCCTAAGAAGCTGGTCTCCCAATTTGGCTAAGCATAGGACTTGACTCTGATTGTGACATCACACATATCAGAATGCTGCTGGTTTTTTTGTTTGTTTGTTTGTTTTTACTCAGCCAAGATGCTCCTGGTAACAGCAGTAAGGGTCAACAAACTTCTACTAGGGCAGACATGTCCAAACTTTGGCCCTCCATATGTTTTTGGACTGCAACTCCCATAGTCCTTTGCCATTGGCAATCTGAGCTTAGAATTCTGGGAGTCGTGGTCCAAAACATCAGGAGAGGTGAAGTTTGGCCATGCCTGTACTAGGGAATGAACCATCAGCAAGGTTATCAGCAAGCTAGGATATCACAACCTAAGCCATGTGGCATAGTGGAAAATTCTGAAATACTGACACTCTTCACGACACCCTAAGTTACATATCTCACAGTCTTCCCATCCACCCATCCACCAATTAATAGAATAATCATAAAATGTAAATCTATAGCCTTGCATACAGTTTAGTGAATGGCATGGCAGGGGGTTGGACTGGATGGCCCTTGAGGTCTCTTCTAGCTCTATGATTCTATGATTCTACGTCCAAGATATATCCCAGAATAATCTTTGACTGGATGAACATTATTTTTCTAGTTCTTGTAGCATTCTAGTCAAGCAATAAAGCTTGCAAACAGGGAATGGACAAGGATTCGGTGTAATGAACTCTCGTGCTCTCATGTAATGTCAGTAACCAGCCAGACTCTTTTTATCAAGTTTTAAGCTGATATGCAAGCTGTGCCTATTTCTGGAGAGGATGGCTCTGGCAGTCATCTCTCTCTCTCTCTCTCTCTCTCTCTCTCTTTATTTTATTTTATTGAGTTTATGAAACATATGATACATCAGGATGCCTTTCTTCTTATAAATGAGGAAGACCACCTCTGCCAGGGCAGAAGGGTCTTGCCTTGTTATAGCCAGGCTGAACTAGCCAGAAGGGCCAGCTATTAAAAATTAGCAAACAGGTATGCATCTTTGTGCTTAAAGGTGTTAGTAATACACTGATACACATAAATCAGTGACAAAGTCACAGGCAATATAAACAACAGGTAATTTGTTTTGTGCAAAAGCAAACCAGAAGAAACATTTTAGTTTTTAGATATTGTGCTTTGGTCAGATCACGAGAAGACAAGATTCACCAGAAGCGATAACAATGCTAGGAAAAGTGAAGGGCCTACAATGAGCTCAATAAACATATCCAACAGACTTGTTTTTAACAGCACCTGAATAGGGCTGATCTTGATAGGTCCTTTCCGGGGTCCTTAATTGGTAGCCACAAGTCAGAAACGCTGGTGGTGAGATTTACGAATAATATTTTAGTTTCTACATTGATAATTAATTTTGAATCTATTTTCCCTCCTAAAAACTGAGTCCATGGGAGGCGAGTAAACATCCAATAAAGGGATTTGGAAGGCATAAGCGTTGCTGTTTTCCAGAGTGGCCTGAAGAAGGCAGCAGAGGTGCGAGTTTCTAACCATCCTGGCTCTGTACTGCTTTCGCCCATGAAGCTAAACTCCGCTGGAGATGGATGGGGCTCAGAAAAGTAGCCAAGACCAGGAGGTTCCTCCTCTGCATTGGAGCGCGGTGGCCAGTAGTCCATTTGGAGCGGGAGCAAGTCTGTTAGGCTTCCTCCCTCCGACTCCGGTTCGGCAGGCCATCCACGGCCCAACCAGTTGCGGGTCTCTTCGTGCAACTGGCAGCGGGCGGGGAGCTGGTTCGCAACCGGTCGCCTCTGAGGAAAGGGAGGGCTTACATAATTGCCTTCCACTCCCAGCAGGATACTGGCCTACATTTTTAACCTGACCCGTGACTGTCTGCCAAACAGCTGCAACCCTTTGCTCCTTACTCTAAGAGTAACGCGTTGCCAGCAGTGTTCCCCTTCTAGTTCGTTATCCGTCGTTCCTTTCAAACATGAAATAATTCACAAATTACCTACTTCCATGAAAAATAAACCAATGTTTTGGAAGTAACTGGCAGTCATGATCCTGAGCAAGTCGTCACAACTTTGTTAATCTGCAAAGTAATTTGTATAACAATAGGTAAATGCACACAGCTATGTCTTGAACCTACAGGAGCTTATGACAAATAGCCTGCCCATCTCAAATTCAGTTGCCTGAGGAGAAATTTGTCATCTTTTCTAGTGATGCGTGGCACTCTTCTTTCTCACCCATCTTTAGTGGTTGCAGCAAACCCGGCAAATAATTTTCTGGTACCTTAAAAGCAAACTCCTTTTTTTATGGAATAAAAATATGTCTGTGGAGATTCTCAGTCATCCAAGTGAGTTTAGCTGGAAGCTGAGTCATGGCAACTGGATTTCTTTTCTTGAGATTGAAATGTTTTGCTACTCATCCAAGCAGCTTCATCAGTCTGAGGAAAGTTAGTGGTGAGTCCTCCAATTAATAGTTATAGTTTTATGGAATAAAAGTTAGCAACATTATTATAAGTCCTAATTATGTCACCCAAAACCACCTGGAGAATTTTTTTTCTACATTTGGATCACAACAGCAGCAGTTCATATACTGTACCTGTTCATCATTCAACAGGATATATCTTTATCTTTGATTACATTCCCATCCTACTTGTCCCTATGCTTTAATGAAACTAAGCAAAAATCCAGATAATTAAACTAGTAATATATTATTCTCTCATTTTTGTCATCTTCCTTGTCCTTTTGAAAAGGTAAACTCCCTTGGAGTTGGTATGTGGCATGGCTGGTCTTTATAAAGAGGCATGTGTATAGAGAGGCAGGCAGACAAATCTAGAACATTTTCCTTTTTCCTAATACAGTATTTCAGATGTTACATAAGAACCAAGAGCTGGAGCATTCCTTTTAAGAACAATAATCTTGCTAAATAATTATGAATATAAATTATAATATAAATACAAAGTATTTATTTTTATATTTGTTTGTATGTGAAATATGAAATTTTTAATAATTTCAAATTATCTTTTCTAATATCCAAATATCAACTTATATACTATACATACCTCTTTGATCTTATGCTACTATCTCTGTTTTATTTTTAACTTGATGGTTTCTTTCTTTCTTGATGTAGAATAGTGCATTGCACTAATGGAGCAGTATATAAATTTTAAAAGTAAATGAATAACAAATCAGTAAATTACTCTGACCAGTGTAAATTGTTTAGTTAGCAGTTTAGGGGAAAGTCTTCTGTGACACATCTTAACACTTAATTCTCTTATCTAGCTGCTCCATAGCTGCTGTTCCAAATTCTGTCATCTTCTGATTTCTGGGCCTTCATTCAGATTGATTACTTTAAAAAGTTATAGAAAACAGCAATTTAATTTTTTTCTATTTTCAACAAGTTTAAATAATTCATCTGTCACCATTTTTGTTCTCTTAATGTTCAGATGTAATCCTGTATTTACGTTTATTTAATCTTTAGCACTAGTCTCTTCAAGTTATTGCTGTTTTCTGCCCCTAATATGGAGCTGTTTGCATATCTTAAATCATTGATGTTTGTAAGTTGTTTTATAGGTAGGTGTCCCAGGGACTGATAGTTTTAATAGGGTTTTAAGTAAGTACAGTGCCGATTATGCTCAAGCTTGATATTGTCTTCTGCTGTATTATCTTATACGGCTGTTCATAGATACTTTAATAGGTAAGTTGCAGAGGCAGAGGATTTATGAAAAGATGGCTTACATATTGTTACCTACACTGCGCGCTGTGATGTTTTATGTACTTTTGCCTTGCTGGTTAATGACTGTAATAAAATTTTATCATGATGATGTTTCTTCCACCAATCTAGATGCTTCCTTCATCTGAATGTAACCTAGCTTTTTGTATGATAACAAAATAACCTGACATAAAAATAGATCAGTGACGTTAACAATCAAATTGAGTGTTCCAAACATAAATCAAATAGCAATGGGGACAGAGGACAGCCTTGTCTTGTACCCCTCTGCAAATTAAAGGAGTCACAAATAAGTCCATTTACCCTAACTTGTGACTTAGGACAAAGATATAGAATTTTAACCCATTTTATGAATTCTTGTGGGAATCTGAACTTTTCTAAAATTACTATTATAAATTGTCTAGATATTTTATCAAATGCTTTTTCTGCATCCAATGAAAGCAGTGCAGCAAGGCTGTCCTCTGTCCTCATTGCTATTTGATCTATGTTTGGAACCATTGGCATGCACTATTAGACAAAATAGAATGATACATGGTTTTGTTCATAAACAAGTAGAATTTAAATTAGCTTTATATGCAGATGATTTATTATTATGTATTAGTAAACCAGAAACATCTATACCAGAATTAATGAGAATAATTAAGCTTTTTGGAACAATTTCAGGATATATTATTAATTGGTCAAAATCTGAACTAATGCCAGTAGGTGATTATAAAGAATTGGCATTGTATAATAAATGGCAGTTCTGTCAGTGTCCAGAGGTATTAACTTATTTAGGTATTCTAGTCCCAAGGGATATTTTTCAGATGATTAAATTGAACTTAAATAAGTTGATTACTAATATCTCTAATGACTTAGAAAGATGGGCATTACTTAAATTTAGTGTTTCGGGTAAGGTTAACATACTAAAGATGAATATATTGCCACGTATTATATATGTAATACGTGCTATTCCACTGTATATTCCTCAATTTTTTTAAAAAAAATTAATAGATTATTTCAAAAGTTTATTTGGGTCAATTCTCCACCTCGTATCTCAATTAAAAATGCAGTTATCAATATCAGAGGGTGGTTTTAATCTTCCAGATATTAGTGCCTATCATAAAGCATATCTTTTAGCCCAGGTAAATTGTTGGCAAACTCTCATCACACCAAATACTCCAGCTTGGGTTACTCTTGAAATGGCTTATTTAAAACCCCTGTATGGATGGTTTGCTCTAGATTCTAAACACACTTTGAGCAAAGGAATTATACCTCCTTCAATTTTAACTACTAGGGAAACATGGAAAATATTAGCTCGCCAATTACACTTTGATCCATATGCCCATGCAAAAACAACTACAGTGGTACCTTGTATAAAGGAATTAATTCATTCCAAATGAAATTATGTTAAGCAAATTTTCCTTTATACAAATTCCCATAGGAATGCATTGAAAATGGAGTAATCCCATTTTTATGTTGTATGGATTTCCCCCATAGGCGATTATGTTAAGCAAATTTCCCCTATCTCCAGAATTTTTTTATGTTGTACAGATTTTATGTTATACAAGCTGTTATACAAGGGTCCACTGTATATGTGGAAACCCAATATTAAGAATTGAGAACAAGCCCTTTTTGTGGAAAAAGTGGGCAGAATGTGGTATATTTACCTTAGATCAATTAATAGGCATAGATGATGATTTTCTACCTTTTGCTATTTTACATTCTAAATATAACCTACCTGCAAATACACAATGGCAATATCTCCAGCTTCAACACCTTTTGGTGTCTATTTTTGGACCATCTGCAATGAATGCTTCAGAACCACCAAGACTTTTAGAGGTAATTATTGGATCGAATGAGAAACCTAAACCAATTACTATAATTTATAAATACTTAATAGATTTTTATAAAATAGATACTCAAGAACTTAAAGATGTTTGGAATAGGGAATTAGAAAATGAAATACAAGTTAAACAATGGAAAGTTGTATTGGACTCTATAAAAGATGTTTCCCTGGATTTGAAATTGAGACTAATCCAACAAAAATAATATTCAGAATATATTGGACCCCACAGTGACTGTTTAGAAAGAAATTGATAAATTCAGACAGATGCTGGAGATGCAATAGTATAAACACTTCCTTAATGCATATGCTTTGGAAATGTCCAGTAATATACCTATTGTGGATGGAAGTTCTTGCCTATATTAATAAAGTTTTGGGGAAATCTCTGTTATTTGAGGATATTCATGTTATCTTAAATTATATCCCCACTGTATGGGGTCAAACTAAAGGTCAATGAAACTGGATTTTGAGAGCTCTCATGGTGGCAAAAAGACTTATATTAAAGGCCTGGAAGGATAACCATCCTCTACCCTTCACACAATGGTCAGAAGATCTGCGACAACTAGCCTCATTTGAATGAATATCATATAGAAAGCAACTATGAGAGGATATCTACATAGATATAAGGAAGCCCTTTATTGTCTCATTGTAAATATATAAGGCAATTTATAATGGATGTATTATATGATCTTATGATGTATTGATCTTTGCTTTTTGTCTGCTTGTTTTTGTTTCTTTAAATGTTTTTCTTTAATGTAGTTTATGTTATAGTATTATGTTACATTTTCAAAAAGTCAAAAATAAAAAGTATTTAGCAATCAAATCGAGTGTGACAAAAATAAAACTTCATATTGGATTTTATTTTTCCATCTTGCTTTAATAACGATCTGCATATATTGAATACCCTATTCTTCAGTTATGTCTTATACTACATCTTCAGAAAAGGAAATTTAAACACAGTACATGAAGTAGAGGAAATGAGTGATGAGGAGTGGAAGATTCAGCAAGCACCGACCAAGGGCCACTGTTTTCTGCAGCGCCATGTCCCATCATAACATTGGTATAATCATGCCTTGCAAAATTTCCCCCCATTGGGAAAGTAAGGTGTAGTACAATCAGTTAACATCAAAATTAAAAATTCATAAGATAAAAATATTAAAAACTATTAAGCACACAACAATACTGAGAACCACAATTAAAAACACTTTAAAACCTTTAATTCCTGAATTCAATAAATGTAGCATTTCTAAAACTGCCACTTGTCCAAATCATGTTAAGACCTGCCTGAAAACTACTGTCATCTGTCTTAAAATTGAATAGACCCAGCATAGGTTGGTTCTAGGTTTAGGTACAGATGAGATCTAGAACAGCTTGAACTAAAAGGAGAAACAAATAGCTAAAAGCATGTTAACATTGGAGAGAGAGGTGATCGATAGTCTTTTGGATTTGTGAAATCAGATTTTTGGGTGGGGGGAAAGGAAGCTAAGTGGTCATTATACAATACAAATGCAAAAGAATGTGCCACTTTCATTATACCACTAACAAAAAAATAAAAAATGAATCAGCCAATTAGTGCAAGCTTTTGTGAATTTAAAAATCCCTTCCTCAGACATGCATACACACTTTGTGGGCAGTGCAGGAATATGGTATTATAAATGAATGTTCAAAAATAATAATGGCAATAGTTTGACAGGCATCCTTTTAAAGTGAATTTAAAGCTGGCGACAGGCAGACTTTGAGGAAGCAGCTTAATGCTTTACTCCTGGTACCATGAGGTTGGAAATTTCCACTTAGTACTTCAGACAGAGGCAGCCCATCACTTTGCATACAGTTTTGAAAGAACCACATACAGTCTTGAAGGAATTTATGCTTACCTTGCAAAGACTGGTCACCAAACAAACCAAACTCCCTGGCAGTGAGAAGCACTAATGCAGTGTTTTTCAAACTTTTTTGGCCAAGGCACACTTGCTTGATGAAAAAAATCACGCGGCACACCACCATAGAAAATGTTAAAAAAATTAACAAGGGGGGGGGGAAGGAGTAGATCAGCAGTGGCTGGAGACCACCCCCACCCCCCCTGCACCTGGGGATGATGGGCTGCGCGGTTGTAGGACGCGCCAGGCGGGCGGGCCTTTGGGTCCCGCGGCAGGGGGGGGCTGGCCACCCGCGGCACCAGGAAGCCCAACACACACACACACACACCGAGCCCGAGCCCACACCCACACCCCCACACACCCACCGGAGGCGTCGTCCGGACGGCGTGCCTGGTGACGGGGGCGTCGCAGGGCTTCGGCAAAGCGTGGCGCGGCTGCTGGCGGCGCGCCTGGTGCCGGGCTCGCTCCTGCTGCTGGCGGCGCGCTCGGTGGGTGCGCTGGAGGGCGAGCTGCGCGTCCAGGCCCTGCCCGCTGACGAGGGGCTGCAGCGCGTGGCCCGGGACGCCGCCGACGCCCTGCGCCACCACCACAACGGCGCTCGCCTCCAGCGCCGCCTCCTCCTCCATGCTTGCTCCCCCCGCCCTCCCTTCCTGTTTTCCTTCCGGAAAACAGGAAAAACAGGAGGAGATCCATCTGGGCACACACACGCGCGCACGCACACACGCACACACACACAAACACCAAGGCATGGCCTCGGGGGTGGTCGCGGTTAGGGAGTTGGCGGGGAAGCGCTCCGGGCGGGATGCCCGAGGAGCACCGGGCGAGGAGGACTTACTTGCGGGGAGGAGCATCGGGAGGGATCGGAGCGTCCGCTTTCCGCTTGCCGGGGCTGGGCGGCGACGGTGGAGAAGGGAAGCCGCGTGGCTGGAACGGTGTGGAGGAGCCGACTCCTGCGCGCTGGTGCCATGCTTCCTCCCCCGCCCTCCCTTCCTGTTTTCCTTCCGGGCGGCAAGTCCATCTGCTTTTTCTTCCCTGCGGCAGCGGCACACGAAGCCGGAGGGGGAAGACCAGTCCCCATTCCGCCTTGCCTTGCCTTGCCCTGCTCTCACCCCCTTCCGCGGACGCGCGCCACGGCACACCCAGCAACATTCCGCGGCACACAAGTGTGCCGCGGAACACCGGTTGAAAAACACTGCACTAATGCCACCCATTCAGGTGCTTTTATTAGCAAAGGAGATTCTTCTTCCAATTATAGTTTCTATAGTTAGGAATATATATTTAAAAAGCACGTTATCTCTATATTCTATTTTTGCCCTCAAGTAGTGGTTTTCATCTTCTGCTCCCCCAGAGGTTGTGGACTTCAGAATCCCTGCACTGCATTGGTAATCCAGATTGGGATTCCAAGCCCAAAATATTGTGGGCACAGGGAAGGCAAAGGTTAAGGCCCTCCCTGCACCTTTTTTTTTTTTAAATGTATGTGTTGAGGAAGAGCATCAGGAATCAGTACTGTACTTCAATAGCCAACATAAGGGCAATATTGTTCAGCAAGAGATTACCCAAGAGAACAGTTAATACAGAGTGGAAACTGCAGAGTCCTACAAAAATCCTAGAATTTGAGTTGGGAGGATCAAAAATAAGCTCTTTGATGGGGAACAAAATTCTGTCCAGGCCATAGTATGTCACCAGTTGAAAAATTGCACAAAACAGCCAGAACAAATAATTTCAATTAGTGCTTCTTGAAAGCGAACCAAACTACATGTTGTTTGTAGTTTTGCGTTGTCACCCCCGCCCCCATATCAGTTGGTATAGGATAAAATTTTGTTCTTCTATAAAACTGCAGGATGTGACTCAGTTCTGCTTCTGCATCATAAACTTTTTTTTTTAATGAGCAGATGTTCTGATGCTTTCTGCTTCTAATAAAATTGGGCTAAATGTTTACATGAAGCCATGAAGGCTTCTGCTTGTCGTTATTAGTTAAAGACTTGGGGATGTTCCATTGGTGTGGGGTTAAGAAGGGAACAGAGGTTAGGGAAGATTTATTTTTTTTAGCTTTCAGCTCCCAGAATTCCTCAGCACGCATGGCCAATGGCCAAACAAAAAGCAAAAAACAAAGTGTGCTGCTTATATTTTGCCCCTTAATGCTTAAAGCACTTTTGGGGCAGTGTACAATTTTAATTATGCAGGCTACACATTACCCCCATAGCAAGCTGGGAAGGATGGGTGGCTAGGTCAACCTTTAACTGGCTACCTGAGCCTGTTAGAATTGAACTCAGGTCAAGAGCTGTACTACTGCAGTTTAACCACTGGACTATGAGACTCATTTCCCAGACCCTTTCCTTTTTGCTGTCACGGTCCTTCTGCTTGGGTCTTTCTCCTCTTCTTTTATTTGCCAGGTTCTTCCTCTGCCCATCAAGAGTCCCTTTTGATATGCCAAATCCAATCTTAAATGTCACTGTTACTCCCAGAGCCCAGACAAATTGGCAGTTACTTCACGTCTGTTTTGTCTCTGTAAGTGTTGTGCTTCGGACTGGTACAAAAATATCTTACTTCACGTCTGTTGCACAATAGCTGAAATTTGTCTCAACCACACCCCCAGAGTGGGATCAGAGCATGACAATACTGTACCTGGCGCTGGGTTGGGGTATTCTCTGGTCATGGTTTGTTCCCGGTTCCTGTTCCGAGATAAGGGACCATGTGGTAACAACTGTCACGCAACAACCAGTGCCCACCTAGTGGTCAGCGGCTGAAGTGGCATTCAACATTAGTTTCCCTATGGGAAACACCATGCAGCGCAAATGTTTATTAAAGAAAGTACTGAAAATTATGTAGCATTGACGTGTAAATCCCAGAAGACCAGTAAATGGAAATATTGAAAAAGTTTTATTTACAATATTTTTTAAAAGGGTTAAGAAAGCAAGACAAATTCAGAATTTGTCACGGAACAAGACCATGAAGTAACAGTTGTCACGAGACAAGTTATTATGATCATGAGAAAACGGAAACAGGGACTAAAAGGGACAAAACCACGTGATCGCAACCAATGTTGTCACGCTAAAAAACTAGTTGCAGAACAAGGAAGGACATGAAGTAACGGCCAAAGTACTGTAATGGTGTTGTAAGAACAAGCTTATGTTAGTATAATATAGTGTACATGATCTCTAAATATCTCAATAGAACATATTGTTTTTCCTCTGTACTCAAGGACAAACTGTAGCGCACACACTGTGGGTCTACCTGGGACTCGTCTCAATCCCATAAATATGTGCCCTAAGATTGCAATTTGTACACACCCATGACATAACCTTCTAGGAGAAACACCATGCCCAATAATTCCCATTTCACACCCCAGTATTTTTTTAGGCCTTAAATAAAACTTTTCATAGAGTTGTAGAACTAGAAGGAACCCCAAGGGTCATCCATTGATTTGAAAACCTGCAAGAGTCTAGCTCAGTGGTTTATGTATCTTGTTTTGGAGCAGAAGTCGGGGGTTCAATTCCCCATTGTACCTCCTGTTATTAATAGTCACCAGGCAGCCCTAGAGTGGAGGTTAACAGAACCTTGATGGAGTTGTGTAAAGTCCCAGAGGCCTTTTGTTTACCTGTGTATCCACAGGGCTTCTGTCCATCTGGCGTTTGCTCCCCATGACCACCAACTTCCCCGCTTATGAAATTGAGACAGAAACTGCTAACATATTTCTAGGCTGGGTTCCTTTACTATCTGGCAGCCATCAGTTCAACAGATAAAAAAATTCCCCAACAAAACACATGAGATAAGATAACCCAGGCAAGTAAAAACTGCATCTGTTGAATGTCTGCATGCCAGGCAGCTATTTGAAAGTATGAATGGGAAAGGCAGGAAAAAAATAATGTAGAATTCATGGCACATGACCATCATCGTCTTGTGGCTCGCTTGCTCTCCCCCTCTCTCTCCCAGGTCGACAAAGCTGCTAAGCCAGTTTGGCTGCTCCCAGGATGGGAAGCCACAGCAGGTCTGTAGCTGTCTTACCCTAGCTTGCAGGACTTGTATTTGTCCCTCACAGGCAGGCCTGACTATAGGGACAGAGAACTCAATAGTGACATTGAGCAAACCCACAGGATAAAGATAGAGGGTCTTTGTGAGGCTTTAAATAGGTAGCAGGATATCAAAAAACAAGGAGCAGGGAGAAGGCATGTGCAAACAGGGTGAGCACTTTCATATTAGCAATAAGGAAGGTATAAGATGCCAATCTATGGAAACCTACACACTTTAATTAATAGGTACAGATGCAAAATTAGGCATTATTTTAATAACTGAAACAGAACTTGAATGCGTCTGACTCAGGTGGTGAAAACAGCATTTTTTGCTGAGTGTTTCCCAGCTGCTAATTGTGGATGGGGTATTTCAGAGTCCCTTATGGCTCTTTAAATCAGACTTAAGAGCAGATAACTCTTCCAATAGGAGACACCTTGGAATTGAAAGTATGCTTGTCCTATGACAACCCTGTAAATGAAAGACTATTCTACATATAATAAGATATGTGACCACTCATCCCCCATCGTGATATGTAATGTGATAAATTATGAAAAATGACAGAGCAAAAAACCCAGACATAGCTTCATTTTGGAAACAGCCAGTTTCTGCCCCATCTACTCTTAGCTCAGTTGCTACGGTGTCTATGTCAAAAGTAAATTCCCAAAGAAAACCCTTAAAAGTCTTGCTTTCTAACCATGGGGGAAGTTCTCTTTTAGATGACATTTCCCACAATGCTTAGCTGGGCAAGTGGCCATGCTGAATAGGGGATCGTTGTGTTGTCCAAAAAACATTTTTATTCCAAGCTCTGAATGTATGCTGATACTAGATCGAAAACAGTCTCTGTTTATATCATCAGAGGCACTCTAGGACTGATGTGGTTATGGCCTTCCCATCAGGCACAGTGAAATGGGTGCCTCAGGAAGCAGATGTTGGAGGATAGAGGAATGATGTCAGCAGCTGCATTTGTTCCCCCAATCCATTTGCTCTGAGTTGCCTGGAAGTCAGTGTAGTGCAGTGGTTAAGAGTCCTGAATAAGGAGCCAGCAGACTTGGGTTCAAATCCCCACTTCCACAAACTGACTGGGTAACCTTGGTCTAGTCACAATCCTCCAGACTGGTCTACTTCCTACTGTTGTCAGGATAAAGTGGAGAGAATAATAATAATATACAGTATGTTGCCTTGAGCTCATTGGAAGATAGGTCGGGTACAAAGCTTATCTGTCAAAAACAATACTGGATGCATTGGCCATTTTCTTAAGCTTGGGCCCTGGTTGGTTAGGGCTGACTATCTGACGTTGAGTCAAATGCCTTAATGACAGCATGTCATCAGAAGCAGGTTAGTAGTCCAGATATGTGACTCAGGCATACTTTCTGATTGCATAATCATACCTGCAAGCAGTAAATGGATTTGAAAATAAAGCCTGTCCTTACCTCCTGATGGCCAAGCACTAAACAAAGTGAGCTAATTTACAAACTATAGGAAGTATAAAACAACAAACAAACAAACCCTTACTGTGACTTTAACACATCTTCTAGCACATCAGGAAAACCTTATGCTAAGAATAACCGGTCTTTAATGTACAATTTGAACACCAGCCACTTTCTTCCACTATTTCACAGACGTTGTGGAAAATTTCCCCAAAGGAACAAACAGTCTGAGACACAGCAAACTTGTCAAGGCTGCAAAGCTGTCATGTGCTGTGTTGCTGTACAGAAGCAGCATTTGTTTGAGGACAGGAGTGGGTGACTGTGGAATAGTAATAGTGTGAATAATACCAAAGTGTTGAAGGACAGAGCTGTGAGAACCACATTGGATATTCCCTTTTTACCAGGAAATCTATACCAAGGTACTGTACACATAATTGTAGGGCTGCGAGTAGACCTCCTGAGGGGATTTTCCTTTTGCTTCATTTCCTTTGGCAAACAAGACCCAGGTTCCCACGCATGCCACTTCCCTAATTGTGTCTCAGTGGCAAGAACTACTTGTAGAAATGTTGATGTAAGACCAGCAGATGCAATGTCATCTGGTCAAGACCAGATGAGAAATCAGTGGCCAGGCGGTCCTGATGCAGTTTGGATGCAAGTCCATTTCAAGTGCAGAGGAGCCTAAGTTTTGACTTCATAATTCTTGTACAGCAGCTACAAATGCATTGCCAGACAAGACAAAATGCAACACCACAAAAGAAAATGAAAGAGGGCGTGGATTTATGTAAAACCTTCATATCCTGATTGGAAAGAAAATGAAAATAGAAAAATGCAAAAAGCAATACACACACACACAGAGAGAGAGAGAGAGAGAGAGATGACAATGCAAATATTACAGAACCTGAAGTCACTTAGGGCAGAAGTTAACACAGTGGAAAGTGCTTCTGTTTTGAAAACAAGGCTGTACATGACAATTGAACATGCATATTTCCCTGGAGAAAAATTAAAAATCCTAGCTCTCTTGTCTTAGTGGACTAGAGCAGATAAACCACTGGAGCTGTCTATCTGCATGACAAGAGTGTTAAGTGCATGAGGCTGTATATATTCCCCCCTTGCATGGGGGTTCAAGGCTTGCTATTTGAGAGGCTCCTGGATTCACTGCATCCTGCAAGTTTCTGTTCTGGTATGTTTTTAGATGATGTAATTTTCTGTAGTGTTGCGCTTACACTTCTATAAAGCTATTTACAATATCATCCTCCAATTAAAAAAAATTCATAGTAGAGTTTATGGAAAAGGAAAACACAGAACATGATTATGACACACATAAAACAGATCCGCATAGTCGTAAAAACAGAAGAACTAGAAGGCAGTGAGATCTCAAAAGCCACATGAAAACAATCAGCAGAACTGGTAATACTGTATATTCAAATACCCTGGGAAGGCAGAAGCATATCTGGTCGGTGACAAAGGGGGAAAGTGTTCCCTAACTGAGTACAACCAATTATTAGGCTTTCTCTCTGATGGTCTCATCTCAGATGGTGGGCATCCAGAGGAGTTTTTCCTACCTGGGGGCTTATATATTCTAAGAAGAGTAGTTTTTAAAAACTGACATTTCCTATCACTGGTAAGGAACAACTCAAACATGGTATCTCCACTCTCACTGTAAATAGCTCTCTGTGGTACCATGACTGATAGCTCTGACCACTGCTGGGAGATCCAGGAATCACAGACCCCGACCTTTCTCTCCCATCCTATATCACCAGCTGAAAAACAGTGCCAAAACCAGGCTTGAAAAAAAATCAAAATGGATCAGAAATCTGTATCATCCCAAAATCTTGGAGGTTTATAGCAACCATTTTATTTATTTATTTAGTATATACTGCCCAACTTTCCGAAGGAACTCCGGGCGGTTCACAACAAGAGAATCCATACAGTTCAGCTATGCAAACAAATGTAAAACAAATGCAATCGATCAGAACATTAAAATCAATAAAAACCATGGGATATACAATGGCGGCAAAAAGAAGGAAAAAATAGGATAAACCACCACTTGTCTGACTGCCTTCCCCAGAAGGCAGCCAATACTTTTTATAACCATCCAGTCCTAGGTAGGTTTCCTCAGTGACAGGTGTATAATTCATTTCGGTCAAGGCAGGTTGTGGACCACCATTTTTCTCAAGGAACATTTGCCACTTTGTACACCTGTTCCATCAAGCTCCTCATGTTTGGTGTAACCAGCCAAGAATGGCAGGGCTCCCATATATGCAAGTTGTGCAGTGAACATATGACTCAGCAACTGAAGTTCATTCAACATTTGCAGACCCAGTGATGTTTGGGACTCTTTCAAATACAGCAATACCTTGGTTTAAGAGTGTTTTGCAAGACAAGCAAGCATTTCTTCTAAAGTATGTCTTGATCAACAAGCAATGTCTTGATATACAAGCAATGGAGCGGGTCACATGATCACAACTCAGACAATGGTTGGTATCTCTTTCTCTCCCTGATGGACTGCGAGTGATTATCTGGAACATCCCATCTCAGACAGCCTCCAAAGCATAGGGAGGAGAGAGGAATAGAGGTCTTACTTGCACCAGCCATGAATGCTTTCAAAGGGGAGTGCAGGTTAGGGTTTCATTTTTCTTTATATTTACTTTTTTCTTTAATTTGTTTTCAACAGTCTTATTTTTTCAAACAATTTCTAGTCATGGGGCAGCTGGTCAAGTGTGTATGAAGCTACAAATTGCACTTTCAAAATACAGAGTAAAATCCTGTTGTTAGTCTCAAGCAAGGGAGATTCCACACCCAGGTACCTTAACCATGGTGTGAATGTAGACTTCTAGCCAACTTCTTTTGTGAGTTTTGGCATTGTGTGTGTACAGTGTGTGGTCTATGGGACCTAAGAACGAATCATCTGAGTTTCCATTATTTCTTATGGGAAAATTTGCTTTGATGTAAGAGTGTTTTGGTTTACAACCATGTTTCTGGGACAAATTATGCTTGTAAAGCAAGGTATTGCCGTATTTAAAGATAGGAAACATTACTTTTTGGATCACAGATCCCAGGAACCCCCAAGCTACTGGTCATGCTAGTTGGGGAATTCTGGACGTTGTGATGCAAAATAGTTTTCCAAGACAGACAGACAGACAGATAGACAGACAGATAGACAGACAGACAGATACACACACGTACATATCACACACAGAGAGAGGATTTCACAGAAGTGAGTACATCCCCTCACATTTCGTAAATATTTTAGTACTGTATATCTTTTCATGTGACAACACTGAAGAAATGACACTTGGCTACAATGTAAAGTAGTGAGTATACAGCTTGTATAACTGTGTAAACGTGGTGTCCCCTCAAAATAACGCAACACACAGCCATTAATGTCTAAACCGCTGACAACACATATAGCACAGTTCATACACAAAAACATGCTATTGTCAATACACTAACTTTATTTTTCATTGAAGTTTTCCTTGTGTGAATTTTTGCAAAGGCAGTCGTGTTGGTTCATTTTAGCATTGTAACATAACAAAAAATAAAAAGCAAACCCTAAATACTTTTCTGTTTGTGTCATTTTCTCTCTCTCTCTCTTTCCTTTTCTTTAAATATATACCTTGTGTGAGATTGCCTGAATGCCATCAGGAAGAGAGTCCTTGGCAGAGCCAAAGAGTGGGCGTGAGCTCGGCAAGCCAGTATTTCCTGTGTCCTGAGCTCAGCCTGAACCACCCAGTTGCTCTGAGATGCTGCTTGACCAAACATCTGCGCCAAGTCAGGGTCAAGCATGCTTAACCCTTGCTAAACCATAACGGCTGATGCTGACAGATTCAGAACTAAACATTTCCTAGTGTACTCGTTAACGTTTAAACTAAATCTTTTGATTAAGGAAATTCAAAACTGTTTAGTGTTACAGTTCATCTTCGACACAGGCCAAAACGTCAATATGAAATGAGATGCCAACCTCAGCTAAGTTGATATTATGGGATGTTTCCAAGGAGGGACATGGTAATTGGAATCCAAATTTAAGGAAGGATCTTCCAAAGGAGTGACTCTGTCATCAATCTTTTTAGGGTTGGCTACCTTGGCTCAGTCCCGCCAAGAAACAGACATTCCTTTCCAGGAATCCTGTCTCAAAGACAGAAATCTATCGAGTTCAAATATTATTGTTTTATATTTGCTCCATTCTCCCCCAGGAAAAGAAAACGGGAAAAGAACAACAATGTAGCTGAATTTTTTTCATTTCCCTCTCCAAGCCTTTGCCTTTTGATTTCCCTCTTTTCACACTGCTTTTTTCCTTCTTTCCACCCCCCCCAAAAAAAGAGAAATAAAAAGTATTATAGAGGAAAAGACGGAACAGTTGCACAATGCCTTGTGGCTAGTGGTACTAGGAGTCACTATGACTTTTCAGTGTGTATGCTGGTGGAGGGACAACAGATGCCTGTATTGTGCCTGCTACATAGCTCACAGGAGTATCCATATGGATAATGTAGATCTGGAAAATGGCATGGGATCCAGTCAAAAAGCCCCCCCTCCCCCCGGTCATACTGTTTCAGCAGAGACCAGATTCTCTGCAGCTGCTTTGCAATGAACACACAAGAACAAAGGAAAATGATGGAATCTCCCAGATATTTTTGGGACGCCTGGAACAGAAACCTACGTTTAAAATGTCAATTCCATTTTAAAAACCGCAAAGTTCCTCTTTCTGTTCTGCTTTAACAACATTCATGTGTGGTGCAGAGGGGGAAGAGCAACATTTTGTTTTTACAGATGCCATCTCTGGTACGCTGTCTCTGTGTCCCTCTTGGTGTGACGTTCTCTGAAACCAGTTTAGAAGAGTAGCTTGTGTGTCCTTACTGACTTCCTAAAAAGAAACAGTAGTGAGAGGAAAACTACATGGTACATGCAAATGTATCTAATAAATCCAACCCCTGAATTTAAAAGAGAGACAGGGATATTCCAAAGGAGTAGCAAGGCAGTGTGTGTGTGGGGGGGGGGGGAATGCAGCAGAGTAAGGGAGAACTACAACTACCATTAGGCTTATTCTCATCATAGCCAAGATTCATAGCCAAGAACAACCTTGGCCCATCCATATGGAAAGCATTAAACAGACTGAGCTTGGAAGATCAAAGGATAATCTGAGAAAATGGGGCTTCCCTATAGAAGACACCTTGTGCAAACATGGAGAAGAGCAAACCATCTCACGTATGTTATAATGCATACGATGCCCTCCAACATGCACAAAGAAAGATCTTATGTTGGCAAGAGGAAATGCTGTTGAGATGGCCCAGTATTGGGTGAATGTCATCTACTTTTGTTTTGTTCTTTAAACTTATTCATTTTATAAACCTTTTTATATATAATGTTATAACTTATTTGTATTCTTCTTAGATGTGTATGTCTATCTGTCCATACAATTTGTTGGTGCTTCTGATAGAAATAAAGATCATAGCCAATGGTAGATAATGGCAACAGCAATCTGGAACCCCCGCAATGCTCACCCATTCTAGGGAGAAAGAAGAACTGGGGGGTTGAGGTGTGTCTTCTACATCAAACTGAAGCCCCACCCCGTCCACCCTCGTTTCTCAAACCAGCAAAGCCAAGGCTCCAGTAAGTTCAAAACCAGCACACATGCCTAGCCTGCATTTTGGCTTAATGACCTTCTGCCTTTAAACCAGGCTTCTAAGTGCCAGGGAGCCATTATGGCGAATAGTTCTCCACACATATGTTTACAATGATTTTTTTTTCTGGGAAGATGCTGCTGAGTGGGAGTTGTTGGGCTTAACTTCTGTAACAAAATGTGCTGGAAGTCAAGCAGCATTTACTGTAAAACCGGAGGCAGGGTCTTTGGCTGACTTTTTAGAGACCGTATTTTCTGGTCTAAGCCCCAGGACTAGGTGGCTGCTGCATGGGTTACTTAAAATAATTCAAAGGACAGGGATTCTGCACATCCTCAGGAACACATGTTTTGCATCTTTTCACTTTGGTAAACTGTCGAATTTGGAGGGGTTGGCTGGACAGTGAGGTTCCTTAAATTTGAACCACAGCCATCGCCCCACTAGTCCTTTCCCATTGTATATAAGACAATCTTTTCCACGCTGAACTACACGAGTTCAGGCTGAGCCATTCTTCCACTAAAAAGGCTCCTTTGGCGTTTTAAGGTCAGCATTTATGGCAAATGTCCGGGGGCCATTGGCCTTTGAAGCTGTGCCGTCTCTAAAGCCCTGTGCCCTAATTCTCGAGGAGTCACCGAAACCCCAAATCTGAAGTTAACGCACATCAAGAAGTTCGGCTCGCACTTCTGAGAACCTCCTTCCTCGGTTTTCTCCGCACCCTCTGCCATTGAAGCCTCGCCTTTCTCGTCGGTTCTCAGCTGCCTTGCCAGGAACCTGCCGGATCCCATTCCCGAGCTCGCCCCCGCGTTCCCTCCGGCGGCCAAAAACGCAGGAAAAAAAGGCACCCCCCGAGCAGGGCACACCATCCCATCCCGGCGCTCGCCCTCCCCAACCCTTGCGCCCTGGCCCCGAGCCGAACCTCCAGTGGAAAGAAGGTTCGGGGGCGGGAGGGGGAGGCGGTGAATGTCCCTGGCCGTCCCTCTCCCTGCAATTCCCCCCCCCACCCTCCAAGGCCCGCTCCGACTAGCAGCAAGCCAAACCGGGGCACGTGACGCAATAAGCCGCCGCCCCCCCCGGAAAGGGTGGCTCCTCCTTGGGCAACCGGCGGCAGCAGGGCCTCGCCTTGACGCGCGCCCCTCCCCTGCTCCTGCCCGGGGGCGGGGAGAGGCACGGTGGGTCGAGAGCTCGGCTCGGCAAGTGGAGCAGCAGACGGCTGGCGTGGGGCGCCGCGAGGATTGCCCCCCCCCCGCTTGTGCCTCTCTCCCGCGTGCGCCCTGGGCGCGCCGTCCCGTCCCGTCCAGTCCCTTCTCTCCCTTCCTTCCTTCCTTCCTTCCTTCCTTGCCTGCGCCGGCCGAGGCTCCGGATGCCGTTTCCCGGTGGCTTGTGGTGGCTGCTGTGCTGCAGACAGGGCTTCACCTTGCTCCGGCGGGACTATGGCGACTCGGCAGGCAAAGGGGGTGCCGACGAAGAGGAGGAAGCCGAGGAGTCCTTCGAATTGCGCCGCCAAGGAGGCGAGGTGAGCCAGCGCGGCGCGGATCCGGCGGGCGCATCGCGCGGGCTGCTGGCGCATTCTCGCCCTTCTCTTCGGGGTGGGGGAGCGGGGGGGGTGTCCCTTCTGTGGAGCTGAACGTTTTATCATTTATCCCGAGCTTTGGTGATCATGATGAAGAAAGAAGTGTGTGTGTGTGTGTGTGTGTGTGTGTGTGTGTGTGTGTGTGTGTG
>JAHTLZ010000111.1:1430842-1461356 GCA_023846285.1 Phrynocephalus versicolor | reverse complement strand
ACACACACACACACACACACACACACACACACACACACACACACACAATGCCAGATTTGGCCAGCCCTTTGAAAAAGAAGCCAAGTCCACTGAGATGTGGGTGAGAGATGAACTTCCTGACTTCCTCCAGCTACCTTCCTGTTTCTTTCAGAAAGGTAAATCTCCAGAAAGTAGATTCCAGGAGTGCTGGGCTATGGGAGGGTTGTGTGTCAGAGGGTGATGCAATATGTACGCTCGTATCATAATCGGGCTAAAGTCCCTTTGATACCAGACAGGTTCAAGAAGCTGAGCTTTGGCTCCCATAAAGCTATAGCTCTCGGCTGATACGTTCAACTTTTCTAAGTTCTGTTTTGGGGACTGACCTCCCAGAGTTCCCTAGACAGCAGAGCCGGTGGGGTATGTGTAGTCCAGATAAGTAACTTTTCCAGGCTCTGGGCTGATGCCAGTTGATATTTAGGAGGCTGGCGAGGCCTGTACTAGGACTGATTGAACTTGGCCCCCAAGGAAACTGTCTCTTTGTTTGGCCCAGGACTTTGGATAATTTGTTAATGGCGTCACTACTTGGCACAGGCAAAAGGCCAAGCTACCCGCTCGGACAGAGCTGGGCTGGCTGGCCAGCTGTAGAGCTCCATGGTGTTTCCGAGAGCGATCTGGATCTGTGAGTGTGCATCTGGGTAGGGATAGTCGTGCCTACCCACACTCCCTTGCTGCCCGGGAGCCTCTCTTTAATGCGCTCCTCCTCAGAAAGGCAGGTCCTGTCAAGAGAAACGGGATGTGACATGTTGAGGCGGTGCATTACCCTGGCTGGAAGGAACTGGTTTGGGGGTTCTTTCGTTCTCTCAGTCAGTATGCTGTTAGATCTCTGCAGGAATGGAAGGACCCGTCCAGTATTTCAGGGAGAGAGTCTCATGGTTGACTGCCCAGTGGGTTGGTTATTAGACTTGAGTGGCCAACAACACACCTCAGAGTTCGGCTGCAAGGGGGTGGTGGCAGGTTTCCTCTTGTCGCACCCACCTCTCAGGGAGGGGTAGATTGTCTTTGTGCTTGCAGAGGTGTGTGTGGTGTGTGTGTGGTGTGACTCTTGAATGGAAGTATGAGAAGCTTGTACTGTACACTCTGGAAAGAGAGAAAAGGTCAGGTGCCAAAACATTGGTAGAGTTTGGGAAAAGCTAACTTTTGGAGGCTACAGAATTTCTCATGCTGTGAGGATGACGGTTTAGCTGGTTGGGGGAGATTCAGCCGTTTGCAATCCAGAAGGGAAAAAAAAGACAAAGTCACCAGCTCTGCAAAATCCTCACTCTTGGAAGGTCATCCTCCTGCTAAGAAAAGATTGAGACTTTGAGTTTTATTATTATGTTCTTCAAATATATTGTTAGGCACCTTAAGTATCTTTTTTAATGTCAGAAAGGCATTAATTAAGTACAGTGGACCCTCGTATAACAAATGGTTTGTATAACATAAACTCTGTAGCGTACAACATAAAAAATTCTGGAGGCAGGGGAAATTTGCTTAACAGAATCACCTATGGGGTGAATTTGCGCAACATAAAAATGGTCGCAATTAGGGATTACTCCATTTTCAATGCATTTCTATGGGAATTTTTTATAAAGGAAAATTTGCTTAACAGAATTACATTTAGAATGAATTAATTCCTTTATACAAGGTACCACTGTACGTGAAAATACATCAGTGAATGTTATCTAACGGCATAATCCGAAATGTTTGTGTTGGTGCAAGGAAGCCTTGTAGTCTAGAAAATAACTTTGCCAAGTTCTGAATACTGGCATGCTGATGTGGGCAGATTCCCGTTCCCTTACTGGTTAGACGCACATGACTGAGGAATACTTCCTTTTTAATCATGTGTTCCAATAAGCATGTGACCAGCCAGACTCAGGTGGGGAAGGAACAGACAAAGATGCCGCACTTGCATTGTGGTTGTGCTTTCTTTCAGGAAGTGTACAGTTACATCATGACACTGTATAAAGTGAGGAAAACCCCAGAAGTATATAGCAATGGGGCCTCCATCATCCTGTTTCCAACAGTGACCAAGTAGTTTTAGGAAGCTCATGGGTGGGAGTGAAGTCAGCAGGGTTTCCCTTCCTGCTCCTTCCACACACACACCATCGGATGGGTGTGTGTTTGTGTGTGTGTGTGGGTGTGAGTGTAAACCCTGGTCATCAAAATAAATCTATCTTCAGTTCTAGAAATTCTGTGTAACTATTCTGGCAGATAGAGATTTAAAGAGGAGTATTTCAGGGTCTCATTTTACAGTCATCATCTATCTTCAGTTCTAGAAATTCTGTGTAACTATTCTGGCAGATAGAGATTTAAAGAGGAGTATTTCAGGGTCTCGTTTTACAGTCATCTAAGATCGTCTTCTCCAACCTGCTGCTCTCCAAATGTGCAGGACTACCACCCCCATCATCTCAAGATTGCTGATTATGGTGTCAGTAGACAATGGCATTTGGAGACCCTTGCATATGGAAAGTGCTAATCAGAGTCCATGGCCAATGGAGGTAGAAAAAGCAAATGGAAAGTGCTAATCAGAGTCCATGGCCAATGGAGGTAGAAAAAGCAAATCTGACAATTTCAAGCAAGAGCAGCTTTTGGGGTGTGGACTAATTTCACAGGTTGAGCCCATGTTTTAATATACATGAAGTGGGTGGGTCTTTTCCCCTGCAGTACATCTTGTCTTATTTTATAAATCTCTCTTATGTTTCCTCGGTGATCTCCCTTCTTCTAAACAAATATAATCCAAAATACTGAGAAGGCATCCCAGCAGCTCCACGATAATTTTGAACTCTTGTGTGAAGAACCTGTTGGAACTGCCTTCCCAATGGGATGCTGTGCAGGAGCAGAGCTGGATTAGGTGTGTGCGTACTACTTCAAAGATACCTTGTCAAGCTGGAGAGACCAGATCCTGAACTTGGTCACCTGATATGCATCCAAAGCATGTGCTATGATGTCATCTGAGACAGTCACCATTGCACCCTCTCTAGCTCTTCAAGGAAAGAGGTTTAGAACTACAGTATAGGAAACAGCAGGACCCATTGATGCTGCCTAGGATCATATCCACAGGTAGATCCTGGTTGTGACAGTAAATATGCAAAATTAAGGAAGGAGCAGATGACTGTAGAAATAGGACTAAAGTTTAACAAAGTACTGTATATATTTTTGAAAATATATAATGTTTCCAGAATCCCTTAATGAATATGCTCATAGGTGTTCTGAGAACATTTTGGCAGTTGTAATGAGTGGGTGGGAGGATATCAGGCTCTGATATATAACCCGTTGTGCAGTGATTCTCCACCTTGGTTAACCCAGATGTTCTGGGACTGCAATTCCCAGAAGCCTTCACCACCAGCTGTGCTGGCTGGGGTTTCTGGAAGTTGCAGTCTAAGAAAGCCTGGATTACCCAAGGTTGGGCACTACTGTTGTAGTGACTCGTTGGATCAGAAGGAGAGGAGCTTCATTCAAGTCTGATAGCGTTTCTGATACCATCTCAACAAGGGGGGGGGGGTCTGACCAGAAAGAACTTGACAGGGCTGGCAGTGTCATCTCCTGCGTGTCTGGTAAAGATGCCCCAGAGGGACCTCATCATGACCTTTTCAAACACAGAGCTATGCCAGTGTTTGAAAAGGGCAGCTTCTGAGTTTCCAGGCTATTGAGTTCATCCTTCAGTGGATTTTGTTCAAGTCCATTGTCCTAAGCACATGGTTTTAATTTGTGGTGTTCTGGTAGAGGTTCTGGTTTTTGGGAGCAGCCTCCATAGAGATTTATAGGTTCAATGTGATAACCAAGTGTAACTTTCTACAAGCTAGCTGTGACATTTAAACCCATCATTGTAATGCAACAGGCATTCTGTGCATTTCCTAACACAAATAACACAGTCTGATAGAATTGTTTCTGTTCGGGTCTAAACTTTAATATTAAGCAATATTTACATTGTTCTTTAGCTGGAAAAGTGAATTTGGGGCTGTGAAATGCCTTTTAAAATGCAGTCAGATAAATGTTTTTACAAAATTGAAGGAAGATTGAACTATTTTTTCAAGAACTATGCACCTTGAACTTTTATTACAGCATTACAGTAGTTCTCATAGGCTAGCTGCTAAAGCCTATGTCTCATGCAGTTTTTCCAAGCAGGATTACTAAAACTCTCAGCTTTTGCAAATGCAATGCTGGAGTTGTGAGGACTGATGAACCCCGAGTTTTCTCATGAATTCTTATGCCTTCTTTTAAAGCAGAGATGGGAAACATGTTGACCGTCAGTCTGGTTTCATGCAAGACTTGGGAACAGAGGGAAAAAGGAGGGGAGGAGAGGAAAAACCTCAGGGAAAACCGTAAATGATCAGAACAAAAGGAGGATACTTGTATGTTTGGGGTAGGATTGAGGGGTTACAAGCGTTCAGTCAGTCTAGCAGTTTCTGACATGTATTTCTGCAAAGGAATGAAGCTATGAGGGGGAGGCAAGACCCTCAAAATGGTGAACAGTGATTGTTTTGCAACTTATATGACATGTAATCTTGTCACAAATAGATACCACTTGTTATTCATATTTTTTTTAAATAAATCCATAAGTTGTAAGTTACAGGACTAATTTACACATGTAGGCTGTAACAGCTGACAGTTGTTTTTAATTTTTCCAGTCTATTGCAGCAACAATTTTTTGTTTGAAACATTTGAACGAAAGATAGTTGGGTTTGTTTGTTTGTTTTTTATAGCCGCAAAGACTTGCATACCAAAAGGGAGAATCAAGCTCCACCCTTCATTCCTGCACCTAGATTTTCCTCTGGAATCTTTGCTTGCTTCGTTTTATCTGCACAGATAGGTGACCTGAACAAGTATTCTCCTGCAGAGGGACTTGTCCAGCTTACCTTCCTTTTTGGAGTCAAGCTAACTCAGTGGTTCCCAACCTTCCTAATGCCGCGGCCCTTTAATACAGTTCGTCATGTTGGGGTGACCCCTTGCCCTGCTTGGAAGAGGCCACAAGCCCCCTTTGGCAGGCCACTGCCACAGGTGCCATAGAGAACTTCCCTCTATAGGCACCCTCAGCCAATCACAGCCTCCAGTGCCATTGACTGACATTCCCTCTAACCTATCAAGCTGCAATTCACTATTTCTCCCTTGCTCCCCCCCTCCTCCAGACACAAACTGTTTGTGCTTTTTTCTTCACTGGCTCATGGCGACCCCTGTTAAATTGTCATTTGACCCCCCCAAGGGGTCCTGACCCCCAGGTTGGGAACCACTGAAAACTGGTGCAAAGAACAGTCTAAATTTTAAAAGCCTGTCTGAGCCTTGTCATTATGGACTCATGCACTCATACTGGAGAGAAGAATCACTTGCCAGAGGGAGGGAGGGACAGTTGGCCCTCACTTGGCAAAGGCTTTTGTGTAGAACCCTGATCTCCTTCTTGAGTGTTTTTCAGTAAAGGGTAAGTCGTGCCTGATTCCCAGTGTAGTGTGGATTGCCAGTGTGGTGTAGTGTATAAAGTGATGGATTAAGACTCTGGAGAACAGGGTTAGAATCCCCTCAGCTATGGTAGCTGACCTACCTTGAGATACTGCTGGCTATAAGCCTCCTGCCTATGGGAGATTCTGACTGTTGACAATGCAGAGCAGGCCAGTCTAGGCAAGGTCTTCTCTTCTGTCACCTGAGGGTGGTTGATTACAACGGGATCTCTGCTTTTTGGCAGATGTGATGTCCAGCTATGAGTTTTCCTTTCTTGGACAGCCACAGAGCTGATGCCCAGTGCCCAAAATAGATATATTTGTTTATTTAATATTTATAAACTGCTCAGATCTGAAAATGTCAAAGCAGCGTACAACAACGATATACACAGGACCTGACTACACAAAACTCTACAAACAATATTTGTAACCTCTGTGCAATGGATGGTATATGTTGGAGTATAAAGAGAAAGTTGAATGAGTAGAAGTGTTTTCAACTTGCACGTCAAGTTGAACATTGTAGAAGCATGTCAAGAGTTTTGCGGGAATGACATTTGTCCTAGTGGGTGCCATCCTGTTCAATATCCTGCTCTAAACAACCACAGAGTGGCCTTTTGGAATGTGTGGTGCCACCAGAAAGGCCACAGTCTAGATGACTTCAAGAACCGAAGGGATATATGTGGGGAAAAGCAGTTTCTTGGCTAACCTGATCTGAAGACCAGGTTCTGAGTGAGCAGATAGAGAAAGGACTCCAGAGAGCAGATAAAGGACAAGCAAGCTTTATCTGTCTTCCTAACTTTGGTGTTGGACAGGGTGGTTAATGCCCAAATTTTCTAGCTATCAGCATACCCACATCTCATGATAATCCCCATGTCTCTAGATCTGCCTAGAATTTTTCCTTTGCCTAAAAAATACAGTACAGTACAGTACTGATAAATATATACTGAAAAAAGTGCCTGGGCATGTTTATGATGCAGATTTTGGGGTATTATTTTTTTCATAATCACAGTTCCAATGGCTATATTTGCTGGAGGGATCTGGGAGCTGTAGGGAAAGGGGAAAAAAATAAACATTTTGAAGCTCTGATACAAACGACATTTCATATTGTAATTGCATCAAGACTGTTTGTCCTGATGGTATTTAATTTGGCATGGAAAAATTCTCTTGGTGAGAAATTAAACTAGCTTTCCCCAATCTAGTGCCTCTCAGATGATTGAGTCATCACTTGTTTTTCCTGCCTTAGACAGCATGATCAGGATTGTTGGGAGGTCTAGGCCAGAACATCTGGAAAGAACCAGATTAGGTATTGCTGATTTTGGCTCTTCCGTGGTCTTTCAATCCCAGGTCTCTTTCGCCACAAATGGGGGCAACCCCAGGGCAATTATTTTTCAAACATTAATAAGATAAGTTTGTACATTCAGAAGTCTTGATTTTAAGAAATGATAGTGTATCTCAAAACAGTACAACTGAACATGTTTAACCACTAATAAAACCAACTCTCGTTTAAAACTCTCCCAAGCAATTTTTTTTGTTCTGGTTATAAATTGTCATCAATTAATTCATTTTAAACCAAACCAGGGTGGTGCAAAGTTCAGTCCTTTAGTAGTTAAGCAGAATTTGCCTCTCCTTTTTGGGTTGATGTTTTGCTACGGGCATTTGTCCCAATGGCTGCCTGCCTTCCCATTTACATTCTCTGAGGCATCCATCCACTAACCGTTTGGTCCTTCGGTACAGCCTGCCTGTTAACACCTTATAGCAGGCAGTATGCAGGCAGTATGCATCCGGCATATTTACTACCACCATTCCGTTCAATGTTCTCAATTGTAGAAGGTGAGTGTTGGGAGCTGGGTGGGGGCTTACATTATAAGTGAGGATAATAAGTACAATAAAACTGTTGGGTGTGTTAAGATAGTGTAGAGCTAAATGGCAGCATTTTAGTTTTTAGTGCCAGCACTTTGGCCACCAGAATGGGTTGGTTTTTTTGCCTTTCATTCCTTTTGTTTAAACCAGTGGCTGTTGATGTCAGAATCTATCAGCACCTGTAATTCAGAGTGTGATAAATACCAAGTTAAGGCGGGAAATAGGACTAGGACTACAACTTCTCTAGAGCGTCTGCTTTGGAATTTGGAGTCCAAACAAGTAACTTTTCCCAGATAAATAACTGGATGTCAGGAAGAAGAATCTTTTTTTTAAAAGCATTGGAAGTTAAGAAATCCTTCTTGAGATTTTTAATTCTCCCCTCGACCCCGCTTGGCTTCATTGCTGGAATGAGTGTTGCTCGTCTCTCTGCCCCTGCAGAACTGTGACAGCTTGTGCCAACTTGAGCTGTGTGCTAACAGGTGTTCTAATGCCAGAGGACAGTTGGTGCCCTCTCCATTACACAGTACCTGCTGCAGCAGCTCTCTGTTCCTCCTCGCTCAGATCGGCTTTATGTTTAGTTAATAAGGATTAATAAATATTAACTACATATAGTTTAGTTAATAAACTGGTCCTGCTGTCTGAAATACACCAAATGTGTCCTTTGCTTTAGCAGAACAGTGCCGAGCTTATGTCTAAACTGCATTTTGGGTCCTGCACTTTTTTTTTACCAGTTCTTGACAACTCCCATCTTAGAAATGACTTACTGCATTTATTATTTCTATTTATACCCTGCCTTCCTTCAAAGACAAGAAACAAAAACATGGAATGATGATCAATACTGTAGTGCTAAAGCATGCACAGCTAGAATAAAACTTGCCATTTCTGTTTAAGTGTGTGTGTGGGGGGGTAGTTCCCTTAATTTGGGTTTCCCCATTCCTTCACCCTGGACCTGTTCTGCCCTCCCCGTGTGCTTCCCCACCCCACTCACCGAGGAAGGAAGCCTTGGCTACAATAGGACTTTGTTTGCCTGTATCTTACTCAGCAATGTGCTTGTGCAATTCTCCACAGTCTGGAGCCCAACGCCAAGGTCAGCTAAGGATACGGGAACCCGTTGAGTTGCTGGAGCTTGTGGGATGTGTGTGTGTGTGCGCGAAAGGGGGGAAGGGGGAATGGCTAGCCAGACTGTGGCCTGGGAGGGGCAGCCGAGCCAACGAGACAGCCTGGGAAAGTGGCAGATTAATAATTCATTTCCTTGTGTGGTTGGGAAATGGGAATGGGTAGGCGGCTGCCTGTCCCAATGTTATTATTATACATTCCCATTCTTTCTTCCAACCAGCCTCCCGTTTTAAAGTAGATAAACAACAATATTGCAGGGAAAGGGCGTTGTTGCATGTTTTGTGACGCCTCCCGGTCCGTAAACTCTTTGTGCCCCCATCTCCCTCTGTATTAGGCTTTCTCACAACAGCTGCATGTAGCATTGCTTTTGTGCACTAATGGTGTTCCCTTCTCTCTCCCTGCTCTCATTGTTTTCCAGGGACCGACCATGCAGGTGACCCTCACGCAGCCCAGTCGCGCCAGCAGTGGCTCTGAAAGGTGAGCAGTGACGGATTGTGACCTATGGGTGGGTGGGGTTTTGAGCCAAAAAGAACAGGCTTTCCCGGGAGGGTGTGTGAATGTCTGTTGGTGGTGGAGACGGAGATGCATGCTATATTGTAACGTTCTCAACCTGTGGGTCCCCACAGTTGCTCCTGGACTTCAACTCCCAGAAGCCTCCACCACTCGCTGTGCTGAAAGGAGTTTGTGGGAGTTGCAGGTGTTGTGTATTGATCTGTATTCCTATTATCTGTACTTGCTTATGTTGAAGTAACTGCCTTCCTGTTCCAAAGGGAACAGGCCTATTGGTTTATTCAAGTTGCTGCAATTGGATCCTCAATCCTATTGGTCTCGAACATCTGGGGACCCACAGGTTGAGAACCACTGTACCATACACTGTTACCATCCTGGCTCCTGTCACCTCCTCTACAGAAAGATTTGATCACTTGCCCCAGGTTTCAGCCCTTCAAACTGTAGCTTCTCAGAGCCCCACAAAATGGCTGCCCTGACCAATTGTTGTCATCTGTGATGCCTGTATGGGCCTCTACCTTCAAGCTCCATGTTGACAGTTTTATAAACCTGGAAGACAAAGACTAATGAGTTCTTTTAAATGTGTTCAGTACATTTTGAGTATGAGTGTGGCTGTCCTCAGTTTTATGCCGTGCCATCTTAGACGTTGTGTCTTCTAGTTCTAGATTTGTACGAATTAGCAGTTAAGTTGCTAAGGAGAAGACACACCTTTTTCATCTGAAAGCGTTGTCTCCTAATCCCAGACATCCAGGGATGATGGTGTGAGGCAGGCACTCTTTACATGTTTAGAAGCATTCTGCTTGTCCTGATTATTTCATATTCTAAGCTAGGGTTAAGCTCTGCCCTTGAATAAATGTACTGAAGCTCAGTCTTGGTCCCAGTCTCTTCCTTCCTGGAGGTTTCAATTCTTTCTTGGCTAGAAAGCAGCTGAGGGAGAAGGGAATTCATGGGAAGATTTCTGTCTGGTGACCCACACAGCTCTTGTCCTGCTTCCAGCTAATGGTTCCCAGCTGGGCCCAGGCTTAGCTAGGGAGGAAGTGACTGCTATAGCACATCGCTTGCCAGATGGGGCCTGGGAACAGTAATGTTGATTTTGGGGCTGAGGACTTGTTGTTGACCCTTTTTCCAGGGGTTGGGTGCTCTTGGTCAAGCGGTGGTCAGCTCCTGGGGAAAGGGGAAAGGGAGATAGCTGAGTGAAGGCTCGCAGGGCAGCCTAGCTGGGGACAAGGGAAAGTTAGAGCCGAGGGTGTGAGGAAAGCTCGAGAGTACTGCTAAAATTGTATTTTTTAATACTAGGCCAATTGCAGCTGGGAGCAAGTAGAAAAGTGTCCCTGTGTATCTGCAGGCATGGTTTTTCGTAATTTTGTATCCTCTCTTCTTCGTGATCCTCTGATAAACTTCCAGGTCAACACATATAGCTTTAGGTGGGCTTATTTTTCCATCATCTCTCATCCAAGAGTGAAGGTCTCCCCCCCCTTTTTTTTTTTTGCTAGGGGTTGCCTGTTTTCCACCTTCTTTATAAATCAAGAATATGTGGGTCTTGTGTCTTCCAGGAGTGGGGGGCTCTGCCTTTCATAATCCTAATTTTTTTCCATTTTCTCTTTCTCTCCCCCTTCTCCCTTTGTTCCTGAGGCAAAGACAAGGCTGACACACTTTTCTGTCAGGCAGTTTGGCCAGCATTCTCTCCTTCACTGGGCTCCTTCATTTCCCAAATTCTTGGCAGCCCTTCTGTATAAACAGCTTATTTTTAGTCTGAGGTTAACAGTGCAAGTTCTCGCAACCCGTTTTCCCACAAGCATGGAAAGAAGGGGTGTAGGAGGTTGTCTCCCCATCTCCGTCAAAAGTGCAGAGGATGTAAGTGGCGGTGGCAGTAAAGGTTCTCCAAGAGGGCAACATGAAAATGAGAGGAGCAGTTTTCATGCCTTCCCCACTGGGCCAAAATTTGTATTGGAAGGCCAGTTACTCTTAAGTTTTTTTTTTTTTTGTCTGTTGGGATTGCTGCTGTTGCGATGCATTTTAGGCCATGAGGCCAAACAGCAGTGACTCCCAACCAGAGTGTGAGGGAGTTACCTTTCGGTGAAGGAGTTACCCATAGAATAATTGAGTTGGAAGAGACCTATAAGGCCAAAAGATCCAAATTCCTGCTTAGTGTGTGAATCCAAATTAAAGTGGATTTGACAGGTGCTTGTCCAATTTTGCCTTGTATGCCTCTAGCGCTGGAGTGCTCACTGCCTCCCAAGGTAATTGGTTCCATTGTTGTACTGCTCTGAGTTAACACGCTTTTCCTGTTGTGCAGCATAAATCTGGCCTCCTGTAGTGTACCTCCTGGGGTGATTAAGAACAGATCCTGACCTTGCTCTGTAGGGCTACCTTTCAAGTATTTGAAAAGTGCTATCATATCTCCTCTGTCTTCTTTTATCAAGGATAAACAAGCCCAGTTTTCAGTCTTTCCTCAGAAGGCTTGGTTTCCAGCCCTCCTCTGAACTTGCTTCAGTTTGTGGGTATCCTTCTTAAAATGTGGTGTCCAGAACGGGACACATTACTCAAGATGAGGCTTAACCAGTGATGAATAGAGAGGAACTAGTTCCTCACGGCATTTTGATACTAGATTTCTGTTAATGCACTCAAGCGATTTTTTCACACGACCCCTAAGATCCGCTGGCCACTTAAATTCGGACCAGGGATCTTGGGGGTTCGTTGCTCTTCCTGCGTCCCCACCCCTCCGCACTTCCTTGCTCCTGTCTGTGTGAGGGGAGGGAGGAAGAAAGAGAGGAAAAAATGCAGGGTCACCTCCGAAGCCGCCCGGAGTCCCGTCGTCCTCCTGATTCCTTCTCTTTTTTTTGGGGCGGGAGGCAAAAAAACAAACAAACCAGAAGCGAGGAGAGCCCCGCACTCACCAGATTAAATCTGGACCTGGGGATTTTCACCATCCTAGAGCAGGTACAAGAAAAGTGTGCTGGGACGCGCTTAGGTGGGCGTGGTCGTACTTAATTTCCTGCAAACTCCGGAACTGGTGGGGAAACAATTGTAAGCTCCGGAGCTTGCAGCCATTTGCTGCGGAGTTTAGGGGTCGTGTACAAATAACCTAAAATAGAATTCACTTTTTTTTGCAGCCACATCTCACTGTTGGCTCATCTTCATCATCTGATCTTCAACAGTTCCAACTTGCTTCAGTTTGTTGGCATTCTTCTTAAAGTGTGGTGTCCAGAATTGGATACAGTAATTTAGACAAAGCATAACCAGTGATGAACAGAGAGGGGCCCGTATCTCACAGGATTAGGAAACTGCATTTCTGTTAATGCATCTTAAAATTGCATTTGCCCTTTCTGCAATGACATTGTTGGCTCATTCAGCTTTTGATCTACAGCAATTCTGTGATCCAGTGTCCCCCATCTTGTAATTGTGCATTTAGTTTTTTCCCTCCTAGGTGTAGAATGTTGTAGTTATCCCTGTTAAATTTCATTCTGTAGTTTTCAGCCCAGGGCTCAAGCCTATCAATACCTTTTTGAACGTTATTCCTGTCTTCCAAGGTATTTGGTGTTCCACCTAATTTTGCATCATCTACACATTTAATAAGACTACCCTGCAGTGCCTCAGCCGTCATCAATAAAAATGCTGAAGTCTCTGGGGCTGAAGACTGGGACTTTTGGTGCCCCACTTGTTACCTCCTTCCAGTCTGAGAAGGAGCCATTGATAAGCACACTCTGAGTACGGTTCTGTAATCAATGGTGTATCCACCTGATACTTGTTCTGTCCAGCCTGCACCTTAGGTAGCTTGCTAATCAGAACATCGTGGGGCACTTTTTTCCCAGGCTTTGCTGAAGTCAATATACTGTATAATATGTTAGAGCATTCCCACAGATTAGCCTAGTGGGAATTTTGTTCTTGACAAATCCATGTCGGCTTCTAGTTACTACTGCATTGTTCTCAAGGTGCTTGAAAAGTATGCAAGCTTGAGCAGCTCTTTGAATTGTAACCCTCCAAGGAACTTGTCATAAGCTCTGGTCCTAATCTTATCAATTGAATCTCTGTAGTAGATCACAGGAGGAGCTAGGCTACCATTTTCCTTTGACATCAAAGGAATACGTGTGGCCTTTCAAAAACTACAGCTGCCAGGAAGGAGGCACCAAAGAAGAGAATGCTACTCTACAATCTTGGGTTGTGGGAAAATCAGTCCAGCATTCTATTCCCCAGTCCATGTGGATGCCTCCGTCACCTTACCAGTTTGTTGTCCTCAGGTCTTTGCCAGTGTCTGATGAGATGCACAGTCTTATCACAGAGAAGAAGCACGGACGGGTACGAGATGAGCCGGATGCCATTGTGAAAGGTGGGATGTTGACCTATATAACCCACATATGGGAACCAAGACTCCTTTTATCACTTTCTCCTTCCAGCCCTGTCGGCTTGCTGTTCAGTCTTTTAAGGGGAGGAGGGGGGATTGTCCTCAAAGAAGGAGTTTATATTTTGTATCTAGGATGGCAGATCAGTAGAAAGATTGTGGGCTGGTCATTAATCAGGCATGCTGGGCCGCCCCGCTCTCCCTGCCTCCAGCTTGCTCTTAATCCAAGAGAACTTGAAACCACTCTGTGGTTGCATAAAGCGTTGATCCAACTGATCACCTCTTTCTATCTCAGCTTGAAAGGAAAACAAAACCTCTCTACCCATTCTGGAATGTAATTCATCATAGTGAGGCCTTAATTCTTTTTTTTAAAATAAAGTTTCAATGTTTAATCTTTAATTAAAATGGTACTGTATATACTCAAATATAAGCCTAGTTTTTAAGCCCTAATTTTGGGCTGAAAAAAGGGCCATCAACTTATATTCGGGTCAATACTTTTAGCCACTGATGCAAGTGCTTGGGTCAGTGGATAAAAGTCATTTTAAACATTGCGTGCCACTTCTCATGACCCTCCTCTGCATCACAGGGGAGCGGCGCACGATGTTTAAAATGACTTTTATCCACTGACCCAAGCACTTGCATCAGTGGCTAAAAGTCATTTTAAACATCACACACCACTGCCCCAGCTCACAAAGGAGGAGCTGCCAGGCCCTGCTGCATTTCCCACCCTAGACTTATACTCGAGTCAACAAGTTTCCCCAGTTTTGGGGGGTTAGATTAGGGGCCTCGACTTATACTCGGGTTGACTTATATTCAAGTATATACGGTATATAGGAATTTCCAGGCTGGTCTTGCCAATTTCCTGTCTATTTTTCTAGGCTGGCTGCAGCGAGAAGTGAGGGGAGGGATCAAGACCCCTTGGCTCCGCCCCCGTAAGTACTGGTTTGTGCTGACTGAGGATTCCCTTGACTACTACAGTGGCTGTGACATCAATGCCCGTCGTCTCGGATCTCTGGTCCTTACCAGCCTCTGCTCTGTGCTGTGGCCCGACAAGCAGACCTACAAAGAAACAGGTAAAGTCGTCCACGTAGGCCTCATTGAGGTGGGAAACTTGAAACTCCTAGTGCCACTGTTATGTGTATCCTAAACATCTGTCTGCTCTAGGATCTATGGGGGTGGGTGAGGTGGGATCCAATGGCTCTTGGTTGGTTGGGGAGACTGAGTGTGTTCTTGTTTTGTGGGGCATGGGAGTAAGCTCAGCAGGTCAACTGGATTTCTGTTCTTTTTTATCTGAGGGCGTTTTGCATGACCCCTAAAATCCGAGGCAAAGGGCTCCCAGATCCGGAGCTTAAAAATGTTTTCCCACCAGCTCTGGACTTTAAAAAAAAATTAAGTACGACCACGTCCAACTAAGCGCGTCCCAGTGCATTTTTCAAGTACCTGGCCTCCAGGAGGTAAAATATCTTCCAATGCGAATTGTAAAGCTGTGAATGCCGGGCTGCATCGCCTTCTGTTTGTTTTTTTGTCCCCGTTGCCCCTTTAAGAGACAGGAATCACTACGTGGCGGCTCAGTGCATCTTCAACTGGCAGACGGAGGTGAGCCTGCATTTTTTCTCTCCCTTTTTTTCTCCCTCCCCTCACACAGACAGGAACAATGGAGTGTGGAGGGGTGGGAACACAGGAAGAGCAACAAACCCCCACAATCTCTGGTCCGAATTTAAGTTGCCACCGGATTTTAGAGGTCGTGTAAAAGCGCCCTGAGCAGATCAGCTATGATTAGTGCAGTGGTTCTCAACCTGTGGGTCCTCAGATGTTCCTGGACTGCAACTTCCAGAAACCCCTTCTAGCTCAGCGGGTGGTGGAAGCTTCTGGGAGTTGCAGTTCAGGAACATCCGGGGGACCACAGGTTGAGAAACACTGATTTAGTACTTGGACATTTTACTTTGAAACTACAGTTTCCAGATTGCCCCAGTCAGTGGCTATGCTGGCTGGGGGATTCTGGCAGCGGGAGTTCTTGAAAGGCAAATTTCCAACAACCCTGCTGTTGTTCAGTCTGTGGGGTTGGAGTGAAAACCGAAGGACTGCACGGTCTCCCAGGCCATCCTTGACATCTGTGTGCTTGTGTTTCTCTTAATTGCATCATGGGTTCCCCCTCTTCTTCAGGATATTGGGCCGTGACGGTTTTTGGCAGGAAGCACTGTTATCGGCTCTACACGGAACAATTAAATGAGGCTGTGCGCTGGGTATGCGCCCTGCAGAAGGTCATTGTCAGCAAAGCCCCTGTGCAGACGCCCACACAGATCCTGATGTGTGACATTCAGGTGAGGAATGAGGGAAGGAAATGGCTGGGCTGAGCAGAAAGATTTACTCCAGGAGCTGGGAGTGGGCTAAGGAGCCTGAATGCACCAGGAGTCCAGCTGGCATACAGGGAGTCAAGGACCTAAGAGGGTTCTGCTGAAATGTGTGAGGAGTATGTAGAAGGCAGAGGTACAATGTCTAAAAACAGGAAGAGGCCATCATGTATGGATCACTTTAGAAGAGGGATGGGTGTCTTCATCTGGTATATGTGGCTGTGATTCCAAACTTCATAGGCATTAATTTTGCTTTACGTTCTAGAGTTTAGAATTTTGAGAATGTTGGTTATCTTATGGATGGTTTTCAACTAATTTAAAATGATAACTGCCTAAGCTGTCCTTTTGTACTCACCTCCCATCATCCTTGTGGGATGATAGGGCATCCGGTGGGGAAGGGTGATCTGAGCTGTGGAATGAGGATCTGTGGATTTAATCAGAGAAGTGCAGCATCTGTTAATGACATTAAATCACGGTCAGTGATGGCCAGAATCCTAATTCTTAACTCTCACTGGCTTCAATTGAGACAATGTAAGTTGCTGCAGCAAATTGCACATCAAGTCACACAATTTGTGCCCAACAAGAAATACAAGCCTCGGCTTCTTAATTAATGGCAATTTCCCGCAGAGGCTTATGTCTTTTGACTTACACTGTCAGGCATAATTAATGGAATTCTGGCTGCTAGATTTGGGGATAATTGGGTGGAAGTTTAGCCCAGTTGCTGCTGTGGAATTGTAGGTCATTCAGCCTGTCGCTTGAAGCCCCTACACGCTGGTTCAGCCACCTCCAACAGGAAGCCAAGCGCTGCTGGGCTGGTACTTTCATTGCCTCCCGATGGCAGGTTTGTAGATTGGGGCAGTTATTGTAGGAATTCTGCCTTCCCGCCAAGGTTCACTCCCACATTGGTCGCCTCTCTTGGGAGCAAGGCAGAACGCTGCTCATATTCTTTGAACTTTCCCTCCCTGTCCTAGGAGAACCGCAACAGCCCCGAAATCCTGGAACAAATTTATCGCAACAACCCCATCCTGTGCTACACGGCTGGCCCGCTTTATGCACCACTGTTGCCCTTCCCTTATGCAGGTGAGCCCCCTCGTGCTGGGGAAAGGATTGTGTCCGTCCGACTTTCTTGCCATATGCTTTGGGTAGCCCAGGGCTCAGCAGAGTTTGGCTTGCGAGGCTGAAGGGAAGGACGAGCAGCTGTGGATGGATCTACTGTAGGTTTCAGCGGGATTTGGAAGCCAAGTCGTATCCTCCAAGGGCTATAGCAGGGCTGGAGTTGGCCTCAAAAAGCCATTTAAAAAAAAAATCAGTTTCTATTTTTGGAAATTTTCTGCTGCTGCTCCTAGGGACATCTGGGACTAGAAACAGACATACCGTGGCCAATTTCTATGTCTACAGAATCATAGATTTTTTAAAATGCAGTGGTACCTTGTATAAAGGAATTAATTCGTTCCAAATGAAATTATGTTAAGCACATTTTCCTTTATACAAATTCCCATAGGAATGCATTGAAAACAGAGTGATCCCATCTTTATGTTGTACAAATTAGCCCCATAGGCGATTATGTTAAGCAAATTTCCCCTATCTCTGGAGTTTTTTATGTTGTACAAATTTTATGTTATACAAGCTGTTTGTTATGCAAGGGTCCACTGTATTTTAAAATTGAGGATTCTTTTGCTAGGGTGAGCTTGGTAGCTGCATTGGTAACCCACCCACCCACCCACCCACCCCTGCAGGGGCTGCGTATGCCTTGTTCTGGGTTCATGGAATTGTGGCTAACAGCCCTTTTGCCTCCTTGCTTGTTTTCTGCAGCTCCCGGTGGCCAAGGCTACGCAGGCCTTCGGGATGAAGCTGTCAAGCTGTTCCATTCCCTGCAGCAGCTGGAGGGGGTCCGAGAGCCAGCTCATCTTATGCAAGGGGTGCTGCAAACGTGCCACGACCTCCCACCCCTGGTGGATGAAATCTACTGCCAGCTGGTGAAGCAGACAACGGAACCGCCTGTGTCGGGTGCCTCTGCAGACCTGCGCTACTGGCAGCTGCTCACCTGCATGAGTTACACCTTTGTGCCTTCCCGGCCGGTGCTGTGCTATTTGCAGTTGCATCTACAGCGGTGAGCCTGGGGCTGAGGGAAAGGGGTGTCTTTGCCTAGCAAAGCCCAAGGTTTTCTTTATTGTCATATATCCCTCAGCTTGCAATAGCCTCCCCCATCAGCTTGCTGGAGATTTTTTTCCTTTTCTGATCAGCAGAATCTTCATCCATGGACATAAACGAACAGTCCCCCTCTAAGCTTGGGGCGGGGGTGCCTTCTTGGCGCTTAAGATCATCAGCAGAGGCCCTCCTGTTGGTCCAGTTGCCACTACAGGCACAGTTGATGAGGAAACAAGAGAAGGCCATCTCTGTGGCTGCTTCTGACTCCCAGAAAGCTCTCCCTTCGGAGGTCAGGCTGGCCCCCTCCATTGAATCCTTCCGCCTACAGCTGACGACCCAGCTTTTCAGGAAGGCTTTTAACCAACATGACTGAATCCCTGAATGCCATTTTTAGTTAAGACAGTTTTTGACGTTTGGCCTTTTTTAAATTATTCAGCTGTAATGAGTTTTATAGCTTAATTGTATTTTAAATTGCATTCCTTTTTATATTGTGAAGCCTCTCGGGTCTCCTTATCAGGAGAAAGGTGGCCTATAAATAAGACAAATACAATAATAAATAATTTCTTTTTGGGGAAGTGTAATTACAGTAACCCCCGGTCTATCGCAGGGGTTAGGAACTCACCCGACCCACGATCATTGAAAATCCGCAATATGCGGGTGCAGGTCGGGTGGGGGTCGGGGGCCAGAATTTAAAACATCGCATGCCACTTCTCATCACCCCGGGGGGTGTGGCGGAGCAGTGTGCAATCTTTAAAAAAGGCTCTCAGCTGCGGAGCCAAGCATTTGGCTCCGTGGCTGAAAGCCCTTTAAACATTGTGCACCGCTTGCCAGCACCCTAGGGGGTGCAGGGGAGTGGCATGCAATCTTTAAAAAGGACTTTTGGCTGCAGAGCCAAGTGCTTGGCTCCGCGGCTGAAAGCCCTTTAAATATTGTACACCGCTTCCCAGCAAACCCCTCCTCGCTTGGGGAAAGGGGGAAGGTTTAAAAAGCCCCCAAACCTTCCCCTCTCCCTCAAGCCCTTTTGGGGTACTGTGGTCCCACGATATAGCGGGACCGCAGTATATGAACCGCAAAAGGGTGGGGGAACCACTGTATCAGTCTCTATGTCATTCTCCTTGCCTCCCCCCAAACTGTTGTCTCAACCTGTAATCTTTATGATCAGAGGCAGTGTAGGTTCTGTTATCACCTGGTAGCTTTGACAGTAAAGGGAGGGCATTTTCATCATTATGTTTGTGAACTTGTGTCTTGTCTCAGACACTGTGGTAGACAAACCAAGCAGGAAATTCAGTGATCTGATAAATCTGACATTGATCTGACCCTGACATTGATCTGACGCATCAGGGATAGTAGTCATGTGTGATCTTGCTAGTGAAGCTATTGCATTGATGGGATTCCATTAATGAAACCTTCACCCAAGTTCTTCCTTTTTTTAACCACTAGCCTTTCCTTCCTTGATCCCAGCAGCACAGAGAAACGGTTGCCAGGCTCAGAGGTGGCCAAGTATGGACACTTTATTGCAGAAGCCCTGCACAAGACCAAAGGGCGAGAGTGTGTACCCACCTTGGAAGAAATTGCAAGACTTATAAGACAGCAGGAAATGGTGTCCACTGTGCAATGCCCTAGCACCACCACCTGCCACGTGGCCATCACCTCCAACACTACAGTCCAAGAGGTAAGCGGAAATCAGAGGAGTTTAAATTTGCTGGCAAGGCAGTCAGGATGGTTTTAGCTTGTAGAAAATTCCATCCCCAGGGGAGGGGAGGGGAGGGGGCTTACTGGTTGCAGAGAATTGTTGTTGGATATCAAGCAATGGCATCGCTTCCATCCCTTGCGAGGAACAAAGTGTTAAGAGGATGTCACCTGTTCCCACCAGGAGAGTCAATAATTCATCTTGAAAACAACCACCCCCACTTCCAAATCTTTTTCCTTAGCCTGCATGACCCTGTCTATGTCCCCTTTGCAGCACTGAGTGCCCTCCTGCTGGACATGGCCAGGCCTCCTGTCACCCCCTTTGTCTCCTCGTCCCAGGTGGCCCGGGAATTGATGTTGCACCTGGGCCTGGCCTGTCGCCCCAACTCGTTTGTCCTCTATGAGGAAAGCTGGCAGCGGGAGCGTTCCCTTCCGGAGGATGTACTGGTGGCAAACATCCTCACCAGGTTTGAAAAGTAAGTGCCCCTTGTGTACCATTGAATCCATGGCATCGCACATCTGCAGCCAGTACCTTGGAAAAAATGTTGTTTGCCGATAGGGCATGAAGACATTGTCACCACTAGGAGCAACAGATACAGAATTGTGAAAAATAAACATAAATACAAGTTGGCATAATTTACTGAAGGTACCCTTCTGGCACGAGTGCAGATTGTATGGGATACCCAGTGTGGCGTAGTGGATACAGTGATGGACCAGGACTCTGGAGAACAGGGGTTGGATCCCCTGCTGAGCCATGAAAATTCACTGGTAATGAGGTGGAACCGGTAAAACCACTCCTTAAATGCCTCACTTACCTTGAAAGCCCTGTTAAGGTTGCTATACAGCAGTTTCAATTGAAGGCACCTAACAGAACAACAGGCTGTAGACAGAAATGCCTTTGCTTGAGGTGCTGGGCGGTGTTCAGCTCTACTATGTGTGGCCATCTTGCATCCAAGTATCCTCACCACCATTTTTCAAAACTGGCCTGGAAAACACTGGGAGATGTTGCTTAGTCTCTAAATGTAACTTGGTGCATTCCTTGGACATTTCTGGCTCTGAAAGGGCCTTTAAGAAAATAAAAGAAAATTGAGCAGGTGGCCAATCCCTGTTCTAAACAAAAGGCTTTAGAAGGCCAAAAGTACAGGATAGAGATTTCTGGAGGGAACTCAAATGCCCAGGGATGCTCTGAAGTTGCCTGCCCTCAGTTATACCATAGAGTAATGAGGAGAGCTTAGGACTGTTTGATTTTGCATCCTGTAAATCCACTCAACCACTGTGCAGAGGAATCAGATGTTAATCAGGGAGCTTTGCATGCCCCTGTTCTGATGGTCTGTCTTGGCTTGTCTGTCTCCCTATAGAAGAGAAGAGGCCTGCTGGAAGCCCCCTGGGAGACTCTGGTTCAGACATTACAGGTGCCCAAGTACGGACTATGTTACTTGTGAAAGCCAGGAGTTTGCACTGCTATTTAAGCAGGTGAGATCCATGTCAGCTGAGAACCGTCCCAAGGGTAATACATGTACTTCTCTGCCCTCTCCTGATAGGCCCACAAACCTTCTCCCATTAGCTGTGTATCTATATCAAAAAAGACACTCCACTGTTTTGCCAAGAGCCTGAATGTCAAGTTGCCCTCCCCCATCACCTTCCAGTTGGTTGTTCCAACACTTATGTTAAGCCTAGTGCTAGGCCACTAACTCCATCATCTCCCTTTTTTTTTAACCAGGGGATTTCTTGCTGGAGCATAGTCTGCTGGACTGTGGGGTGGCGTCTGTCTAGCACAGCTGCATGCAACGCAGTAGAAGCATCTGCACAGCCATCTACAGAAAGAGGGCACCTCCCTGATGGAAGCCACCCGGGTCAAATGGAAACAGTTACAGTGAATGAGACAGCAAGAAGCCATGGCCGTCAACCTCAATCTGGTGGACGAGTGGCCGGCCTTTGGCTCTGCTCTCTTTGATGTGAAGGCTCATGAAGTACGTTCTTTCCTTCATTTGTATACTTAAAAGATCTAGATGAGTGGTGGCGAACCTTTGGCACGCCAGATGTTTTGGACTACAATTCCCAGTCCTTTGTCATTGGCAATCTAGGCTCGGAATTCTGGGCGTTGTGGTCCAAAGCATCTGGAGTGCCAAAGGTTCGCCACCACTGATCTAGATGATCAACCTCATGGAGCAGGGGTGCTTACCACTTGGGACAGCATGTCCCACAAGGAATGGGATAAGAGTGGTAAACCACTGCTGTTAGTAAGTGAGATGAATGCATTTATGAAGCATAACCATTCAAGAAAATTTGGGTTCAGAAGCAACCACAACAGATTATGAAGCCTGGGCCTGTTACGTTGTAATGGATAAATGTTAGTGTAAGGCAGATACACCAAGACTGCCAGCCAATACAAAATAGCCCTCATCCCCAAACTGTGTTGCTTAAGACTGCAGGAGGTGAATTCCGTGCTCTTTCCCATGTAAATGCATTGTGTCTTTCACGAGGGACATCTGGGCCACACTGCATTTGTGACTGGACACTCATCATGTACACCTGTCTCAGATACAGGATTCCAGCAGGGAGTGTTTGGGACAGGCTATCTGGGGTGTTAATAACACCCTTCAAGAGTGCTGTTCCTGGTAAAACTCCACAGGCTTAAACATGGTATGTTCTAATTCTTTATTTAGAAAGGAACTTGAGGACTTCTTGGAGATCAGGTGCATTTGAAAAAGTGTACTTAATTAGAACTTCTCTCTCTACCCTTCCTATTTTGGTACAGTACCAGTTTTTCTTCAGCTATACACCTTAGGATTTTTCTTTGTCTGTTTATATTTTGCCTCCCCAAATGGAAGTTTGATGACCATCAGAGAAGGCCACAGCAACAGCCATCTGGACCTGTAAAAGGGTCAAGAAACATCTGGTGTTTTCCCATAGCTGTAACTAGAGCCCCACCATTGGCCATACTTGCCTTTGGCATAACGTCCACAAATAGTTTAAAACATGAGAATTTAACAGTACAGTACATGGAATACCACCGACTTTGCTATAGGAATATGTGACCCATTTACATTCAGTCCAAGACCACTGATACTCCCATGTTCAGGCCTTAACTAAAGCTGATTTCTTTAAACCAACAATTTACTTGTACCAACAAAGTGAAATAGACCTTTTCCAAGAATTGCTTTGTGGCATCGATTAATCTACCATCCAGGTTGGCTGAAAGCAAACTTCAGCCTCATAAAGCTCTGTCTGCTTTCAGTCTAACATAGGACCCCTGACTCTACTTTGCAAATGAGGCTGCTGCAATGGCAGATGTACTTGCTGCACATAACATTTTGTCAGTCAACAGAAAGGCAATTCCTAACGCCTGTATAGTTAATTCATTTTGAATAACTTTAATTCAGCTAGTCCTAATGAGGAGCGTTTTGTGAAAATTCCAGCCATTGACACTGAATTTTGAAACTGTACCCTGCATTGCTGGCATAGTTCCACTAAGAATCCCTATCCTTTAATCTTTCTCAATGGCTAACATTTTCCTCCTTCCTTATGAAATCTGGTTTGCAGGATACAGCCTATCTGGGCATCTTAGCTGAAAGATTAAAATACTTACCTTTCTCACAGGGCTGTTTTGTCCCTGACCTGGCCAAGAGGATTTCAGCCAAGAGCAGATTAACCCATGCCAATTTTAAGAGCCCCCATAATGTTACTCACACCCATAAAAAATATTTTAACAGAATTTGCTGCCAGGGCTTTTGTTTCATTAATTCTCTTAAAATATTTTTACCCAACTCTTTCTCTTTTGGGGTTAAAACACTCCACGAAATCTGTGGCTGTAAATTGTAGTTGTCTTAATTGGTCCATAAATACAGCGCTGGTGCCAGCTGTGTCTTGCAGGAGAGGGCTGAGATATGACTAAGCACCCACCTTTTGCTTCGCTTTCAGATGGAAGAGAGTGTGCAGCACGACACGCAAGCCTGTTCAGCCACAGCCTGCAGCTGACTCCCAGCGGCCACACCTAGAGACGGCACTCAGACTGCCAACATGAAACTCTGCCTGAGCTAACTGCCTGAGCTGACTGACTCCTTTTATCCTGGCAGCAGCCTTGTTATCCAGGACCAGTGCCTTACCCAGTCAGACAGATGTAGCAGGGAGATGAGTAGTATTTTATGCTCCTAAGGAGCTGATGACTTTGCTTTCTCTCCTGTGTAGAGGGATTCCCTACCCTGAAGTATTAAAATATTTATATCACTCAAATTGCCATGTTTGGTCTCATTCTTACAACAAACGTTGAGATGTCAGCTAACTTTGGTGCTATGTATGTACTACGTATACTGACCTGTCTACATACAGTGCTGTTTTCAGTCAAGAGGTCCACTTAAGATACACCAAAATTTTTCATTTCCATCCAACAACTGGCTTCTAAAACTTTATTTTTAAGTGAAGAAAATGAAAGAGTGGAGGAGGACCTTGTCATGCCTGTTAATATGTGCTGGTCGCCGCACCGCTAGGGCTGAATTTCTTAGCAAAGATGTAGGTTTCAACCTACCCCAAGGCCTGCTGCCAAAGCCCAACTGATACTACATTAAAAATTTAGGGTAGAGGTGTGCCTCCAAGACTGACTGCTAATAGTTATCTGTTTGAAAAATTGTGGTGCCTCTTGCCGTTTTGAGTTGAATTCAAGAGATGGGCTGATCTTTTCTCAGTCTCTATGTACAGTGAACGGAAGCGCTGTGAAGCTTTCGCATTTCATCTCTTTTCTATGTAGGTTATACAGCCTATGTATTTGTCCATAAACTACATCCAAAGTAGATCTGCATTTATGAATACAAAATCCGTAATAATATGCTCTCTGGACATACAGTTTCAAACCACTTCCAGTAAAGGCCAAAGGAAAGGGAATGACAAGAAGAGTTAATATTGGTTTTGATGAATTATTTATAGCATTAAATAAACCGTGCCGGAATATATACATTGCAACAGATTGTGTAAAGTTTGTTTCCTTAGGTCTTGAGCAGGTGCAACTTGCTCTTCTCAAATTAAACAGGGTTTATATCAGAAGACATTATTCCAAACTCCTGCACCAATGCCTGCAATTTCATACCTCCCTCTATGTTAATTAAAGTAGTTATGCAATTTATGCTGTATAAATATAAACCTCTTCTGTAAAATACAGTCTCAAGCCCTAATCAAATTAATTCTTTTTTTTAAGAATTAAAAAAAGAATTAATTTGAAAAAAGCTTCTGACACAAGTTCAGCCTCTCTATGTGATTAAGAATCCCGAGAGACTAGGGTTTCTGATCCTGTGAAGATGTTCCCTGTCTAGCAAGATGACTCCAGATTGTGCTTCAGATGGAAAGAGTGGCAGGCAGGCAGCAACTACAGTTCTGCTCATCCTTTCAGACCAACCCTTTTAAAAAACTGCTGAAGAGGCTTCTAGTATTCCCAATTTCCATTCGGCAAGTATGCCAATTACAAGTAGTCATCCACTCGCCTTGTCAAGGGTATAAAATCTTATTTTTGCCCACATAATAGCAGAAGATTTTGTTGGTACCGAGCCATAAACCCACAGCAAACTGTTTCCAATAACAAGGCTTTCCACGGTGACTAAACACAATCTTTTCTCCAAAAAACCCAGGCTAGGGTGTTTTCTTTACTACACCATTACATCAGAAACAAGAGAAGTCTCATTAGGTGGGAATTAGGATTAGAGCAGAACTCTGCGAGAAGAAAATGGGGAGCAACCAAAACTAGGGCAAGGAAAAAGGAAGGTTTAAAATGCTGCAACCACCTTCGGTGCGGTGAAGCACCACACTCCTTATACAGCTGCAAACAAGGCTGTATCTGCCAATAAAGATAATGCTGACAGTTAAAAAAAATACACACCAAAAGAATAAAACACTATTTGTAAATGTTATTTGCAGCAGATATAGCAGAGGAGGTCATGCTCAGATGGAACAGGCAGGCCCACCCCCCACCCCCAATGCAGCAATGAGAGGGGAAATGGCTGTTTTCAGCCCCTTATAAATGTAAACAAGATGTGTCTGGATGGACATTTCTGGCTTTATTTTTTTCAAATTCTGGGGGGAAATGTGGACAGCTGTGACCTTTAGGGGTTATTTTCCCCCCCTCCCCCATGAACTGAAATCCAATAATCTGGTTTAAAAACATTGTTGTCTTTTCCAGATGAGGCAAAAATGCCCCTGGGGCTGCATATAATAGCGCACAGAAAGCTCTGCCCACACCTGAGTGACACTAGATGTATTTTTCACTAGGAGTAGAGATTTAGGCACGCAGGAAGAGTTCCTCATGGGACCAAACTACGAGAAAGTAGGAAGCAAATTCAGTGACTAGTAGAAGGGAGAAAGGGGGCTGAAGTCAAAGGTCCACTCCATCAGCAGTGAAAGGGTGTCTTTTACGTTCCATCTCTATCCACAACTGGCCTTTCGGGCATACAATTTTTGCTAGGCTGTATTCCCAACAGAATGTCTATCCCACCTGTCACCAGGAATCCCCTCACTAAGGAAAAAATCCAAATTACCACAGAGAGACTCTACAGCTGCTCCTTCTCCTTTTAACTGTTACTCTTTTTCTCCTTTCTGTGATGTCATTTCTTCGCTCATTACTTGTCAACACCGCTGCAGCAGAGTTAATGTCTCTCCCCCCCAAAAAAAAACAGCAATACAGAATGCAAGTTAGTATGACCATATGCAGAAATACAGGTTTGCTGCTGCTTCTTTTTTTTTGAGATGCCCATAGGCATCCTAGTTCACTGTTCACTCTTGTACTTATGCCAAAAGAAATGTGTTTAAATAGATACAAGTGCATCATGAAAACAGCTTGGAAGAGGAACCGGCTTCTTAAGAACATTCAAGAGGAACAAACAAAAAAGAAATTACACTCTTAGTGCTTGCAATGAACCAAGTGTAGAGATTCCTGGTCCAAGGGAAGTTGACAGATATAGCTTGGTTCGCAAGAAGTAATAAAAATAATGAGTTGCAGCTCGATAAGTGACAGAGGAACCTAGCCTCGGTGCCAGAATAGCACCCAGTTTCCCTTCTCTCAATGAGGGGCCTGTTAAGTGCTCCCTCTCCCCACAAAACTGGGTCATAGGAAGGGATGGGCTGATACACTTAGAAGACTCTTGCTTCAGGAGGAGGATATGCCAGATGAGTGCCAGCCACCCTACAACCCCACACATGGCTCTTGTGTGCCCCAGGAGATATAGTCAGGCCTAGTGGCAGCATGGTATTCATCTATCAGCTCCTGTACAATCTTCCGGGAGTCATCAAGTTCATCAAAATTCTCCTTAAACATGTCCTCCTTGCGGAACTGTTCCAGGAAGGCTTCACGCTTGCGCAGTTTGTCATATTGATGGCAAGTGCGTTCAAAAAGCTGGGCAAAAGAAAAGAGCAACTCAGAAAAGGCACAGGAAGAGGCTTATAGAAAAGAAACAGATGGATTGTATATATAAAAACAGGGGAGGTAAATGTTATTTCTCCACAGCCCTTGAGCACTTTTCGCCAGGACAATAAATGGATACTGCAGAGCAAACAAACAACAACCAATGCAGCTGAACTAATGTTGAATCAATATATTCTAACTGATGAGACCTGGATAACCACATAGCTATGATATTTCAGACCAACTAAGATTTCCTAATTATTTTTAAAAACCAGCTCCATATAGATAGCACTATAAATAATCCAGTTTGTTGGTATAGGTAATGCTGGCTTGGTCAATTCCCCCCCTCCCCCAATAGAGGCTGCTTCTAGTAAGACACCCAAAGCACATAAGCTATTTGTAGTCAGGGCTGACAGTGAACACCCAACAAAAATGTGGGGTTCAAAGAACACCTGTACACAAGATGCTTGATTTTTCCAGGGGAATGCAACACTTTCTTGAATGGTCTGTATTACCTCTCCCACATCACCAGAACTGGTCTGTCATCTTTACTGTCTGCCTGGATTAGATGTTGGAAATAGGAGGAAGTGTAAATTGCTACCTGTGTAATAATGGCACTTAATGCTCAAGCCTCCAGGTGACCTCACCCACCAATTTCATGTAGATGCTGAAAAGCACCTGAGCAATTTTCCAGCACCACCTTCTGGGACCAACCTCCTTTTTAAAAAGTGAAGCCATTAAATTACAGTACATATCAGGCATTCCAGAAGAAGATTAATTATCAAAAGCCACTATGGCATCTAGGAGAATCAAGACAGAACCATTTCAGCAGTCCATCTCTTCTCTGTTAAGTTGGAGGCCAGAAACTTCCCAACACCAAAACATTTTAGATGACTTCAAATAGCTATCACCCACTGCATTTCTAATTTCTGAAAAATAAAAACCGTGCAGGGTTTAGCACCCAAAGCCAGCACGATGAAGTACAATTATTCTAAAATCTTCTGATATAAGAAGGATTAATATTGGCTGAAAGAGACATGCGGGAATGAGTGACTAACCACTTAATAAATCTTAACTTTAATAAGAAAAAGGGATGAAGAAACATTCGGAGTAAGCAAAAGACCACAGTAATGTTTATTACATAATTTAATTATGAGATCATTAACTCAACACAGTAAAAAGAATAACGTGCCCTAGCAATATTCCCATCCAGACTTACCGAAGAGATGTTGGTGTGATTAGCCATCATCAGACCACTGACCCTGTGTGCTGATGGCAAGTATGGAGACTTCCTAGAAAGTGCCACTTGAATGCTGGCTGGGCCCCAAGGAATGAAGTTGGCCAGTTTCCTCTCTCGGATCCGCTGTAAACTCTTATGGACCTAAGGAAGACCAGAAGGTTTTTATGGGAGTGGGTGGGATACAGATAATCCAACTGGTAGTCCAAATTAACTTCCTCTTGAAGAAAATGAATAGAGGAAAAAACTTCACTCAGGTTCGTTAACTTTTCGGAGTGTGTACACTTTCCATAGGCATTCGCAGCTATACAATGGTAATAATATTGCTTTTACAACAGCAGGAAAGCTAACACTAGCTATAGTGAAACTCTCCAGGTCGTAAGTCTAGCTTGGCTGGTCTTTCTTTAGTCACTAACCTGAGTGGGATCCACTTCTCCTTGGATGATATTAAGGATGGCAATGTAGCAATGGTTTGTCTGCCGATCACGGCCCATAGATACCATAACATTCTTGGGCTGCAACAGACGTCGCATCACATCAAGGACAGTGGTTTTGCGTACACTTGCTACCTGTGACCAACAGAAGATCAGGCAAGCATTTATTTGACAAGAATCAAAGTGGTTGTTTTGTATATGAAGAAGAGGAGCTCCCAGACCCTCAGAAGATTCACCCTATCAGGCAAGTCTCTCCATGAGAATGTAGATGTTCTACAACTAAGAAGCATCTCTAGTTCCAGTGCTCTTCAGAAGGAAGATGCTGTAGCCTCCCAAGCTGGGTCAAATGAAAGAAAATGCCACCCTCAAACAACCGAGATAGAGTAAAGCAGGATTCAAAGTTCTCCGAGCCATTCCAGTTTCTCTAACAACAGAATGGTGGACAGAAATTAGCAGACATCCAGATGAAGACAAATGCCCATATTTATGGCTGAGAGGAAATTAAAAGGCAGAAAATCTAGTGCAAGAGCAAGAGAACACACACACAAGCCATGCATTCGATACCCTCTTCTGAATCATCAGCTTTTGCAATCTATCCCTCTGCTTCTTGTCCTGTTGCTTGTGGATAGGAATGAAAAGGGGAGAAATGAGCTACGTTTATCAGACTGGCAGCAGGGCACAAAGGAACTGGATCAGGGGCGGGACTTTGTCTCTACACAGCTCCTGGTCTCCAACATTATATCATGACTATTATCTTATATAAATAGGACGTTCTGACTGCACATTTTCTACAAGCTGTACTGGCTGACTACTGAGCAAGAGGCCAGAAAACCCTGACTTTCTACCAAATGAACATCTGCAAAAACGTGGAGAGCTGTTAAGAACTCCCGGTGCTTGGCTGAAGGGCAAAAGGAGAAAACACTTACAGCTTGATCTGTGGTAAGAGGTGTGTAGCCTGTGATAAGGAAATGCAATCTCGGAGTAGGAATAAGGGAAGCAATCAGTCCTATCAAGTCATTGTTCATGTAGCCTGGGTAGCGCAACGTGGTGGTACTAGCAGACATTATGGTGGAGACCTAGGAAAGAAACAAGATAAAATTGCAGCAAGACCAACATCTTCCTCAGGATAAATTAGGACTCACTTTGCCCAGGAAATCCTGAGAGTATGAGCCACGAAGCCGTCAAGCTTATCCAAATAATAATTGTGTGCCATCAGGTCAATTCTGAGTAATGGAGAACCTTCTCTGTGTTCTGAAGTAGAAAGCACCAGATTCATGACTCCCTTTTTCTGTGGGCATCCTGGAACAGTGCAGCTTGGTCAAGGCCATATACGCTGGCACTTCTGAGAAGCTCAGTGGGGGACTGAACTCCCAACATATGGCTCTCCAACCAGATACTTAACTCACTGAGCTCTCCAGCGAGCTATTTAATGAAAATACTTCATGCAAAAATTTTCTTCACAGAAAATAAATTTGGAACATATATAGAATCACAAGCCCTTCCTCAGATACATAATGAGTAAAATGTTTAGTATGGACATATGTCCAGGTTCTGATACAACTCTCTGGGCTGTTTTTAAGTATTCACAGGCATCGTCCATTTTCTATTTAGAGAAAAAGGCTATGTACTATTTTGAGAACAGGGCTGTGTACTGGTCTAATATATACATTACTGTATGGATATGAACAGTAAAGCAACGTGAAAATGACATTAAAAACACTCTTAAATTGACTATACACAAACCAAGAGAAACCAATCAATACCCAAAATAAAACTCAAAGCTGTCCCCCAAACAAAACAAAAGGAAGCAAACAAGAAAATCATAAATTTAAGATCATAAAAAATAACTAAACCTCTGTAGTATTCTTCACAACATTGTTGTATTCTTCACATTAAGAGCCAGCTTGTCTCCCCCACCCCCATGATATATCACTTTTCAGAAACATTCTTTCTTGAAAACAGTACACAACCAGGGCTGTGGAGTCGGAGAAGGAGGAGGAGTCGA
>JAHTLZ010000111.1:1380820-1430342 GCA_023846285.1 Phrynocephalus versicolor | reverse complement strand
GGTGTAGAAGAGCTTCAACTGCAAAAATATATATGGAAAAATGTTCAAGATCTCTCAGTACAAAAATATGTGAACAGAATCTGGCAAATGGTCCTTATGGAAAAGTTGACCTGTCAAATTAAAATATATAGAGGGGAAATAAAACATAATACATTTATGAAAACCTGGAAACCTTTATAATCTTATGGAATTAGCACAAGAAAGGAAGAATGTGCTATGGGAAATAATTTTGACTACTGGAATGTAATCTTTTGGGAGAAGACCAAGATTATCTTTTGGGAGAAGACCAAGCTGAAGTAGGATTTGAGCACTTTTGCCTTTTTTTTTGGGGGGGGGGTCATCTGCTACTATTTCCCCATCCCCAATGAGTATCTGAACCACTGTTTCTTTTCTCTGTCATTTGCTACAGACATGCCTCCTGAAGATTTTTTGTTTTGTTTTTGCTTTTAGCATCTCTTGCTAAGGTCTGTACTCTTCCTTTGTAGCCTGGCCTTCTAGGTCCTTTTTCGTTTTGGAGTCCTCCCGGACTTTTTTGAAGACACATTGGTCTTTTCTGCTCTTCCCCCCCCCCCCTTCTTGGAACTGTGTATACAGATGCTTTATTTATTGATTCTGTAGAAGGACCACATGCAGCTCTTTTTTTTTTTGTATCTTTCGTTGTTGCTTTTTTTTCTTTTTGGAACTATGTGTACATGTGCCTTATTTGTTGACTATGCAGAAGTACCACACGGTGCTCTTTTCTTTTGTGGTGAGAGGAAGGTTAGGACCTTGGAAACAATGAAGAAAAAACTGAAGGAGTGAGGCCACAGGGGACTTTTTATGCTTTTAGGCTTCCAAAAACTGTCGACTGCAAAGTCAGCAGCTTGGCGGTTCAAATCCCGGGTGCCACGCAGCGGAGCACAGCCCCGCTGATAACCCCAGCTCCTGCCAACCTAGCAGTTTGAAATCATGTAAATGCAAGAAATGAATAGGTATCGCCATAAGAAGCAGGAAGGTAAAACACTGTTTACTTGCAGCCATGCCAGCCACATGGCCATGGACTTGCACAACACTGGCTCTTCGGCTTTAATGTCTGACACAACTAGCATATATGTGCGGGGGAAACCTTTACCTTTAAATCATTGCTTCAGAGCCTCGGTTAAATTGCTGTACCGCAGCTAAAACTGTGCTCATAACCTGGGTTTCAATTCCAGGTAGCAGGCTCAAGGTTCACTCAGCATTAGTACATCCTTCCAAGGTCAGTGAAATGAATGCCCAGCTTGCCGGGGGGGGGGGGGAATGCAATGTGAGTGCTGTAAGCAGTATGGTGTGGTATATAAGCAGAACACTGACGGATGTGAGGATTCACCCTTAATGGATTCCACATCTATATGACAGAAGGAACCTTCAAGGCAAGTACAATGAAAGCCAATAAGATGAAATCAGATCACTATTGAATCACCATAAAAGGACACTTCTGCCAAGTCCTTCTAGCGTGTGCAGAAGAACTGAGTGAGGACAAGACCGAGGCCAATTACAGAGGGACAGCAAATGAAACCAAATTCTGTGGCCCTCGAGGGAAAACCAGAGAAATTATGCTCTTTGAAAATGTTTCACAATGAAAATGTTTATTTGGTGTAGCATTTCTAAGCCCAGAAAACGGATACCTACTTCAAACATTTGAATTATCCCAAATGTCTGTTTTCCACCTCCTTGTGGTTCTTGGAAATTCTGTACAGATATGCTTCCCAAACCACTAAAGAGCCAATGAAAAATAACTGTAAATTGTTTCAGCTGTGACTAAAGAACATTTCTAGCCTGAGGGGTGAGAAAGGATTATTTCAATCTTTTTGCTGTTTCAAGTAACAACTCCACTAACTACAAGGTGAGGCAGATTTTACTCTGAGTCAGATGTGTATTTTGCACATCTTTCAGTCTGCAGGCTCCTCAGAGTAGTCTCAATGGCTTTATCACCTAAATACTCCATAAGGTATTTGGAAGTTCTGTATATCTGCTACCATCACTCACCTGTCATTTAATCTCTCCAGGAGGTAAGAGCCCAAACCAGAACCAGTACCGCCTGCGATGGAATGGCACAGCACAAAACCCTGGAGGGAAAAATAATGGAAAACATGCATTTAATGGAGACAGAAGAGAGGCCTAGTTAGTTGCTGCTCTCTGATTGGCTTCCAAGGGAGGCTAAACTTGCCCAATCCCTGTCAGGACATTCTATGGGAGATCTATTCGATGATTATTGCAGCAACCTGTTGAAATCCAATGCTTTGCACCTACCAAGCCTATGTACAGTCGCAACAAAAAGTAGAACTGTGAATGCTGAATGAGTGTGCTCAATAAAGACATGAAAGATCTGGACTTTTGTGTTATTAATTTAAGTACATTATAGTTATCAATACTCTTGACGTAAGCGGAAGATCAGATCATATTGTAAGATACCTTAATGCAGAACACCATGAAATTCCAAATGGTTCACACTTTTTGGGGCACCTGTAGCTTGTTACTTTTCCTGCAACATAAATCCCATAAATATTTGCTACAAGCCCCATGTCAAATCATAGCTATACTTCTCCATGTTGCCTAAAATATTGCGGATGCAGACACTCTAAAATGATGCTATGGATTACTCAAATCTTTTGTGCTTTTGTGCACTACTTCTCCCATTTATTTTGTCTTGAACAGCCCTCTGCAAGAGTCTGTATTTGCCAGTAGATGACTGAACTTTTCTAGTTTTCTGCATTGTATATGTGTTATGATCCTTGTGTCTCTATATAATATGTTTTCAATGCTTCAATACTTCTTTACTGGTCACTGTCCTGATCAAAAACTTTTTTAGCAGCTTGAAATAAATCCACCTTTCAAATGCTTCTATCCTTGCTATAATTGTAGTTCTATGCTGACTAGTTGGAACCAACTGTTAGTGACCTTAGTAAGGTTTTCAAGGTAAGTGAGATATTTAAGGAGTGCTTTTACCAGATCCAGACCCTCAGAGTTTCTGCGTTTTGATTTTCAAACGGTTCAGAGAGTTGTGACATGGTTTAAACCATATCACAAAACTTTCTGGGGACTCCCAGAGCAGTTTTCAATTTATGTTTCTTTTGCAGGTGGGATGCAAGAACAAACAGGTCATAGAAATGGATGGTGGGGCTTCATATGACCTAAAGTTGTCAGTCTCTATCAAGCACTATTCAATGTTTCTTATCCTAAATTATATTGCAACGTTTAAGTGAGGTAGTGTAGAAACAATAATCACGTTGAAATCTTTAGAAGAAAGACAGTACTTCAAAATAAATGTTATTACAGTTGATGTGCCAGTATTTAAACTTATATGACTGCTTGCATTTGAGAAGTTTCTTTCTGGAGAACAAAATACAGTAGACCAGAAACCTCTCCTGGTTTTCTGGACCAAGCACTCAGCAAGCAGCTTTCAGGATGTGAAATAGCAAGATGAGATTTGAGGCAAACAAATTATTGAAATCCACACCAACAATACAAATGTTGCTTCCAGTACCTTTAGTAAGATATCTACAGCAATGCAAGAGAGTAAACTTGGACCTTAAGTCCACATGCCTGTTTGCTTCTTACTATTCTCTTTACCTCTAAGCTGTCACTGCCGTCAGCTTCTCTATCTATAATGTCAAAGATATCTTCATGGATCTTTTCTCCCTGGAAGATAATGTACAGATTAATCAAAGACTTTCCCTATAGTTCGCTGTTTCAGTGTTAACATGTTCCTAAGAACAATATACTGTTGAAGCTTTAATTCAAGGGGGAAACAACAAGCTAAAATTGCTGGTATCCACATTGTGGCTTAAGAATTTAAGCCAATGGTCCACAGTGAGCACAGCTGCTCTGTTTAGAATAGCTTTAGAAAGAAACCAGTTCAGGCTACTGATCGCCAACGTTCTACTAGGACATGGCACTATCTGGTTACAAGGAACCAAGGCATGTCACTATTAATTTATGGACTCTTACCTGCGAAAAACCACTGGCCCAGTTGTTCCCAGCTCCACCACCATGCTCAGACAAGTATATGTTTTCTGGGTTGTACAGGTTGGCATATGGGGAGTTCAGGATTGAATGAATCACTCGTGGCTCCAGGTCCAGGAGAACAGCTCGAGGGATATAGTGCTCATCGTCTGCCTGTTAACAAGGATTGAAAACAACAAAAAGGAAGAAGGTCCAAGATCGCTTTATCCAGTCATCTGATTGCAAGTTGAAACCTGCTGCACATAACATTACCAAAAGGTGACACCTTGGTAGCTCTACAACCAGGTTCTCCTAGCTTTAGATTTTCTTAATCCTTCAGCAGTCAGTTGTATGAAAATGGCTAAAGGACAAGGCTAATGGACAATGGCTTGAATGCACGCATTATAAATATATCAGTGGCAAAGCTACTAATGATCTCCAATTACAGCAGCAGGGAGCAGCAACAAGCTTTGTGTTTCCTCCACTTCCTTCTTCTCCTCTAGCAGATGATGGAATCAAGCATGGCTCAAGCTGCAGCTAGCAATTATTTTACCAATGACAGAAGCAGCAATCAAGGGGCTGACACATTTAGAAAGAGGGGGTTAAGGGCTGTGGAAAGCCACCATTAGCACTGATACTGTGAACATCTAGAGCAGGGGTATCCAAACTTTGGCTCTATAGATGTTTTGGACCACAACTCCCCAAATTCCAAGCCTGTATTGCCAATGATAACGGACTATGGGAGTTGTGGTCCAAAACATCTGGAAGGCCAAAGTTTAGACACCACTGATCTAGAGTTATTGAAACCTATAAAGGAGCTATGATTCCATAGTAAGAGAAAGAAGAAGTCATACTAACATATGCCTACACTGACTTTAACTTCTTAGCATATATAGTACATCGCGGAAGTGAGAACGCCCCCTCACATTTCGTAAATATTTTAGTATATCTTTTCATGTAACAACCCTGAAGAAATGACACTTGGCTACAATGTAAAACAATGAGTATACAGCTTGTATAACAGTGTAAATGTGCTGTCCCCTTAAACTAACGCAACACACAGCCACTAATGTCTAAACTGCCGGCAGCAAAAGTGAGTACACCCCTAAGTGACAATGTCCAAATTGGGCCCGAGTAGCCGTTTTCCCTCCCTGGTGTCATGAGAGCCATTAGTGTCACAAGGTCTCCAATGTAAAGGGGGAGCAGGTGTTATCACACTCACTCTCACATTTGGTGTTATCACACTGACTCTCTCATACTAGTCACTTGTCACCTCAAGGTAATGAACTATCCGAAGATCTGAAAAAAAACGAATTGCTGCTTTACATAAAGATGGCCTAGCCCTAGGCCATAAGCAGATTGGCAAGACCCTGAAACTGAGCTGCAGCACGGTGGCCAAGACCATACAGCAGTTTAACAGGACAGGTTCCGCTCGGAACAGGCCTCGCCAATGTCAGCCAAAAAAGCTGAGTGCCCATGCTCAGTGTCATATTCAGTGGTTGGCTTATGAGCGCTGCCAGCATTGGTGCAGAGGCTGAAGGGGGGGTCAGCCTGTCAGTGCTCAGACCATACACCACACACAGCATCAAATTGGTCTGCAGGGCTGTCATCCCAGAAGGAAGCCTTGTGGCGCAGTGGTTAAATGTCTGTACTGGAGGTAAAACTGTGCTCACAACCTAGGGTTCGGTCCCAGGTAGCTGGCTCATGGTTGACTCAGCCTTCCATCCTTCTGAGGTCGGTAAAATGAGTACCCCGCTTGCTGGGGGGGTGGTGGCAATGTGTATCCTGCATACTGTCATCAAAAACTGTAAACCGCTCAGAAACTACTTGAAGTGGTATGGAGCAGTTTTGCTTTGATTTCTAAACACGATGCACAAAAAAAGCCCACATACGATTTGCTGCAGACAAGTAGACTAAGGACATGGATTTCCGGAATCATGCCCTGCGGTCCGATGAGACCAAGATAAACTTATTTGGTTCAGATGGTGGCAAGCATGTGTGGCAGCAACCAGAGGAAGAGCACAATGACAAGTGTGTCACGACTACAGCCAAGCATGGTGGTGGCAGTGTCATGGTCTGGGGCTGCATGAGTGCTGTCGGCACTGGGGAGCTACAGTTCATGGAGGGAACCATGAATGCAGAACTTGATCCCCTCCTTTCAGAGAATGGGCCACAGGGCAGCATTCCAACATGATAACGAGTCCAAACACACCTCCAAAACGACCACAACCTTGCTAAAGAAGCAGAGGGTAAAGTTGATGCACTGGCCAAGCATGTCTCCAGACCTAAACCCTATTGAGCATCTGTGGAGGATCCTGAATGGGAGGTGGAGGTGTGCAAGGTCACTAACATCCACCAGCTCTGTGATGTTGTTATGGAGGAGTGGAAGAGGACTCCAGTGGCAACCTGTGAAGCTCTGGTGAACTTCTATGCCCATCTATGCCCAAGCAGGTTAAGGCAGTTCTGGAAAATAATGGTGGCCACACAAAATATTGACACTTTGTCTCCAATTTGAACATTGTCAATTAGAAGGGGTACTCACTTTTGTTGCCAGTGGTTTAGACATAAATGGCTGTGTGTTGCGTTAGTTTGAGGGGACAGCACATTTACACTGTTATACAACCTGAATACTCACTGCTTTACATTGTAGCCAGGTGTTATTTCTTCAGGGTTGTCACATAAAGACATACTAAAATATTTAAGAAATGTGAGGGAGTGTGCTCACTTCTGTAATATGTTGTTTAATGAGGGAAACAGCAGGATTCACTACAATTAATTTATTTATTTATTTATTATTGCATTTGTATCCCGCCCATCTTCCCGGAGGAACTCTGGGCGGCTTACAGAGAGGCGACAGAGCGCAATATTCAGAATACAATATAACATACCAAAAACAGAGTAAACAGTTATAGACAGTTTTTAAAAACACAAAGCACATAGGCGCCCTAGCATCGCCTTCTAGAGGGAGGCGAGTTACTTAGAAGCAAGTATTGATGGCGGCAAAGAGAAGGGAAAATTAATATTAATATTAATATTAATAATAATAATAATAAATGCTCGCCAAAGGCCTCACGAAAGAGAAGCGTTTTTAAGGCTTTGCAAAAGGCAAAGGGTACTATTCAGATGTAGTCTTGGAGCCTGTCGCTAATATCTGAAAATTCTTGTAGAACAGGTGAACTCCCTGAAGACAGGTGGTGACCAAATGTCATCCCTATCTTTAGAAATAAGATATAAGGAACTATCAACCAATCAGCTTTAATAGTCTGTTTAATAGTTTAATTAAACAATTGGTTTAGTAGTCTGTTCTCAGGGGGAATCAAACAAAATAGAAAATGAATTAAGAGAAGAGTTCAAATGACAGTTTGTATCTAAATGAAAGGATTACTCCTATAGTCAGTTCTACTTTTATAGCTCAGTGGACTGGAGGATCTGGCTTCAGAGGCTGGGAGTTTGACTCTCCAGTGCTTCCCATGAGAGAAACTATCTAGATGAGATAAACTTGAACATGCGAGTACCTGTCCTGCCACTTCAGGGCCTTGGGCAAGTTACATAGCCCTGAAGTACTGTTTTGTGACAGTAGCTTGCTTTGTGGCTGCTGAATAATTTATTTATTTTTTCTTCTACCAACCATGGGTAACTGAATCAGTTGATACGAGGTCCTACTGTATTGTTTCTGCATCCACATGTCTGAATACACAGTTTCTCCTCAACAATCTGGTGCAACTATTTTGCTACCTCAGCAATTTATAATCCTCTAATTCAAGAATGGAAAACACTGATTATCCTGATGTTGTTGGCCTACAACTTCTGTTATGTTGGCCAGAACTGATTGGAGCTACAGCATAAGATCTGAAGTGCCTATAAAGCAAAGCAGTGTTCTGCTTATATACCTCCCCATACCACTTCTAGTAGTCTCTGTGCGGTTTTACAGTTTAATTACAGTATGCAGGCTACACATTCTACACACACCCCAGCAAGCTGGGTACTCATTTTACCAACCTTGGAAGGATGGAAGGCTGACTCAACCATGAGCCAGCTACCTGGGATCGAACCTCAGGTCGTGAGCACAGTTTTATCTGCAGCACAGGCATTTAACCACTGCACCATGCGTGTCCACCTGTGTCTTAACTAAATCCATTACTACAATGCAGCCACTGAGCAACGGTAATCCAGCAGAAGACAGTTTTAGGAAGCAATTAAATAAGTATCTCCCAAGCTAAGAGCCAGAAACATCAAATCAATTCTGTTAAGACTTTTCCTGAGAAGAAAATAATCTGTGTAGCCAAGAGACAAACTACAGTATAATTCAGGGTTGTCACATAAAAAGATATACTAAAATATTTAAGAAATATTTAAGAAAGGGCCTTGCTAGGCAGGCCTCAAAGGTTCAGCAGGCATATACTGCAACTGCATAGGGATATGTCCTCTTTCTTATCTTACCAGGTCATTACATGCCATCAAGCTGCCTATGACTTATGGAAACACTATGAATAAGTTGTGATAATACTAGAAAATTCATCTTTGATCTGTCCTATCATCTCTATAATCTGTTTGATCCCTGGCTATGTCATGTCATCCCTATAATCTATTTGAAGTTGGTTGGGAAAGAGACACTGACTTCCTTTGTAATTAACAGGTGGATGCCAAGTCAACTGGGATAGCAAATGTTATGTTTTCCTCATCATCAAAATGTTTGTTGTGGTTGTGAAGAGCAAATGGAAGGGACCTTACATTGCCTCTCCTTAATATCAAAGCCTATCTTCACCAAAGATGTTTATGAGGGGATAGCAAACGGATAAAAATGGTTTTTACAATGTATTTCCCTGTATATAAAACGGTCCCTGGGCTTCAAAGAGTTACAATCAGATGGCGAGGGATTTCTCCTGTCAACTAAGGAATCCCCCTGTCAAAAAAACATCCTATTCAGGTGATTGAGCGCTTTAGATCAATAGAAAATGCATGGCCTTTCATAGCCTTTTGTCCACCATAAAAGGGGACAGTCTTCCAGCCAGGAGATGAAAGCGATCTTTTCCTTTCAAGATGTGAGTATATTAGGCAGATTAGCTAGCGTTTTTTTTTTTCTATTTCTGGGTTGCCCTATTTACACCCTATTTTCCTGAAATTGGTTTTTATGTCTACTCTGCAAGTTTGTCTTAGAAACTTTGCCTTTGTTTTGTTAATGCTCCAAGAATCTGTAACTCTTGCCAGAACAATGCTGACAAGAAGAGATCCCTGTTTTTACGCTTGTTTTTCTTTTTAAAATAAAGTTCTTTTCTTTAACTTTTAACCGGAATCTGTGTGTGCCTGGGAAGAGAGTCTATTGCTAACAATTAACCAGAGCCTTAGCCAAGGCTACATGCTACTGAGTTTTCCGTGAGCAACAAGTGTTCTTTTGATTGAACTCTATGGGACTCGGAGTTCCAAGGCTCCCGGACTGAGGGTTTTTCAGAGGAGACACTCCCCTTTTTACTAGGGCACAGCGGGACGGCTGCTCACCCTCCCGGAATAAGCTGCATAGCTAGTTTAAACTGAGGGAACTTCTTGAATAATCCTGGGACGTGACAGGTCCCAAATTGGTTTGTGTTTGGTGGCAGCGAAAACGGCATGTGGTAAAGCAGGGCTGTTCAACTTCGAACAGGCCAAGGTCTACTTTTTCTGGCCCAAAGGGCCTGAGGTCTACTACACTAAAACCTCTACTTACAAATTTTATCAGTTCCAACCACATGTTCATTAAGTAAAAACTTTTGTAAGTAGTAATGCATTGAAAGCCAATTAATCTGTTCTGGAGGGAACAGATTTCAATGTGCCATGGCCCTTGAACTGCCCCACTCGGCTGAGACAGTGGACTGGCAGACCCAGAACTTTGCTGGGGCAGTGGCGGTCCTTGAGATGGGGGAGGGAGAGGTGGAGAACTTATCCCCTCACTTTTTAAATTGATGGCTGGCGGGCTACTTTTGAACCCTTTGCGGGCTACCAGTAGCCCGCGGTCTACCTGTTGGGCAGGCCTGTGGTAAAGGCTCCGAAGGCGTCACATAAGTGACCTCCAAAATGTCCTGTCCTCAACAGTTTTGTTCATTTCCTTTAAACTCAAGGCTGTGGCTTTCTTTGTGGAATCAATTTGTCTCCCATTTGCTCTTCCTCTTTTTCCAGCTGCTTTCAGATATGGCAGTCCAAACCTAGTCCAGCAGATCTTCTGCTTATCAAATTATACAGTTTTTCAGTGTTTAGGACACTATGAAAAAGAAAGATGATGGTGACTACATATTAGAGGCCTGACTAGGGAACACACTATATTATAAAGTAATTAAAAACTCTAGTCAACAACTGTAAAATACTTTCATTGCTGACATGGTACCAAAGTTGAGGGATAAGGGATATTAACATGCCAGTTTCAAACCTTCTGATGCATGGAATAAATTTAAGGGTCTCTAATTCTGAAGGCTTTTGATTTAAAAGTACTTATTCCATCACCTTAGAAGAGAAGCAAATCATAAGAGGGAAATAGACCTGAACACAAGAGGAAGGCAATGGAACAGTACAATCAGGAAAATTACCAGATACATACTTGAAATAGACCATAAAAACTTGGCTGTTCTGGCAGGCTTTCCCTGCTCCTGGATCATCTTAAGACTATGATTTTAGCAAATATCTCAGTTCTGCCCTCTATCCCCTTTTCTTTTTAACGTGTTAATAGATTGCTAGTGTCATTAATTGTTTGATATTTTTATCTTACTATAATTCAAATTAATTTACTTTCAATGACTTTGATTTGAGTAATTCACTTAATTGTTGTTGCATTGATTTTGTCCATGCCAGACAGGCTGTTAGACTGAAGTTCTTGTATTTGTTACCCTATTTCCCAGAAAATAAGACATCCCCTGAAAATAAGACCTAGCGCATCTTTAGGAGCAAAAATTAATATAAGACACTGTCTTATTTTCGGGGAAACATGGTATTTGCTGTACACTGCCCAGAGTTCCCAAGGTAAAATCGGGCTGTTAACAAGTACAAATATAAATAAAATAAAAAAAAATATTTGAATATGTTATACAGTACAGTGGACCCTCGTATAAGAAACAGTTTGTACAACATAAAATCTGTACAGCATAAAAAATCTGGAGCTAGGGGAAATTTGCTTAACAGAATTGCCTATGGGGCGAATCTGTACAACATAAAAATGGTCGTGATTAGGGATTACTCCATTTTCAATGCATTCCTATGGGAAATTTGTATAAAGGAAAAATTGCTTAACAGAATTTCATTTGGGATAAATTAATTTTTTTATACAAGGTACCACTGTACTTTCAAAAGCAACACACATTTAACACACAGTGTCCACTGGACAACAGAAGAGATCAGATTACCTGATAGAAAAAAACATCTTTGCGGTCAGTGCCCTCGGTGGCAAACTCTTCAACAATACCTTCGGGGCTAATGCCATGTTCTGCACAAAGCTGCTTCCAGAATTCAAACCCAACTGCCATGCAAAATACACATGAAAAGGAAGGTTATTATCAGCATCGGTCCCATCATCAGCGGAAGACAACCGAAGGCGCCGGCAAGGAGGAAAGGGGAGGAGGGGGTTTACAGCCTTAACGCGGCCCCGTTGAATTTTGGCGTTGGCCGTCATTATGTAAGCCGCCTTGGGTCCTTTTTTCAAGGAGAAAGGCGGTGTAAAAATATTCATAAATAAATAAATGATTATTTTTTTTGCTTTAGAAATGGTCCTCAGGAACGCCACCCGCACTCGGCCTACAGCTCCCAAGGGCAGCGTTACCCCTATTTCCACCCCCACCCCCACCCCCAAAAATAACAACTCAGGCTCCTGGAACAGCCTTGCCTCCACCGGGTTACCGACCCCTTCAACGCTTTTCTCCATGGTTTTTTTCCCCCCTTCCTCAGACTCGCTCTTTTACAAACACTGCTGCCACAGGGAAGGAGGGGACATCTTTTCAAAAGCCCCCCCCCCCTGCGCGGCCTCCCGCCAACTCCCGCTCCTTCCAACCGCCAACCGCCTCAGAGGCCCCTTTTCTTGCCCCCCCACCTCGCCTCCCCGCAGCCTCCCCGGCCCTCACACTCCTTTTGGCCCTCACTTTGGTTGCCGCACTGGCCCAGCTGCAGCGTGATGATCTCTCGCGGCATGGCCAAGGAGGCGCCCTCGCGACGGGCCTCCGACGACCTTTTTTGCGTGTGAAGAAAACTGGAAATCAAGCGCCGGGCGCCCCCCCCAAAACCCGGGCAACTCCTTCCCGCCGCTTCTTCGCGGCCTAGAGAAGCCTTAGCAACTCGCATGCGCAGAAGGAGAAGAGGCAGGGGGCGCTTGCGCGCGCGCTTGCGCATGGGTCTCCTTTCGCGGTCCATGTTTGCCGTACAAGATGGCCGCCTCCGCGCTCTCCTGAACGGACGGGGGCGGCCATGGCAGCGCGAGAGAGAGGATGGTACTAGCGTCCCTGGTGCTCCAGTTTCGGCGGTAGCCAGGTGGCCGTTGGTGGCGGTGGCGGCGGCGGCGAGCGATGCTCCTCCTCGGCCTCCTTCCTCCGCGGGCCGCCCGGCGGTGACGTTTGGGCGGGAGAAGCATGGAGGCCGGAGCTGGATGGACCGGCGGCGGAGGTGGCGGTTCGTCCTTTAGCGAGGCTGCCGCCCACCAGGCCCGGTCCTCCTCCTCCTCCTCGGAGCGGGAGCGCCGAGTGGGCACCCTGAGCGCCGACTTGAGGAGCCGCCTCGGGCCTTACGAGCCGGCGCTGAACGCCCTGCAGGCCACCCTCGTCTGGGAGCGGCCGGCCAGGAGCGCGCTGGCCTGGGCGGGCGCCCACGCGGCCTTCGGGTGCGCAGCCTCGGGCAGCGGGAGGCGGGCGAGCGAGGGCAAGAAGAAGGGGCGGTTGGGGGGGGGGGGGGGGGCGGGGGGGAAAGAATGCGTTTGCCCCCCCCCGGCCACCGGGCTCCGGGGGGGGGGGGGGGGGGGGAGAGGCTTTTTTATTTGCTTCTCGGAGCTTATTATGGTCCCGTTCGGAAGATATTACTGTGGTACCTTGTATAAAGGAATTAATTCGTTCCTTCACAGACGTATTCCAAATGAAATTATGTTGAGCAAATTTTCCTTTATACAAATCCCCATAGGAATGCATTGAAAACGGAGTGATCCCATTTTTATGTTGTACGGTTTTTCCCCATAGGCAATTATGTTAAGCAATTTCCCCCTATCTCTGGAATTTTTTATGTTGTACAAATTTTATGTTATACAAGCTGTTATATAAGGGTCCACTGTATAAATTAATATGGGAAAAATAAGGGGGTGGGACGCGGCCAGGCGCGAGGTGTCCCCCTTTCAGAGGAGTGGGGTTGTTGTTGTTGGTGGTGGGGAACCACTGACCCGGCGTTTCTATGGAGCCGCTTTTGGAGCCCGACGCCCTTCTTTCTAGGTTTGCGCTGGGATCCCATAGGTTTTTATGAATTCAAAAGGAAGTTAGGTGATACCTTTATTGGTCACTGATAAAACAAAAAAAAATATGCTATCTTTATCAAAGCATTGTACCAGAGATGCATTCTTTATAGTAGGTGTTGTCTATCAGGTGCTGAGAAGATTCACCTCACTTCCTTTTGAATTTATTTCTCTGGTCACAGGGCTCAACCATTTAACTTCTATAGATTTTTATACCAGTGTTGGTGAACCTATGGCATGGGTCGGAGCCCTTTCTGTGGGCACCCGACATCGCCCCTTCACAGCCATCTGTATTCAGGTGTATTGCGAAAAATGAGTGGGTGTTGAATTGCAGTTTGGGCACTCGGTCTCTTAAAAAGTTTGCCATCACTGCTCTATACTACAGCCCTTAGTTGGAGGGCTTCTATACTTCTTTGGCAGTGATGGCAAACCGTTTAGAGACTTGAGTGGCCAAACTGCAATTCAAAACCCACTAATTATTCGCAAAGTGCCAAACAGCAATTTAACCTGAATACAGGTAGCTATGAAGGGGCGATGTCAGGTGCCCACAGAAAGCGCTCCAAGTGCCACCTTTGGCACCTGTGCCATAGATTCGCCAACATTGTTCTATGGCATGAAGCATAAGACTGTTTAGTGCCCACAGGTGGTTATGCTTCCATGCACAAAAGAAGCAAATGCTGCTGCCCGCTGTTCCTTTATTTGGTTTTGAAAAGGGATGGCAAAACTGACACAAGAGAACTTTTCCCACCTGCGGGAATCTTCTGGCTCTTCAGCGACTTGGGTTGCCCTGGTTACCTGGGGCAAGTGTCAGGTGTTTGGACTGCCATCACTTTTTGTTTTTGTTTTAAATATAGATTATGGTTGGATTTATCGATCAAGTACTTTGCCCCATGGGAACAATAACCCTGTAGTTTAGCTTTTTAGTAGGTAGCTGATAATAAGAAATCAACAGAGTTGCAGATGGGAGTATAAGGTCTTGCTTCAATCTGTTGTTTAACTGGGTCCTTCCATGAGAGGTTTAGTCAACCTGTCTCTTCCAACATGTTCTTCTCCTTAAGTGAAGGAAGAAATTCTTCCTCAAGTTTGAAATGGATGCAGCTTCTTCACAACAATACTTATTATATTTGGCCATTCACTAAAGAGAAAATACACAGCTTCTGTTCACTGAGGGAACAAGCAAGTCTTGAAATCTTCAGGCAAAAGCAAAGAGATCCTCTGAGCTCATGTGTCAGCTGGTGGGGTCATTGCAGATTGGCTCAGCCTCTCATTGACTTAGCTAAATCCATGTTTGTTTTCATGGGCCGTGTGGCTGAGGATCTTTTCTACATTTAATCAAGTGCAGCTATTCACCAGTCTTAGGTTTGGCTTGCCAGGGCAGAATGTTAATGTTAAAATCTAATGAATGGGAACTTCATTTTTGGCTATTTTAATGTTTGTTGTACACTTTGAAAGGATGTAATCCCCCATATACATGGGCATAGGATCAGTATTGTATTAATATCTGTGATAGAAAATGGGATTCTAGAAAGCTGTGCAATTTTGTTAAGCATCTGTCACATAGTATATTACAGTAAGATCATCCTGAACTCTTTGGTGTTTCTGACTTCATTTCATTTAAAAGCAATTACTGTACTGACTTGGAAAATGGTAAATACTTCAGTGGAGACAGTAGAATAATATCTTTGTAGAGGCAGATTAAAAGGTTATAAAGAAGAGGAAATGCGTTTATGTTTATCAGAGAAAACCAGGCTGGATGTTAAAGCATAAAAACAAATATGTTGGATAGAAAGAGGTCTTGTTAAGCAAGATGAAAAGGCTGCTGCAGAAGGGTCCCAGGGGCTAACTTTGTTCAGCAAACCCATACATTTAAACAAGAGAAACCTTTTAACCGGTTGCTCGCAGTAATTTGAGTTCTCATTGCCATGCTGGATGCTCTTAAGCTTGATCGCTAAGTACAGTATCTGTTAGCAGAAATTGGTCTAGAGAATTCTGTTGGGGAGGCAGAATATGCCATCCATTCCCCTTGGAAGTCAGTAGCCTCCTGGGACAAATAATAAGAAATTCATTATGAGTCTGTCCTTTGGCCCTAAATGAACTGTGTTTTGATAGTTGTTGTGAGTTTTTCGGGCTGTTTGGCTGTGTTCTGGAAGTTTTTCTTCTTGACGTTTCATCAGTCTCTGTGGCTGACATCTTCAGAGGGCAAGTTGCTCAGGGAAATAGGAGTGCCCTATGAAGATGCCAGCCACAGAGACTGGAGAAATATCAAGAAGAAAAACTTCCAGAACACAGCCAAACAGCCCCAAAAACTCACAACAACTATCAGATCCTGGATGTGAAAGCCTTCAAGAATGCCTTGAAATGTGTTTTGTTTTGTTTTTCCATGTATTAACAGTTTGAAAAAAAATTATGTACTGACTAGCTTTTTTTCCCCTCAGGTTCTTTGCTTTGACATCTTTACATCTAATATTCTTGGTTGCTTTCACCCTGATACTAATAGTGTGTCTAGATCAGTGGAAGAATAAAATCTGGCCAGAAATAAAAAGTAAGTTTTTGTCTGTGATAATTATATTTTGGCATTTGTACAATCTGAAGAGAAATCAGATTATTATGGAATGTGTAATGCCACCTGCAAAAAGGGCCAAATGGGTAAGGCTATCCTAAAGTAATAAAAAGAGCACTTTTAATGGAGCCAATAACAAATATGCTATTGTGATCTATAGAAACAACCTACAAGACATTCCGTAATCTGCTCTGATAAAATTTAGTTTAAATTAATAATGTTTAATTAGACAAAGTTAACATCTTCAAGTTTAGACATGAACAGCAATGAATTAATCTCTCAATTTCTAATATTTAACATCTATGGATTAATATTCAGACCTAATATTCCAAGCTCTGAGTCCTCTTTCTTTCCAAAAGCATGGATGTGCTGAAGGACATTATATATCTGAGTTGTTTTCTGCTGCACTTTGTAGATACGATAGATAGTAATCTTCCCTTTGGATCAAGGAATCCTTCGGTAGGAACCATAACTTTCACAAAAGAAAACCATGCTAGAATGGAAGAACATTATAAAAATGTCTAGATGCATTTCTTTAGGTTCTGTTACTTAAAAAAAAAAGATAAATATGTGTGTTTGAAGTTGTTAACTGTTACTTATGAGAACAAAATTGATGTGTTTATAGTTAATTGGACACATGGGGAAGATGCCACAAAATTTGTCAGCCTTGGTCAGGCAAATAGAATAGACACTACCAGACCTTATAAGCTTATGATTTTTTCAAAGGGAGAGGTATCTCCAGATATTAAAAATTATACCATTTAATTATACCATTTTACCTCTAGTACTGCCAGTTGATAAAGAGCAAGCTATATACACATCGAAAATGCAGAGACTTTGGCCAGCTCATAGTTAAAACACTCAGGGACTAAGTGTTCTTCCTAGACATGGTGATCATCCAAAACTATGAGTCGAAATATTAATTGGTACGGCCCAGATCCTCCTTGGGCAAATGTAGAACACTCCACATCAGAGCTGCCATTTAAAATCATTAGAAGAGCTTCTGATTAAGAATAGTGTATGCATCTTTAAAATGCATAAAATAAGGTAATAAACCACTTTGCAAATATGAGATTATAAGGCAAAGCATTGCATTCACAGTGTTTTTAGTTGTAAGTACTGTAGTCAAAAGGCATACTTGACTTGCAAGTCATGTGCATGTTTTAATTAAGAAGCTAATCCTGATGTGTCTTTAATGTTCTAGTAACACGGCCTGATGAATTAGAAAATGAGAGGTATGAAAGATTTTGTCCCCTTTTCTCTGTTGCATGTTAACTGTGTGTGGCTAAACTATGATGCTTTTGATTTATTTTAATTTAATCAAAACTTTTGCCAACAATTTCCCTGCAATGGCAACATTGAAGAAAATACATTTTCTTTCTGAATTGTTGTTGCACCCATGCCTTTCCTCAGATTTTGTAATTAAGGCTACAGCCGTGCTTAAGTGAAGGATTAAGGCTGCTATTCCAAAGCAAGTCTCAGAGTAAAACATCATTGGGATTGCTGTGTAAGGTACATTAGCCTTGAATTACGTTAGCATATGATTTCATGGGACCTCCTTTCTCTAAAAAAATGCCCACTCCTTTTGCTGTTCTTTAATCTCTTTGAGTCATTTAATATAGACTAATTCTCTCTTAACCTACCTTGAACTGCTGAATCATTAATACATAAGAATGGTTGTACAGAAGGCTGCCTTCAATTTTAAATTCTTTAGCTTACTGAAAATAATTAAGAAAATTTCATTTACTTCTGGGAGACTTTTGTGCAGAATAGATATTTCTTTACATTGGGTTCTCTGTGTTAGAATATCCATTCTAATTAAACAAGTATGGATTCAGAATGGAGAAGAAGGCTGGAAATGTCCACACTGAAGGGAGGTAGCACTGTGCAAAAAGCCAGAGATCCCTTGCTTTTTACCTATAAAAGAAACATGGAATTCCCCTGTGGAGATGAAATGAGAACAAGGGGAGAGACATTTAAAAACTCAGTAGGAGTTGTGCCTAACATATCTGGTTCTTGGTCTTTTATTAACAAACTTGGCATTCTCATTTTTCTTGTCCCTTCAGCTGGGGCTGTGTCCACCCTCAACTGTTGAGTGTTCCTGAACTGTGTCGCTATTTGGCAGAAGGATGGGTCACAGGAGACAGCTTCATGAGGAACCTGTTGGGCTTCAAAAGGCAAAATCCGGGCAAGGTGAAAAGCCACACCCACTGTTGCCAGCCATCTGCTAAAGGGTGGGGGCGAGAGGGAAAGTTAACCCAAAACAAATATCTGGAGATAGTGGCGGTTTAAATGACTATTTATGAATAAGCAAGGGAATGAACAGTGAAAATCTTTAGCTGTGTATAAAACAGGTGTACTTTTTGTGCTGATGGGGGTACTGGAAGATTATGAGACAGGAAAAAAGGGGCATGGTGGCTCAGCAGGCTAGAGTGTTGAAAACTGTCAGCTGCAAAGTCAGCAGATTGGTGGTTCAAATCCCAGGTACCATGCAGCTGAGTGAGGTCCTGCTGTTAACCCCAGCTCCTTCCAACCTAGCGGTTCGAAAGCATGTAAAAGCAAGTAGATAAATAGCTACCACCATAAAAAGCAGGAAGGGAAACAGTGTTCCACACGCAGAAATGTGTTCAGCCATGCTGGCCACATGGCCATGGACTTGCACAACACTGGTTCTTTGGCTTGGAAATGGAGATGAGCACCACCCCTAGAATCGGACACAACTAGCATGCATATGTGTGGGGGGCTTTTTAACCTTACAAAGGAAAAACTACAGTAAGAGAATGAAAATATGAACAGGCACAAAATACTTGAACTGTTTTGTTTATCAAAGCTTACAACAGATTCGCCTTGCTGTGTTCTAAACATTTTGATTTGATTTGGTCCACACTGCCTAGTTGCAGCAAATGGGCTTCTCCCTGCCTTATGCCACATTCATATTTATATCAGTTTTTTTGTGCAGAATTTCTGCTTTGTTCTGTGTTCCCAATTAATTAGTTCGCTATCAGTGATTAAAATCTGTCTACATGGTTTTGACACAGTAGTTTGTTCACTTCTCTTCATTCAGTTGAAATTGACTTTAGATTTTATTTTTCCAGTTCTGCCTTCTAGCTTCTGGTGTCCTCACATTTCTGACTGTGTTGGGCCAGTACATTCCAGGTGTCTGTCTCGCTTATCTAACAAGTAAGTATGTCAAGGGGAGAAGAGGTCCAAAGATTGCCCTTCCCTTATAGGGCAGGTTACATGACTTGCTTGGATAGCATGGTGATTTGTGCATTTAACATGATACCCTAAAGATGTCCCCTCTGTCCAAGATTTCTTCTGGGTATTCTTACTCTGCTCATCTGTTCCTCCAGTGCTTGCTCTCCTCCTGTGGCCGCTTGCTGTGTACCATCACCTGGGTCAGCGCCTCTACACCAAACTGAAGCCAGCTCTGCAGCGGTTGGACTTCAGTGTTCATGGCTACATGATGTCTAAGCATAAGGAGAGGCAGTGTGAGTTTGGTCAGAGAATGTATCAGTTCTGAGTAATGAATGGGAGGGTATTTTTGCATTGTTCTTGGGTTTTTGTTTTGTTGCATTATGGATTCTTATTCGCTGCCTGTTCTTGCTGATGATACAAAGAACTTGGCCCCAGTTTGGTTGGAAAAAAACAGAAGTCATTTGCTATCTCTTAGTATTCTAATGAGCACTTTTTCCAGACAAAGAATAATTTGACTGTCAAAGCCATTTTAAACACAGAGTTGTGATTGTTGCAATCCAAATTAGGCTCACAGTGATTAGCTGTCACTCCAGTTCTGGTTGTGCAGATCCCTAGCCATTGCAGCCTCCACTTACCAGTTCTAGAGTATTATCTTTCAATAATTTTGTTCAAGCTCTGTTTCTTTCCTTTGCTTTCTATGTGGATGCACTGTGTTCCTTTGCTGCAATCTGTAACTCCTACTCTGGATTCTGATTCCATGGCAGCACGACACAAGATGCTGAGCCAGTATCCTGCTACCACTGATGGGAGTGACAGTGAAGAAGAGCTTGCTGCTTTCTGTCCCACGGTAAATGCAGCACAATTCTTTCTTTAAAAGGGGGGTATTGCCGGAATTGGGGTGCAACCTCTGACCTGATGTTCTCCCAGTTAGAGGGATTTGGCATCCCTTGGTGGCTCCAGTCTTCTTAATTGGAATATGTCGTTGTTTTGTAGTATCATTAGATTTACGTTAAACAGTTTTTTCCTCTGATTCACAGAGTCAGATTATGTACCGTATCTGTCTTTTTAAATAAGATGTGGAATAATCATGTTGTCTTAAGCCCTATAGGTAGCATTTAAGGGAGAGTCGAAGTGAATGACACATCTCAAACAAGCTGCAACAAAAATACATGATTTTTCACACTCAGTAATTTTTCTTTCTTTCATGAGATTGAGAAAACATGCATACCTGAACTCCTGTTGGTATGATTCATAATGTTAGATTTGAGTTGGCTGAGCATGTCGTGACATTGTATGGGAGTGGAATTTTCCAGGGGTGTAATATGTTGCAGAAAAATGTCTAGTCTGCCACAGCACAAAAACAAAATGTTATATTAGCACCTAAAAGGTCTATAGCACCTAAACATTTTTGAACTACCATTGAATCCAAATCCAGCGATTCTCTTCACATTTACATACACATGTGTGGCTTCAAGAGGTTTTTCCCTGCAATTTGTACCTAAAATGTTTTACTTTCCCTTAATAACTGTTGAGAAGGTAGTCATATATCTCCAAAATGGGAAGAGGCAGGAAAAGTTTTCATTGGCTTTTTTTGAGAGAAAATTTGCCATCGTTATATTGTTTAATTATAGCATATGGGTGATAGTTCTTCTCCCTGTTACATCCCTACGTCTCCCTTATAAGAGCTTGTAGCAATGTGTTCCCTTTTCTTGGGGATGAACAAGAATGTCTCTGTCAGTTCTTTAGGTTCAGTTATGTAAGCATATCCAACTATATTCCCTGGTTCTGAAAATTTGGGGACTTTTCCTGAAATTATTTTTCAAACTAATTTTGCAATGGTTAAAAGAAGGTAGCCCTGCAAAAAATAATAATGCAAGCTTATACATGCAGTTCATTTTGGTAACCAAAACAAGTTTGCTAAGCGCTTGTGCTTTTATCTATTTTCCCCTAAGTTGGATGATGCAGTAGTTGCCAAAGAGCTGGCTATATCTGATTCGGAGCACTCTGATGCAGAAGTCTCCTATACTGAGAATGGAACATTCAATTTGTCACGAGGCCAAACCCCCTTGACAGAAGGTTCTGAAGGTAAGTCAAGGGAGGGGACAGAGGAGAAGGTTGTTGTTGCTGGTGGTGGTTCTGTTGTTGAATAACACTTGAAATGATATTTCAATTCAACAATTGTCAGACATCTGTTGGGGTAAAAGTACAGGATGCAGATGAAAATGGATAGGTCCAGTACAACATGGGAATAATATGGTTCTGCTCATCTAGTACTGTGATCAAGTGTTGCAGGGGCAACCTATTTGTATGAAGAGCACAGACTAACCAGATCAGCTTGCAACACAGTTTAACCTCAATAAAATGCATGATACCACCAATCCAACCAGTGTATAGATTTATGGAATCACTTCCAATGGCTTGCAGAGTTTCATCGGTGCCTTTCTCTATGAAAGTAGCTAGATTATCAACAATAACTTCAGCAGGTTTGTTTGCATTTGAATCTTTCTCTGGAGTCAGGTGGTTTATACCCCACCCCCCTGTCTCACTGCATACAGACTAATGCTCTTTTTTGATGGTGCTGGGGAACCATAATCAGAAGGATCAGCTTTCAGCAGAATTTGAATTGTGTCTTGACGGCCACCAAAGAATATGCAGTCAATTTCACTCTTCTCCGAAAGTTCATAAAATTCTTTTTTTAGCAATTGTATGACCAATGAAAAGACCAATGACTAAGCCAGCATCTGTATAAGCTGCAGCGGTAATGGCAGCTGTGGCACTCAGGCCAACACCAGACCTGATGCTCTGTATAGCAACATTACGTATTTTCTCTTGGATGTGCTGTTTATTTTTATTTGAAATATAAGATGTAGTTGGCAAGTCTAATGACATTCCATAATTTTCATCCTTTCCATCTTCAGCATCAGTCGTTTCTTGTTCCTCATCAGTCGAGATAACTTCTTTTAATGATATTAGAATAGAATAGAATAGAATAGAATATTTACAATCCTTAGACCACTTACATATAAATATAAAAGCATGGATTAAAAATACAATTAAAACATGTTAGCATACATACAGCTGGTTGGCATTTAACTTCCGTACTCTAAGTATCATCACACAGAATCTAGCCACTTGATAAGAGATCTTCGTGTCTGCATCTGAAAGGAGGAACTCAAGTCTTTTTCCCTCTGAGCGTCCAGGGATTCTTTCCATTAATGGGATAATAATCACTTTGCCTGCTGCTTCATACAATGGACAGGTGAAGAACATGTGCTCAATGGTCTCCATCTCCCTCGGGGGCAGGAACAGAGCCTTTCAGCAAAAGGGGTATTTTTATACTTCCCTTCCAGTACAGCAGAGGGGAGGGCCAAACACCTTGCCAGCATAAGTGATATTGCAACATCTGGCTTATTCCTCTGCTTATATTCAGAACGTCTTCTTTCATCTTCTTGTTGATCTTCTTTCTTACGTGTCTGTTTTGTTCTGGCAAATCTGGCAGACTGATTTCATGTCCAGTGGAACTTATCTTGTCTCTGACCTTAATGAAAGCAAGTTTATTTGCAGGGATCTTCAACTCCTTATGATTTATACATTAAATATGAGCTTCCTTTTTGTTGTCTGCAGCACAACCAGCTTCACAGCAAAGCACAATTTTACATTTGCTGTACTTGGATGCCAAAAAGCTTGCCAAGTTTTAAAGTGAAAGCTTTTTTGGCTTCTAACTTTCCCCCACCTAGTGATATATTCTTAGCTTGCTCCCAGCTATCTTGAATCTTCTGTAAGATTGTAGTTTTTCAATTTATATGTGAATACAAAAGCACTGTTAGTGAGTTCCTACTTCTCAGTCACTTTGGGATAAATGTCCTTTGCAAGACTGCTTGCCGGATAGTTTCTGGCATCCTCACCACTTCGTGCTTGTAGCAATAATCCATCACAGAGTTGGCAGTTGCTCGTTTGAGTGAATGTTCCTTGCCTAGTTTCTCTTTTGGGGGACATTTTAATACTCTCAACGAAGATATGAATACAGTCACACTAATAAAGTTTTGTCACCTGCAAGGAAGAGAAATCACTTTTTTGGATATGTTCACATAGATATTTTCATAAAAAGCGTATAATTTCTAAAATACAAGAGCATGCAGATTAGTCAGAAATTGCATGACAATGTAGGGGGGAAACAGTTTTTACATGCTCATTTACTAAGCAAAACCAAAGTATATCAATTTATTAATAACATTTTTGCAATTCTCCTGTCAAGCCTACATTTTTTAGTACTCCTCATTTTTGAATGTTGAAAGGTGTGCCCTAATTATAGTTTATAGGATCTAACAACAAAAATGGATAAAAACGTTGAATACTGAGGTCAGCTGATTGACAGAGTTTGAACTTTGGTTTATTGAACAGAAGCATTTCTGGCTGAGGACTTTCTGTTGACAGAAATAGGAAGGAAGTTGTTTGCCTGAACACTCAGGTAGATGAGTTACTGAATTCTTGGTCCCTCAGGTTTACATCACAATTTGCTGTAGCACGGAAGGCTTTATTCTCATGTTCCTTGATTAGACAAGTCACTTAGTACTTGTCTAAATTTTGTACATCTTATTTCATACTAATTTTCATACCCAGGTCATGGATTCTTAGGGGGATTGTATAACTTTAGCAGAATTATTGCCTGTTCTTTATATCCATTAAGTCACTTCCAACATATGAAAGTTCCAAAAATTATATACCATTAAGTCGCTTCCAACATATGGTCACCCTAATAAGATTCTCAAGGTATATGGCATGATCTAGGAATAGTTCACCTTTGCAATCCTAATGAGTTTCATATGGAGATTTGGCCAAGTAGGAATTCGAAGACACTCAACCCACTGTGCCACATTATCTCTTGAAAGCTTTAATTACCAAATTATTTGTTGTTCCTAGATTTTGACGGCCACAGTGACCCTGAGGAATCCTTCGCCCGAGATCTTCCAGATTTCCCTTCCATTAACCCTGAAGTGACTGGCATAGATGATGAGGATGATACCAGCATAGGCATTCCTAGCCTTGCCTTCCGTACACAGGACCAGGAAGATAGTCGGCTTTCTCAGGACCAGGAGGAAGGAACCTCTCAGCTCCCCTTGGGTGAGCTGCCACTGATGCACCACTTGAGAGAAGATTTAGCTGGCTTTGTGACCAGAGGAATGATCCAGATGGCCTTGTCAGGGGGAGCTTCCCAGTCAGGTTCCGTGCATGGGAGCAGACGACAGCAAAGTGCCAAGGCCTTTCTCCGAACCTCCAGCTCAGAGCTAGATACGGATGCTGAAGGGGATGACTTTGAACTCTTGGATCAGTCAGAGCTAAATCAGATGGATCCTTCCACTTCCCGTGGAAAATAAACATTTGTTTTCTCTTCCCTTTTGTGACTATCCTGCCTCATATGTGTGAGTCAGAGGAGTCCTGTGCAGGAATAGGATAGTATCCCGCATATGGTCTGGTCATGAAAACCTGGAAGTTAGTGTGGACTTTAGAACAAACTACTGCAGGAGTCAGAAACAATTGATCACTAAACCTGCTACCCTGAAGCTTTTCAGCTTTCATTGCACTCACTCTTCAAAGCCAAAACATCCTGCTCCTGTGGTTATTTTTATTAAATAGGCTTTGGAGACAAATTCCCGTACTTGCTTAACCCTTTCAGTACTGAATATGTAAATTGGCACTTACATGTTCCTGTGGTAGCGAAAGGGTTAAGGCAACAAAAGCCAGGCAGCAAGGATTGTATTTAATTTAAAAGTTGGATAGAGGGCATATTTTAGAAATTTTCGAGTTTTAGACATTACAGGCACCATTCTCTTGACGTTTAGGAATTAAGTTCCCAGGTCTAATCTGGTGTACCTCAGTTGTTAATATATATTGGCCCTTGACACCCTGAGATATTGGCAACTACTGTTCAGTACTTCTGTCTCCAGTAAATATTTGCACATGATGACCCCACGTTTGTAGTTTGAAATCCTGAGGCTCTTCTTGAATACCATAATGGCAATAATATTTTGGTGGGTCAAGTGTCTCCATTGCACACATATGCCACTCTTAACTGGCTAAAGTTGCCAGTACTGAAAGAATACCTTTCATGTTGCTTCTGCCTGCAAAGATTGTGGCAGAAGTAACATGAGGGAGAGAAAAAAACTAGTCTCTGGTCTCCCACAAGTAGTCACTACAACTTGTACCAATCACAGAGCCCTGAATATACTTCCTCATTAATACTCTTTAATCTCCAAACAGGAGCATATTATTCTATTGGAATTTCTTATAGATATCTGGGAAGAAGTCTGCCAGTCCGACTTGAGGATATGACCCTGATATCAGAATCTCTAGATGTCAGAACCTTGCAGATGGCTCTCAGTTTGAAGAAAGCCATAAAGTTACTATAGTAATTTATTCAACCCAATCCTAGTTGTGTAGGATTACAAATGAAAAGAAGGAAAGCTAGTATTCCTGGGACTCATCCAAATGATATGAAATGGGGGTTCACTTAATGTACTGGAAAAATAAGGTAGAAACATAGTTGCCTGATGGATTCTGCTGGGGATGAATCTCTGCAATCTTTCACTGGTAGCACTGATTTGACTACTTGAAGACTGAAATCAAAATGTATTAAGGACAGACAAGGGGCTACTTGCTCTTCCATCTTGGTTGCACTGTCTTCACTGCTATGAAGATAGTGCTGTGTTTCCCAAGAATAAAATATTTACAAGTGATAGCTGAATATTACTCATGTTTGGTGCTGGGTCTGTTTTTCACAATACATTTGCTATCTGGTGTCCTCCCCCTCCCCCTTATTTAAATAAAACCAGCATGATATCTTAAGTATGCTTCCGGAATCTCAAGCAACATCATGGACTTGACATGAACTGAATCCTTTGTAAGACAAAAAGAGACTGTGAGGTGGTACTTGCTACAGCTAGTGGATTTATGATTCTGGTGCTCCATATTTTCCTTCACCGAACTCCATATCCAAACTACTTAGGTTTGTATACAAAGCGGTTGGAAGATTGTACCTAGAAGTAATTCTGCTTTGCGCCAAGTGTCTTTGGTGACCCTTTGTAGAAAGAAGAGAGACTTGAATCAACGCTGTCCTTTTACATTTTCAGGGTGTTTTTTAAAAGACCTCCTACAACTTGTGAATCTGCTAAATGAACCATTTTGAACATCTGCATATCCAGTTTGGGAGCCTTCCTCTAGGTTCCTGTACTTCCAACTTAACATGCGCCACCAAGGCTCAGTAGTTTAGAAGTTAACAGACCTTTGTGATACACTGCCTATTGTTTTCATCACAAAGCCGCAATGTGATGTTGATGCCATATGCTGAAGAGCACATTTTGCAGCAAGGGTGGTACATTGTACATTTGAAATAGCTGGGGTTTGATACCATATGTCTGGCAATATCTTGGTGTCTTAACTGCCTTTTTAAAAAGTGTTTACAAATCAGCTAATATTGTGGAGGTTTATAGAATACTTTGTCATCTTGCAGAATTTTTTTTAAAATATGCTGATAACTTTTGAGGTGGAAAACTGACATTATTTCATTAGATTTTGTGCTATGCCGATTAGAGCAAGAATTTAGTGCAATAAGACAACCATTTCCACTCTCTTCATTATATCAATAGTGAGACATTGTTCTTATTTTGTCAGGTGTTTCTTTCTTCCCTAAGTTGTGCAAAATAAAAGATTTGAGACAAATCCCAATTTGTTTCTTCTTTGTTGTGATTATAATTAAATATTTATTTTAAGAATTTTGATATTCACCCACAGTATGATAGAATTGTCCGCTTGCCTCAACTTACACGTTACTGTATAAAATACCTTCTGGCCCGGCTCGCTGGGGTGGGAATTGGTGGTCAGGCTTTGGCCTGGCTCTGTTCCTTCCTCCGCAGCCGGACTCAGCGGGTACAGCTGGGGGATGTCTTGTCGGCTCCTTGGACTCTCCCTTGTGGGGTGCCCCAGGGGTCGGCAATCTCCCCCGTGCTGTTCAATGTTTATATGAGGCCGCTGGGGGAGGTCATCAGGAGATATGGAGTTCGCTGTCATCAGTACGCTGATGACACGCAGCTCTATATCTCCTTTTCTTCATCTGCAGAGGAGGCGGTTCGCTCCCTCGATCTGTGCCTGGAGGCCGTTCTGGAATGGACCAGAGATAACCGGCTGAAGCTTAATCCGGAGAAGATGGAGGTTCTGTTCTTCGGGGCGCCCTCGTCTCGGTACAATGGCCCCCTCCCTAGTCTGGGGGGTATTTCCCTCCAGCCTACAGACAGGGCCAGGAATCTGGGCGTGGTCCTGGACTCGGCCCTCTCCCTGGAAGCCCAGGTGATGGCCGTCTCCAGGGCCGCTTTTTTCCACCTCCGCAGGATCGCCCAGATCCGCCAGTACCTTGATGAGTCCTCCCTGAGAACAGTCGTGCAGGCCCTGGTGATCTCGAGGATCGACTATTGCAATGCCCTCTACGTGGGGTTGCCCTTGACCCTGGTCCGGAGGTTACAGCGGGTCCAAAATGCGGCGGCCAGGCTGGTGGTGGGTGCTCGTAGATACGAGCGCATCACCCCAGTCCTGGTCCGCCTGCATTGGCTTCCCGTTGTCTTCCGGATCAGGTTCAAGGTCCAGAGGGCATCCGGATCCAGACCCACGAGATCGTCGCAGGCGCGCTCATTGAGAGTGGCCACACCCAGAGAGGCGCGGAAAACGCTCACGCGGAACCGCACCTTCTCTGTGGTGGGGCCCTCTCTCTGGAACCATCTTCCTTCTGAGCTGCGCCTGCTGGAGTCCCTGCCTGCTTTTAAGAGGGCCTTGAAGACCTTCCTCTTCAAAGAAGCTTATGGTGACCTTATTAGTTATTTTTTTTTCTTTTTCCCTATCTCCTGCCGCCATCTTGTTCTCCGCTGTATTTGCGTGGAGATTTTGCTTTTTATCCTTTTTATCATTGTTTGCCGCCCAGAGTTCCCGTTTAGGGAAGATGGAGCGGGATATAAGTCCTTAAATAAATAAATAAATAAATAAATAAATAAATAAATAAATAAATAAATGTGCAAGTATGATAGAATTGTCCACTTGCCTCAACTTACACACATGCTACTGTATAAAATCTGTGTGATGTGTCATTGCACAGATACATCCAACCCTCTCCAAAAGGGTGCAATGTCCTACAACTCTTCACTGCTGGCTTCTCATTGCAAGTGCCATAGGGTTATTTCAGAGAGTGCTATGGTGATGTCATGGATGTGCTTTTCAATTAATTATGAGTAATAAATACTGTATCTGATTGGTATGCAGCAGCAGTGTTGACATGAATGAATATGCAGAAACAACAGGCTGATCCCCCTCCCCTTCAGTCTCTGCACCAATGCTGGCAGCACTCATACATCTATTTCCCAAAGCCACCCTCATTTGTTTTGAGTGGAACCTGTCCTGTTAAACTGCTGTATGGTCTTGTCCACCATGCTGCAGCTCACTTTCAGGGTTTTGACAATCTGCTTATATAGGGCGGCCATCTTTATGCAGATCAACTCATTTTTTTCAGATCCTCAGGCAGTTAATTACATGAGGTGCCATGTGGAACTTCAAGTGCCTAGCATGACCAAATGTGTGAGAGAGCGATAACACCTGCTCCCGCTTGACACCCGAGACCTTGTGACACTAAGGGGGGGGGGTGGCTACTTGGGCTCAATTTAGACATTGTCACTTAGGGGTGTACTCACTTTTGTTGCCAGTGGCTTAGACATTAATGTGCTGCATTCTTTTGAGGGTTCAGCACATTTACACTGTTATACAAGCTGTATACTCACTGCTTTACATTGTAGCCAAGTGTCATTTCTTCAGGGTTGTCATGAAAAGACATACTAAAATATTTACAAAATGTAAGGGGGTGTACTCACTCCTGTGACATACTGTATGTTACTACTCACAGTTGTTCTTCATAGCACCACACACTCCCACTTCCCTCCCATTATTTTTTACTCTTACCTTGTGTTCTGTTTTGTGTTCTATAGTGAGAATGTTTACAAGACATATGGTAATTAAAAAGGGCTAAACACCAAACACATATTATGCTATACATGTGAGATGGAACCATACACCACTGACTCTCAAAGGCAGTATGAATTCATAATTTTATTGTACTATATTTCACTTAATGTCTGAAGATAGCTCACATCAAGATAAGCCCACAGGGTTTTTGTATTTTTTTAAACCATATTTATTATTTTTGTTTTTATATTACTCTTTTTTTCATTTGAGTTTTGTCTGAAAAGTTTGCACAGACTAACATGGTTACCTCTTACAAATTTACAAGTAGAGCTCTGCTGTTGTCTACCATCAAATCACTTCTGACTTACGGCAGCCCTATGAATGAGCAATCTCCAGAATGTAATGTCCTCAATAACCCTACTCAGTTGTTGTAGACTTAAGTCTGTGGGTTCATTTAGGAGTCAGTCAATTTCATATTTGATGTCTTTTTCTGCTGCCTTTCTACTTTTCCAGCATTACTGTCTTATCCAAAGAACCCTGAGTTTTAATGATTTGTCCAAGTAGGACAGCCTCAGATTCACCTTTCTTTTTTTGCCTACAGAGAGAGTTCAGGCTTTATTTGATCTAGGACCCACTTGTTTGACTTTCTGGCAGTCCATGGTAGTCACAAAGTTCTCCACCAGCACCACATTTCAAATCATGTGTTTTTTCCCCTATCAGTTTTGTTAACTATCCAGCTTTCACAACTCTACACCAGAAATAGAATCATATGGGTGATTTTGGTCTTACTCTCCAGTGACATATCCTTATATTTGATTATCTTTTCTAATCTTTGCAGCCCTCCTGAGTCTGTCCTGTTATTTCTTTTTATTTGAATAAATGACTGAATTAAACCATACAAAATATGTATTTCAATTTATTCATTGTCAATGTTAAAGTTGTGTAGTTCTTCTGTAGATATGTTTTTTGTCTCCTTAACATTCAACTGTAATTCTACTTTAGCAGTTGCTTCCTTCACTTTCCCCAACAGTCAGCTCAAATCCTTGCAGTGACGGGTACAGAATTCAAGAGAGAAACAAAACAAATGCACAGAACAAAACATTTTTCAGGGTCAGCGCAGCACTAGAACCTTTTCTAAAATGCCCTATTAGACACCTTCCCTACTCACTGGAATATCTCAGTCTGGAATATCTTATAAATGGGGCACATTTCTACTTTTGTGTCCCAGTTGATCAGTGAGGCTACAAAATAAAACAGGCTGAACTGTGCTTTCATCATTGTAACGCTAATTACACTGGTGACAATGAGGCTTGTCATAAGACTTCCTGGGGTAGGAACTGGCAAGCCACCCCAGTATCCCTGCCAAGAAAATTCCATGGACAGAAACAAAAGGCTAAAAGATATGATGCTGGAAGATGAGCCCCTCAGGTTGGAAGGCGTCCAACATGCTACTGAGGAAGAGCGGAAGACAAGTACAAGTAGCTCCAAAGCTAATGAAGTGGCTGGGCCAAAGCCGAAAGGACGCTCAGCTGCAGATGTGCCTGAAAGAGAAAGGAAAGTCTAATGCTGCAAAGAAATATACTGCATAGGAACCTGGAATGTGAGATCTATGAATCAGGGTAAGCTGGATGTGGTTAAACGTGAGATGGATAGAATAAAGATTGACATCTTGGTCATCAGCGAACTTAAATGGACAGGAATGGGTGAATTCAGTTCAGATGACTATCACATCTACTACTCTGGGCAAGAATCCCATAGAAGAAATGGAGTAGCCCTCATAGTCAACAATAGAGTGAGAAAAGCAGTGCTGATGAGATACAACCTAAAAATGATAGAATGATTTCGGTACGATTCTAAGGCAGTCCTTTCAACATCACAGTAATCCAAGTTTATGCACCAACTACCGGTGCTGAAGAGTCTGAGATTGACCAATTTTATGAAGACTTACAAGAACTTCTAGAACTGACACCAAAGAAAGATGTTCTTCTCATCATAGGGGAATGGAATGCTAAAGTAGGGAGTCAAGTGATAAAAGGAATAACTGGCAAGTTTGGCCTTGGAGTTCCAAATGAAGCAGGGCAAATGCTAATTGAGTTTTGTCAAGAGAACAAGCTGGTCATTGCAAACACTCTTTTCCAACAACACAAAAGGCGACTCTACACATGGACATCACCAGATGGAGGAGTTCTATACAGTCAGCAAAAACAAGACCTGGTGCTGACAGGCTCAGATCATCAGCTTCTTATTTCAAAATTCAAACTTAAACTGAACAAAGTAGGGAAGACCACTGGGCCAGTTAGGTATAATCTAAGTCAAATCCCGTATGAATACACAGTGGAAGTGAAGAATAGATTTAAGGAACTGGATTTGGTGGACAGAACACCTGAAGAACTATGGATGGAGGCTTGTAACATTGTACAGGAGGCTGCAATGAAAACTATTCCAAAGAAAAGAAAATACAAGAAAGCAAAGTGGTTGTCCAACGAGGCCCTACAAATAGCGGAGGAGAGAAGGGACGCAAAATGCAAGGGAGAAAGGGAAAGATACAGAAAATTGAATGCAGACTTCCAAAGAATAGAAAGGAGAGACAGGGTGGCCTTCTTGAATAAACAGTGCAAAGAAATAGAGGAAAACAACAGAATAGGAAAAACCAGAGATCTATTCAAGAAAATTGGAGATATTAAAGGGCATTCCGTGCAAAGATGGATATGATAAAGGACAAAAATTATAGGGACCTAACTGAAGCAGAAGAGATCAAGAAGAGATGGCAAGAATATACAGAAGAATTATATCAGAAAGATCTGGATGTCCCTGATAACCAAGATAGCGTAGTTGCTGACCTGGAGCCAGACATCCTGGAACGTGAAGTCAAGTGGGCCTTAGAAAGCATTGCAAACAACAAGGCCAGTGGAGGTGTTGTTGTTGTTGTTCAGTTGTTCAGTCGTGTCCGACTGTTCATGACCCCATGGACCAGAACTCTCCAGGCCTTCCTATCTTCCACTGCCTCCCGGAGTTTTGTCAAATCCATATTGGTTGCATCGATGACACCATCCAACCATCTCATTCTCTGCCGTCCTCTTTTCCTTTTGCCCTCAATCTTTCAATACATCAGGGACTTTTCCAAGGAGTCCTCTCTCCCCATGAGGTGGCCAAAGTACTGGAGCCTCACCTTCAAACTCTGCCCTTCCAGTGAACATTCGGGGTTGATTTGTTTCAGGATGGATAGGTTGGATCTCCTTGCAGTCCAGGGGACTCTCAACACTCTCCTCCAGCACCACAGCTCAAAAGCATCAATTCTGCGGCGACCAGCCTTCTTTAAAGCCCAGCTTTCACTTCCATACATCACTACTGGAAAAACCATAGCTTTGACTATCCTGACCTTAGTTGGCAAAGTGATGTCTCTGCTCTTTATGATGCTATCTAGGTTTGCCATTGCTTTCCTCCCAAGAAGCAGGCATCTTTTTATTTTGTTGCTGCAGTCCCCATCTGCAGTGAACTCTGGTCCATGGGATCACGAAGAGTAGGATGCGACTGAACAACAACTCCTCCTCCTCCTCACTGGGGGCTCTGACGCGGCGCGCAATTGCAATGCCTTTTTAAATGTTTGAGAAATAGGTACAGGAGAAAACATGAATTTCTGCCCTTGCTACTGGTTATTTTATTTTATTTTATTTTGGTGGGATAGGTTGAACAGAGGTGAGGAGGGCACGTTTGCGCTACCAATGGCCTCATCTCGTGTGTGTGTGTGTGTGTGTGTGTGTGTGTGTGTGTGTGTGTGTGTGTGTGTGTGTGTGTGTGTGTGTGTTTGTGTTTTCGTCTTGGAAATAATAGTAACGTTCCACTCAAGTGACACGAGGAACTGGACCCGATGATCCAGACGGGCCTTTCCAGCTCTGAGGTTTCAAGATGATGGTGGTGTCACATCACACATCCCCGCGGAAGCTGGAATTCTGAGAAGCTACCAGTCTATGTTTTCTTTTTTTAAAACAAGGCAGCAAACTTCCGCTTCCGGGTTTTTCCGGTTAGAGTTTCCGCCGTGGCGGTCAGGATGAGTGGAGGAGGAGGAAAAAACCGGGAGGGCTCCGCCGGTAAGGTAGACATAGCTGAAGGAAGGAGAGAATGAACGGCGCCGTAACCAGGCCGCGGGGCGGCCTTCTCTTCACCGGGTTTTTGCTGTTGCTAGGCAACGTCTCACAGTCTCTCTGTTCTCCCCTAAAAGCCCAGCTGATGATGGTTCGTCGGCGTTAGCCGGTTGGAGTTTGCCATTGAATGGCCGTCTGTCGCGGCTCTCCTTTTTGCCCTTTGCAAATGCCGGGTTGTGCCCGTCCCCAGTAACGCCTCCTCTTTTGCAAAAAATAAAAAATAAAAAAAATCAGTGGGGCTGCATCGTTTAGGCCTCCTGCCTTAAAGCCGAATTCTGCTTGCTTTTGCTTCCCAGCAGGGCAGCATTTTCTCCCAGTATTTGCTGCCTTCTGCCTCTCTTCCATTGTACAATTCTTCCTCTGAATTTGCGATTTTCTGTTGTGCAAGTGCTTATTTCTTGAACCCTTCCTGAGGTTGCCTCATGCATGCTCTTCTGTCACTGCTTTTATGACACCCATCACATCTTTCTGTTTTCTCTTGAGGAGCTGGAGAAGGAGCGGCTGCCATCTTGCTGCGGTACCTCCAGGAGCAGAACCGGCCTCACAGCGCTCAGGATGCCTTTGGCAACTTACAACGAGAGCATGGCCTCGGCAAGACGGTGAGAGAAGGCTTTGGGAGTGAAGGTGTGGGGCCCCTGTTGTCCCACATTACCAGAGGGCTCACTGACCCATAAAGGCTTCTAAGGGTCAAATAGACATATCCTCCTTTCTGAAAGCTGAATATATTCTTTACGCCTGTCAGATCACTTTTATATTTGGTATTCGTAGTTGAGCACAAGCCTATATTTCAAGAAGGAAATGCATCAGTAGATATTGTGTGTTCATATTGTAAGCAACCTTGAGTCCTTGTTCAGGGACTAAGGAAGCATATAAAAAATTAAATGAAATAAAGTTGGATGCCTAAGGGTGCCATCCCATCTCTGTAGATCCCAGTTCATTGAAGCATGTATTTATTTTTTGAACATAGATTGTGTTTTCAAATTGGCTCTTTCTGTTTCCATCAACATTTTCTGTTTGCATGGAAAGTGCAGTGATGTTACATAATAAGCAGCAGATTGTTACAAAGCCCACTTGTGACTTCTTTACTTGTGGAAACCTATAGCTTTCTGTGTCTTCACAACAAGATGATTTTCCCTGGCTGCTAGTCAGTACCCAGGCCAGTATAGTGTAGTGAAATGGTTCTCAACCTGTGAGTCTCCAGATGCTCCTGGACTACAACTCCCAGAAATCCCGGCCAGCTCAGCTAGTGAGGAAGACTTCTCGGAGTTGTAGTCCAGGAACATCTGGGGACCCACAGGTTGAGAACCGCTGGTGTAGTGGATAGAATGATGGACTAAGATTTTGGAAGCCTGTGTTTGAATACCCACTCAGTCATGTAAACTCACTGGTGAGGTGGAACAGGTACAACTACTCCTTAAACATCTCACTTGCTTTGAATGCTCTGCTAGGATTGCTATAAGATGGTTCCAACTTGACAGCTCATAACAAGAACTAGTAAATAGTGAGGTGCCTTGTCAAGGGCTATTAATTTTTTTAGATACTTCATGGTTCTGATTATTATGTCTTTCCTTATTTATAAGCATCTGGGGGGGAGGAGGAGTATTCTAAGGTTTTGATACTAATTTTCTCTTCCTGATAAAGATATTAAGTTACATGCATACGCAATCTGTATTTCTCATACCTATTATTTGTCTCAACCCTTTTAAAAATGTTTTAGGCTGTAGTAAAGGCACTAGAACAGCTAGCTCAACAAGGGAAGATCAAAGAGAAGGTGTATGGAAAGCAGAAAATCTATTTTCCAGATCAGGTGAGAGATTTTCCTTCTGAGCTCTGTCAGGCTTGAGTATTTAGTTAAGTTACTGATGTAAATTAGCTGCCCATAAAGTATTTTTAACATAATTGTACAGCAAACCTACATTCTGTGACTGGACTGAAGCAAATTTCATTGTATCCTTTTACCTGATTTTTAAAGTACCAGGACGTCAGTAGTTTTGATATTTTTGGAACAGTTTTCTTAAATCAGCAAATGGATTTTTGTTTGAATTGTATTTCTCTGTACATTCATGCCTGTTAAGTGTGTGTGATGATGGCAAGATGTTTCAAGGCTGAGAAGTCTAGCTTTCCTCTTCTATGCCATCACAACACTCAGTTTGGGTCAAGAAATAGAGTTTAATAAATGGTAGCACCAATTTTACCTACTTCTCACATTAGCATGTTTACGTTAGATGAGTAATGGAGTTGGAAGGATCCTAAGTATAAAGCCATCCAGTCTAACCCCTGCTCAGTGTAGGGATCCAAGTCCAAGTATTTCTGACAGATGAACTTCCAACTTTCTAGTATGCCTGCAGTGTTGGAGCGCTCACTACTTCCCTGGGTAATGTAATCTAACAATTAGGAAGTTTTTCCTGATATTCCATGTCCTGCTCTATGGAATGGCTGAGAACAGATCCTGTCTCTCCCCAGAAAGACAACCTTTCAAGTATTTGAAGTATCTGATTTAAATAATACTGTAATTGTCTTTCATGTTATTCATCATCCAGGATCGCTTTGGTAGTGTAAGCGACTCAGAACTCAAAGGCCTGGACAATGAGATTTCAGAACTATCTGGCAAAGTGCAGACTCTGCAGCAGAACTGTCGTCATATGGAGTCAGGTGTGTTCACACGAGTTAAGTCAATCTTTAGTTTTAGCCTTGTGCAGAGTACACGTGTGTGTGCTACTGAAAATTTGAGCACTGTGAAGCCTTGGTTTTGGTTTTGGTTCTGTTTGAACTGTAGCACACAACATACATGCAGTCCTAACCACTAGCTACTCCTTTACAGAACTCAAAGAACTGAAGGGTTCTATGACAACCCCAGAAATGGTTAAGGAGATTGAAGACTTGAAAAAAGATTGTGCCAATTACACAGAGAAACTGGAGCGAATTAAATCTGCTGCAAATCACATCACCCCTGAGGAGAAAGAAAAGGTAATCCAGTTGCCATAGGTGGAGCCTATGGTAAAAAATGGCATGGTCCAGCTATTTAACCCTTCAAAATATATTTTGAAATATCAACCATATTTAGGGGCCCTAGTTGTGCTAAATGTTTCGCAATTAACCTTTAACCCAGGATGAGAGAAGTTTGAGATTAATAAATACATACAGCTCTGTATGGGAGTTAACTTTCCAACCCCATTTGTACCAAGAGTATTCATACACTTCCTTACACTAAATTAGTCTTATCATAATGATGATAATGTTCTGGAACTGAAGGAAGGTGGGTGTGTACACTTGGTGAGCAGCCCCTTCTATAAAGGCATTTCTGTTTTCCATTTCTGGGGGCCTTGGAAATAGTGTGTGAATATCAAAAACAGTAAGAAGTACACTAAGTGATTACATTGTCAGCCACTTGGGTCAACTCTAAAGGTGTAAAAACTGTTTACTTATGTCCATTGTAGGTATATAATGAGAAGAAGCTATATTGCAGGGAATGGCGCCGCCGGAAGAGAATGGTAAGACAGCTTCTGAGCTACACAAAAAAGAATCACTGGTGTACAAGAGTGATTTTAATGCCAGTTTATCATATTGAGTTTGGAAGCCAATCACAACTGGCTCTGGTTAGTGCTTGGGTTAAGAAACCAATGGAAAATACTGGTCTCCTGAAACATTGTAGAACCACTTGCCAATCCAGAGTTAACAGCAGAGGGTGGTATTTTGATTCATCATCACGCAGCATTCTGCGCTTTAATGTGAAACTGGTCCCATCCAGGCATGTGTAAAATATTGAAAATGAAACTAATAAAAAAGACACTAAATATAGTTATGTCTTGTCAGGCGCTTTGTGATGGTCTCAGTGTGAATGTGTTTTGCACTTTATTTTGCCTTATGTTTTCCTCAGAGCCTCTTCCCTCTGTCTAGTATATTACTTTTTATTAATGCCTTTGAGGGTCAGCTATAAACATTGTGCCTTGCACACCAATTTAGTTCATTAGCCTTTTTTTAAAAAAAATCAGTTAAGATTTCTTGTTTAGTCACTGTCTACTGGACAAAATAAGGGATGATTGGTTTTGAAAAAATAGCATCCGGGATTCTTAAGCCTAAACTGGATATTTGGTTCAAAGAATTCGTGTTAACGTGGTATTAGACTGGAATGAACATAGTGTGGGATCAGAGCTGTATCTGGCCCCCCAGGGATGTGCTTGCCGCAGCAGTCCACTATCCCCAACTTTTTTTTCTGGCAAAAAGGGTCAACTGCAGCTCCTGAAAGTCTCCAGAACTAGACACTCTTTTAGATGGGTTACAGTACACACACTTCCTACAGTAGGTTAGCTTTACTTTTTGGAATTTTGCATAGGAAACTTGTCTCTCCTGTTATAGATGGCCATAACAGAAGTGGACTCTGGACTGCTGTATTTAATTTTGTGTTTGGCACTGCTCAAGTCATCCTTCAAGAGAGTGAGAAAGAGGGCCTATCTTCCTGCCACTACACCTCACAGACAAAATGTGTGGACAATTTCAGTAGTAGTAGTAATTAACCCCCCCCCAATACATATGTCACCCTTGTTTTATTTTTTTGTCTACAGCCAACATGGGGCTAGTATAGTTTTGGCTGAATCCACAGGCAATTAAATGTGTGTTTTAATGGTTTCCACAGGCAACAGAACTACTTGATGCAATCCTGGAAGGCTACCCCAAAAGCAAGAAGCAGTTCTTTGTGAGTACTCCAGATCCACCCTATAGGGTGTTAGTTGGCATGACTGCATCAAGTGGTTAAACGGGCTTTTCTTCCACCGTATATGAATTCAACCAGTGTGCAGAGCTGCAGTACAAAAGTGTCTTTTTTTCTTTCTCTGTATTCTGAGAGATACGTTATCTTTTGTGCAGGAAGAAGTTGGCATTGAAACAGATGAAGATTTCAATGTTACTTTACCTACCAGCTGAATCAATTGTTCATCTGATGTAAGATATATTTGCCTACTTAGCACTCGTTTTAGTTCTGTATATTTCACTTTGCTGTTTATTTTTGAAATAAGTTGCATTCCACGGGAATAAGCAGAGTCTGCCCACTGCACTATTATTTCTCCTCTCCCCCCGGTCTGTCAGGCTGCCGTTTTGTTTTTTAAGCTCTTATCCTCACTACACAGGATTGCCAGTAAGCATTTGTCAATGCTGTTGGGGATGCGAGAAGGGGATGCAAAGTAAATACTTGAATTACTCTGACTTCATCATATTCTCTCTGTGTAACTGGACAACATAACTGTATGGAAGGCATGTTATGCCCATTAAACCAAGCCTACTCAGTTGTGTTCTGCTTTAATGTTTTTTGGAATAATCAGGTCAGGGGCATACAAGATTCAGCTAACAGACTGCATTGGCTTCCATGTTAGAGCCTGGTTCTAAAAACAATCAGATTGGGTCAGATGAAGAGATGCATTGAGGTGTCAACTGAGGAAAGGAAGAAAAGGTAATTTTGCCTAGCCTCACATTTCTTGGTGTAACTCTCAGGCAACTTCAGGAATTAAACACTGGAAAGAGCTTCATATTAGCAGTATTTATTGGACGCAAGTGGGGATGTTTTTAACTGCCTTGAATATAAGGTTGTTAGCTTAGCCCACTTCTATGGAAAAGGTATTCAGACCTAGAGGTTTCTAAAATGTTAGCACTGGCTCTGTCCACACTAAAACAAGCCAGACAAAAACACCAATGCAATTGAAACGCTTAGCAAAATTTATTAGAATTGCTTGTTACTTCTTATAATAAAAAAATACTTTTAAAAATTTCACGAGTGAGGTCTGTCTAGGCCAGAATCCTTCTTCAACAAACAGCATCAGAACCAGAAAGCAATGCTATAAAGGAATATGGGTCCACCTTCTTTTTTTAGCCAAAGAACAGAAAGCAGAAACCGCCGAGAAAGCTTAACTTGGTTCCACGGCATTATTACAAAATAGGGATCTCAGTTAAAAGCTCTCTTTCTCTGCCATGTCGTTTGCTAATAAAATCTGCAAACCTAATTGGACTCTGTGATACTGAAGGCAAACTGTGCTTGTGAGTAGGTCAGACGATTAGAGAAGCTGAGGGTATGGCTTCAGTCATGGCAATGGTTATTGCTTCTCTTCAAAAGTAACAGAATGTTATGCCAGATAAGCCAATAGATTGCACAACTTGTTCAGGTCACAGTTCTTGGCCCAAATTAAATGCTAGGCACAGCCATTGTGTATCAAGTGGACATCTATAAATTAATCCAAGTAGGCAGTGCTCTGCTTTCAGTTCATCCCTAGTCTCTTGGGTCTTGCCCTAAGAATGTATAAACCTCAGCTCCTTCTCTGACATGAATGAAAGGCTAGATGGAGCTGGAGTCCCAGGGCTTCCGTACTTTTAGGAAAGGAAGTAATACCATTTTTAAAAACTCCATGAATCCAGATGGATTCCTGTCCAACAAGCTGGGTCAACATGCAGAATGCAGTAGGGCTGAAACGTGAAATGGGATGTAGCAGCAGTTGATCTTCATGAATAAAAAGCCAAATTCTTTCCTGTTCACTTCAGGAGTTCAGTAGTACAGGCCAAGAGGAGAGCTTCAGAGGTAAACACAGTCAGTAGACCCCTTAGAAAGCTTGAAGAGGAATTACTGAAAAGAACTGAGCCTGTGTGCTACATTGCTCCAAGCCATTGTATGCCATTCCTAGGCTGTCCCCAGGTGATTAGTAGAGCTGGCTCTTCAATTGTTGCAGGACACCAATGACAATGTCCCGTAGCGTCTGTGGAGAAAGAGCACAATTATTTATTTATATAAAATATTTTAACCCTGCCTTTCTCCTTGAAAAGGACCCAAGGTGGCTTACCTCATTTAAAGCCTTTTTTTAAAGTTGAAGGCAGTGAGTATACCATGGTTGTTAACAACATGAAATACATATTTAGAGCTAAGATCAATGAGTGTGAAGAGTCATCTTACATCATTAAAAGGCAATATTAAAGTTAAGAATGATAATTAAGCATATATAGGGAAAAATATCTGGTTATCTGCCAGAGCGTATCTCCCTACGATCAGAGCTGGCCCGACCCACCCATTCCTCTATGGCTCTCTCACTCCAGGTGGCCACCCTCAGGGAGGCCCGCAGGGTAGTAACCCAAAAAATGGGCCTTCTCGGTGGCCAGTCCATCGCTTTGGAACAAGCTACCTGGTGAGATACGCCAGGATCTCTCATTGGCATCCTTCAGGAAAGCCCTTAAAACCTGGCTGTTCAGGGATGCCTTTGGCGACTGCTAATGTGGTACCAATTTGTTTTCTCCCACCTTCTCTTTTTTCATGGTCGTTAAGTTTTTGCCTCTTGCCCAGCACTATTTTACTATTTTATATTGTTTTATTGTTGTCTGTTTTTAAGCCTATTGTGTGAACCACCCAGAGTTCCTTTGGGAAATGGGAGCGGTATACAAGTGCATAAATAAATAAATAAATAAATAAATAAATAAATAAATGACATTCTGAGAAATGGAAAACACAAGTAGTACTAAAAATCCTGTCAAAGCAGTAATGCATCTAAAAATCACATAACAGAAAGCTAGTTACCAAAGGAGAGTCTGCCTGAACAGAAAGGTCTTTGCTTATGAAAAGACAGCAAAGATGGAACAGGTCAGGCCTCCTGTGGGAAGGAGTTCCCGAGTCTGGGAGCAATAACAGAGAAGGTATATCCTGATGATCTTAGCGCCCGAGCCAGCGCAGAATGAGAGACATGGTCTTTGAGACAGCTTTGACCCAGGCCATTTAGGGCTTTATAGGTTAAAGCCAGCACTTTGAATTGTGCCTGGAAATGGATTGGCAGCCAGTGTAACTGCTGTAACAGGTGTTATGTGATCCCGGTAACTAGCCCCAGGCAGTTACCATGTACCTAACTGCTGCATTTTGGACCCACTGGAGTACAAGTAAGCTGATGGCACAAAGCATCAGGTTAACAGCATTATTTGAGGGGGTAGAATACCACAGACAAAGGGTTTTGCTGGGCTTAGATCATAGGCGGTTCATATTCCTGGCCCTGACCATCTGTTAGATAATTAAGGGAATAGGTGCCTGGCTTTTCCCTGACCAAACAAATAAAAAGAAGAAGAAGAAACAGTAGTCTGCTATCACAGAAAGAGTCTCCCTCCCCTTTAATTATGAAGGTTGATAATTGGCAACGGTTATGCATGACCAATGTAAAAGGAGATAAATCGACCTTAGGGTCCTTTGACTTATATAGTTAACATCTCTTTGCAAGAAAAAAAGCACTGAATTTGAGGAAGGCCATCATGAGCAGATCAAGTATATCTTGGCTGCACGTTTGTGCCATTCACTTTCTCTCAAGTTGCAGAATCACCTGTGGCTTGCAGTGCTCTTCTATCCAGCTGAAGACACATGCTGAGAGCTCTTGAAAACTTGTCACAGAGATGGAGGCATTAAAAGACTGGAACAAAGAGTCCATGATACCCTGGAAAACATTGAACTTCACCTGGTCAGAGACCTGGTTCTTTCCTTCATTGGGATTGTCCTGGTGAGCTTTTACAATCTGCTCATAGTTTCTGAAATGTAGAAATGTGGAATGGTGAGTTCAGGAGAAAATGCATGGCATAATTGTGTGGTCTGGAACATCAGACAGAGCGAGCTTAATGTAACTCTGACATCATACTACAGAGAAAAAAAACCCTCAAACTCTGAAAACAGAATGGGATTTGCTGTTCAATTGAGAAAGTTGTACTTCATTCCCTGATTAATATGCTGGGGATCAGTACTATTGAAATATTGTATCTACATATATATGCATGCACATGTACACAATCTTACATTTTCATGATTTTCAGTGCCATCACATCTTTCCGGAGTGTTGAAACGTCTTCCTCTTGTTTCTTCTTTTCCTTGTGTAAGAATTGAATATAATCAATGGCTGTGGAGTGAAGAGGGACAGAGTTTAGCAAATCTCAAAATCAAAATGACTGTTTTGATACAGTATATTTCTCAGCCAGGTTGGACTCAAGTTACAGTCCCCATCCTTCAAAGGAACAACTAGGTGTCATCTGGTACTAACAATAAAACTATATGAAGAGTTTGAATTTGAAAGGAGTAGAGTGACACTACTGCTGGAACAAATGGGAAACTACAAAATATATAAAAATAAGACTGCTACTGGAACATAAAGAGACAAAGGTATAAAGCTTGAGAGGCCCAGATTATATTCTGCTCCCTCAGGCATCAACTCACTCTTCTGCAGCACAATTGCTTTGCTTAGCTTCTGAGAGCCTATTGAGAAATCCTGCTGCTGGCAAGTGGGTACAATTGCTTGCAAATCATCATAACCTTTCTGTGAAGAGAGACAGAAATACATTAAAACTCAAAAAACATGGCTGCCAATTCTGACAGGAACATAAGCAACAAAACACCCGCCAGTATGTCTGCCTTCCTTTTTCTCTACTGTGATCGGCGCAAGCATCTTTCTTTCTCTCTTAGAATTCCACAGTTCTTCAAGCTCTAAAATCCAAAAGGTATAAGGAACAGTAAAAGTGCCAAGGGCCAGCTTGTGGCTCAGTCCTGGTCGTCACCTTGATGGCATCCCTCCGTTTCTGTTCAGCTTGTGTGTGAGCACGACGGCGGCGGTCCTTGTATGTTTCTTTGTAGCTTTCCTGTTGGTAGTCAGAATCTTCATCATCTGTAAGAGAAGAGTCTTCATCAACTAAGGGCCCTAAGGAAAAATAGGGTGGGAGGAAGGGGCTCTCAGCCGCTTCCAAATCACAAGATTTTATAAGGCTGCCGTCATTGAGACAAGTGCATCATGGGAAGAAGCCTTTGAGAACTAATGGCCCCAGTCTGCCTCAGATTTCTAAGATAAAAGGGGGGAAATCCTGTTAAGAGCCACTTTTTATATTCAGATTTTATAAGAAGGGAGAATGGGAGGCATCACAAATTTGGGGACAAGCCGAGGGTTCCAACGCAGCAAGTAAAACCAGGAACATGGATTCCAAAACTCAAAGGAAACCAACTGGCCACAAAGCATCCCACTATGTATTTCTCTCCCTTTCACTTGTGGAATTTCACTCTCGCTAGCTGGCATACTTAAATTAGTGCCCCCTATCCCCACAGCCACTCAGAAATAATGCAAATGTATAGAACAGGAGTTCTGGTCACAGTTGGGAGAAAACTGACTGTTTCACTGAGGGAGAAGCCAGTGGGTCATACCTGTATTTGGTACTGAAGAGGCACTGGTAGAGCCAATGCTGTTAGCTCTTGATACAATACTCCCTTTTCTCCTGCTTTCCACGAAGAGTGCTGGAGGATAAACACCAAAATATCAGGGTGCATATTCAAAATAGTTAAGTCACCCCTTTTCAGCCATTGGCATTTGCAGATAGAGCAACTGAAGATGAAAGAAAGGTTTTTTCTTCTCATCGTGCTTGTATGTGAACCAGGGTTTCTACTGGGCAGCTGTGTAGCAAGAAGCTAGTTGTCACTCACTAGTCAAGAGAGTGCTCAATTTCCTTTGTATAGTACATGTTTCTTGCACACACTGAATGGAACAAAGATTCTACAAATTAGAACACCCTAACCATACCACCACCACCCCTGCAAGTGTCTCTCTTGAACTTGGATCTCATGGTGACACCTCAATGACTAGATGCTACCAGACTCCCTGGAACATGATGGAGAAGTGTTGCTTATAGTGATTCAGATAGATTTTGAATGCCTCCATAACAAGATTTGGAGGCGGGAAGACTTGACGTCAAGCACAAATTATGGTAAGCACTAATACCAGTCAGAACCTGTTGACCATAGTATGAATCCACCATGATAAGGAGAGTAGCCATTAAAACATATGGGCATGGTAAAGGCAGAGAAAGCAGCTAGAAATACATAGTAACCGGGAAGCTGTGAGAAAGAACTGCCATCAGAAACTTACCAGGATCTAGCCCGTTGTCACTGAAAGTTGAATCAACCTGATTTGTTGTGCCAGAAGAAGAAAGGGTGGGGGGAGAGACAATTTTTTCTTTAGATGCATGCTAACAATGACTCATTTTAGCTATGGCTACTTCTCAATAGCTTTTTCCCAAGCATCAGAACAAAAAAGCCAACAGGCTGCATGCCTTCATATTGATTGTACAGAATGGTAGTTCCATCAAATATGCGATTGTCTCATAAGGAATCAGGGTGAATAAAGGAAAGCGGTCACCAATGGCTTCTTAAAAGCAATACAGTTGTCCCCCACCCTTTCGTGGTTCATATACTGCTGTCCCGGTATATCACGGGTCCGCAATATATGAAAAAAAGGCCTCCTGGGCTAAGGAGGAAAGGCCTTCCCAGGCCCATCAGAGGCCCCAAAAGTGCTTCCCCGCAAACCGGAAGTGAGTTTTGGTAAACCAGAAGTGACCTCTAGATCACTAGGAAGCACTTTTGGGGCCTCTGAGGGCCTGGGAAGCCCCTTGCAGGCCTGTTTGGAGCAGTGCAAGGCCTGGGGCAAGTACAAGAGCCCACAGAGCATCCGCATATTGCGGATTTTCAATTATTGTGGGTCGGGTCGGGGGGGGGGTTCAATTATCGTGGGTCGGATAGGTGGGGGGTTACTGTACAACGGCTCCTAATAAGCTACTGGCCAATCAAACTTCTCAAGACCAAACTGCAAAACGTAACTTTTACAATGAATCAACATTTGTCATATTCTCTTACTATGGCAAGAGAATATTTCTCATATTCTCTTACTATGGCAAGGACAGCATTAGGAGTATAGCCACCAAGAAAGGATTGTTTTGGTCCTTGTTTACTGTATTAAAGGAACCAAGCAGGAAGCAATGAAATGTTACTGTTGCGACACTGGAAAGTTAAAAAAGTTCAACTCTTGGATGTAAGCCAGAAAAACACTGCCTTGTCTCTTTGGGAGAAGTATATCTAAACCCCAGCTTTGGAATGTAATACACAAATCTGAAATTAAAAGTTTATCTAGCATCAGAGGGAAGCCATGGCCTATTTGCAATACCATGCTAGGTGAATCTATGTTCTAAGAGCATATCTGTCCTCGCTCACCGCAATGTGGCTACAAAACAAAAAAAACAAAAAAAACAAAAAACAAAAGCCCTAAAACCCTGGGACTTGGTTCCTTTAATAGTTTGATGGTTTCCAGGAGAGGTAGAATATACTTCTATTTTAAGGCAGAGATTAAATGGTTTGGAGGCTCAATCATTGACTAAGTGCTGCTGGCTGGAACAATTATGGACTGGAGGATGGGCAAAGCAGTGCCATGATAAGTTAAAGATTTATTGTCTCACTAAATCAAAGTCCCTGTCTTGGCTCTAATCCATTAAGGAAATGGATCTTTTCTTTTGACGCTTGCCAAGACCAGGCCACAATTTGGGGGTCTCAGTTCTCTATTTGGTACATACAACTGCAGATTAAACAAACAAGGTCACACTATTTTGAGGAACTGTCTTTTCTACAGCTTCCCAGAGCCAACATTGAACTTAAGAATTCAGCAGATGTCCTCTGCATTTCTTGGAGGCAGATACAAAACAACTTCAGTTATAGAACACAAATGTGTCTTCAGCTGCAATCAGGTAGAAGACAGCTCACTATTTATTTATCTACCCCCTTTACAAGGACCCCAGAGAAAGATTGAGCAGACCATATCTAAAATTTGTAAGGCGGCAGTTAAAATGCCAACAGTTTTCCGCTCTCAAGTCGAATTCCTCTTAAGTTGGGGTACCACTGTATATAGAAAACAGTACTATAGTTCTAAACTCATTTTGAGCACTACTTTTGCTCTGCCCATTTATTTCACAGCACGCACTCATCCCTTTGTCTATTTTTTACAAAGGAAGATAGAATACAAACTCTGCCATTTCTTTATTCAACACTGTGCATCAAGGTAATTTATGTATGATATGAGGAAACAACAAAACATCAGATACAGAACTGCCATTGCATTTATTTCCCTCCTAAGCACTTCCCTTTTAATTAACTTTAGGCCAGCTTTTCGGAACCCAGTCTTGTCCAGATGTTGGGTACAATTCCCATAATCCTCAGACAGTAGCCATATTAGCCGATGAATATGGGACTTCTAGTTCAAAACATCTGGAGGTCAAGACACTGGGAAAGATAGTTGTGTGTAGTATTAAAGAGAGGGATCTACTAAGTATTTTATCTCTACAACTGTCATTTCCAGCCATTTGCAATGAAATCAACGCCCAAGGGACACTAATGTTTTCTGACTGGCTTCCTCTGCATTTCACAGCTCAAACGAATGCAAACAAGTCAACAGGGACACCTTGTAAGAGAGATGAAACTGTCAAAAGAGATAGGAGTCTCGCCAGCATAAAAAGGGGGGCATTTCTACGAGCAATAAAACAACTGTTTGACCATTGCTTTTGAGAATTAAAATACATCTCCTCCGTTATTTGTAATAAGCCCTTTTACAAATTTAATACCAGATTTTACGATTTGTAAAAATCTCCTCCGGAGAAGATGAAATATTGCCCTCCCTTCGCCAGCCGAGTTGCTAACGCGGCGAGTTGAAGGGCTGGCCTCGCCCCGAACTACAGTGGTACCTTGTATAAAGGAATTAATTCGTTCCAAGTTATGTTAAGCTGTACAGATTTTATGTTATACAAACTGTTTGTTATACAAGGGTCCACTGTACCTCCTCCAAGCTAGACGTGGGAAACAAAGGCATTCTTGACATGCTCAGAGAAGCGATCCCTTCGCCTCTTCACAGGCTGAGCCCAGTTTGGGTGGTGCATAAGCCTCTCCCTAGCCCTACCAGACACTCTTTGACATTTGGTGCCTCCACCCCCTTGCTTTTTTGTCCACCCTGCATGCGACTCACTTTTGCGCCCCAGTGGCTTTCCGGCGAAACGCTGGACGATTCCGCCATCTTCCCTCCGCTCTAGTTCACCACGGGACGTCAGCCTGGTCCTGACCAATCAAAACTGGGGGAGGGTAACACCCGGAAGAGCGGGTTTAGATCGCAAGGGATACTGGGAAATGCAGTTTCCACACACCCCAACAGGTAAGCTATGGTTATGTCTCTTGCCTTTTTAGGGGACAAATGTTTGAAAGTCAGAATGCGCTGTTTCCTGGTGAGGGATTTTTTAAAAAAAGGATCCCTCCCCCAAACGGACGTGAAGTATAGCTTCAAAAAGGTAAGGTTTGTAAGAACTGTGTGAGTGGAAGCTAGGCTCTCTAACCTCCCCCATGATACAGAGAAAAGAGCGAGAAAAGCTTTAGGGGGGGGCGATCCATTAATTTTTTAAAAATACCCTTGCCTTACTCCGCAAAGTCTATAGCAAACGAAGTACGTCCATTATTCCTATATAGCAAATAGTAAGAGGCAAAACATGGATTTCCAGTCCTGAAATTCACATCGTTTTGAAATTTAGCAACTTTTACAGCGAAGTTGAACCTGAAAAGAAGACTGACACAAGCAGTGGCGTGGAATGAACTGGTATTATACCCTTTCCCTAGCTTGTAGCACACCTGCAATGCTTGCCTGGTCTTGTTTCTTCCTCGTTACATATTAGGACACGGGCAGGGATCTTTCACCGTACCCATGTTTTAGCTTATCTCCCCTATAATAGGGTATGAGAGCGGCGCTTGGGTTAAACCGCTGAGCAGCTGCGCTTGTCAATTGCAAGGTTGGTAGCTGTTCCAGCTCCTGCCAAACTAGCAGTTCTCAAGAATGTAAAAATGCCAGTAGATAAATAAGTCTCACTTTGGTTTGGGAAGGCAAGGGCATTCTGCACGCTTGTGCGTTGAGCCATGCCGGCCACATGGCCACGGAAGTATGTAGCGGGCCAAAGGCCAGCTGTTTGCTACTAAACAGCGAGGAGCACCGGCCTCTGGAGTCGGAAACGATGGACTTGTCAGAACGAATCTTTACCTTTACTCCCATCATCATTTACCATGGACCATACTCAGTGGAGCTGATGCAGAAATTTATTTTAATAGCAAAGGATGCGGCGTAATTCCTTTAATTAGACCACTTTAACAGTTTCTCCCAGGCACTAGTTTTGTGCCTTTGTGGGGGATTTTAATGCTTAATGGATCTAATGGGAGAGCCAAAGCATCTCCCTTCATGAGTTGTGTGTGTGTTGCGTCGTTACAGTCGTGACCGACTGTTCGTGACCCCATGTCCATGGAGTTTTCTTGGCAGGAATACTGGAGTGGTTTGCCACTTCCTACTCCAGGCACCTACAGCGCCTGGTATTCCCTGGTGGTCTCCCATCCAAGTACTAACCAGGGCCGACCCTGCTTGGCTTCCGAAATCAGGCGAGATCGGATGTGCTTAGGGCATCTAAGGCACATCTTCATGAGTTAGGACTGACAAAAACAAAAGTACAGCAACTCGACGGAGTTGTTTAAATATTGCCGGTTAGACCTGTTTCATACTTGAGAAAGGGACGAATATTCCACGAAACATAAATGAAACCTTCTCTCTCTTTTCCGGTTGTTTTCAGTTGATAGGGACAATTAACTGCTCAGACGGAACCAAATTTAAATAAGTTTTTTTTTAAAATCGCCATTACTTCCTGTGAACATCCTAACTCGGAGGAGAGGTGATATGTTTTTTTGTTTTCTCCTGAAAAAAAGGTAAACAGAACACGGCCATCCCTTCTATCTTTTCATAGATCTGCGTTTCCTGCGGAAAACCGGAAGGAGGGCGGCTTGTGTTTACGCGGTCGCGATCTTACGCGAAAGACCTCCTCTTGGAAAGGAAGCCCGGAAGGAAGGGTTTGAACCCGGAGATTCCGAGGCTTGGCGAGGGTGGCCGAGGGGCGCGATGGCGGACCCCGCGGAGGAGCTCGCCAAGCTCGAATATCTGTCCTTGGTCTCCAAAGTCTGCACGGAGCTCGACAACCATTTGGGCATCAATGACAAAGACCTGGGTAAGTCCTAAGGCGGGCGGGGGTGGGAGAAGAGGGGCGACCTCCTCCTCTCTGCGTGTGCTCGTGAGAAAGCATTGCCCGCAGAGCCAGTCGTGTTCACCGGTCTCCCTATCTTGGCTTGCTCCTGACGCGGATGCGACCCTCACCAACGCGGAGATAATAAGTACAGGCGACAGCCAGTGGCCCTCCCTTGTTTTCTGAAGGAAATTGGGTCCATGAAACCTAATACTGTATTGTGATAAATCTATTAGCTTTCAAAGTGCTGCAATATACAGTGGTACCTTTATGTCTGTGAAGATTCTCAGTCATCCAGGTGAGTTTATCTGGAAGTTGAGTCATGGCTACTGGACTTATTTTTGA
>JAHTLZ010000111.1:1368954-1380810 GCA_023846285.1 Phrynocephalus versicolor | reverse complement strand
ATACAGTGGTACCTTTATGTCTGTGAAGATTCTCAGTCATCCAGGTGAGTTTGTCTGGAAGTTGAGTCATGGCTACTGGACTTATTTTTGAGAGATAGAAACGTTTCGCTGTTCATCCAAACAGCTTCACACCGATGAAGCTGTTTGGATGAACAGCGAAACGTTTCTATCTCTCAAAAATAAGTCCAGTAGCCATGACTCAACTTCCAGACAGTGGTACCTTCTATAAAGGAATTAATTCGTTCCAAATGAAATAATGTTAAGCAATTTTTCCTTTGTACAAATGTCCCGTAGGGGGCATTGAAAACAGAGTAATCCCTAATCACGACCATTTTTATGTTCTACGGATTCGCCCCATAGACAATTCTGTCAAATTTCCCCTATCTCCGGAATCTTTTATGTTGTACAGATTCTATGTTATACAAACCGTTTGTTATACAAAGGTCCACTGTATATAATATTGCTTCCTTCCCTCTTTTCTTAGGGGAAAGAAGGGAGTGAAGGATACTCGTGTATCTGAGCCTGGCAGGTGCTGGTGTGTTTTTTGAGCACTTGAGGATTCTCAATCTTCACTATTTTTCATGATCTCTCTTCTGGCAGCTTGATCTTCTTAGAATGGAGATTTTTGTGGCCTAAGCTGGGGTTTATATGCTCAACATTTTTGTGGGTGCCTTTGAGTATAATCTTCTAAGCTGGCTGGCTGGCTGGTTCAGTACAGTGGTACCTTGTATAAAGGAATTAATAAATTCCAAATGAAATTATGTTAAGCAAAATTTCCTTTATACAAATTTCCCATAGGAATGCATTGAAAGCAGAGTAATCCCTAATTGGAACCATTTTTATGTTGTACGGATTCGCCCCATAGGCGATTCTGTTAAGCATATTTCCCCTATCTCCGGAATTTTTTATGTTGTACAGATTTTATGTTATACAAACCATTTGTTATACGAGGGTCCACTTTGCTTTGTCCCAAGTGAGGCCATTAACCATCATTGTTATTGGACATTTGGTCCTCTCTTCAGCGATAGTGGATTGCAGAGCAAGTTAATTTTTTTGTTCATTTTTTCTTGTGCTTTGAAGGAATTTTAAAAAGTATTCTGCAGTCAGGCCGCTAGACTGTTTTGCCCAGTTGATAGACAGAAAGAAGCTTTTCACATGCTGTGGATGTTTCAGTGATGTATACTCCAGAATAGTTTGAATTGGAAAATTTCCCACTGCTTCAATGGGAATCTGATTCGGAATATGTTTTTGCTATACATACTTTAAAATTTTTTTATCCATTCTCCAAAGTGTAGGTTATACATCAGGACAATCAAATGTTTTAGCTATCTGTTTCCTTTAGAGGAGAAAAATGGGAGTTTTTCCTGATCCACACAGTAAAAGGCTTTACTGCCATCTATACAGCACATAGTGATTTTCTTTTGATTTTTGTTGTTGTTGCTGTCCATTAACCAACATATGTTTGCCATATGATTTCCCTTGCCTTTTCCTTCTCTGAAAGTCATTTGAACCTCTGGTATTTTTCACTATATGATATAAAAACCTTTCTTCTGAAATCTCGAATATCACTTTCTTTGTATGGGGAATTCATATGACTGTCTTCTAGGTACTGCATCCATAGGTGCCTCCTTTCTTGGGGATTGGAAATTATATCCAGAGTTTTCATTATTTACTGCCAATTCCTCTGGCTTACATCTTTAATTCTTGCTGTTCATGGTTGACATTATTAGTTTATTACAGTACCAGAACATTCCAGCATATGTACCTGGAGGTAATGTCAGTTTTAAATCTAGCTGCAAACTGTTTTGTTTATGTGGGTTAAATAATATTTATATCACATTGAATCAGATACCATGAAACAGATTTTAAAAGTGAATAAACAGAGTTGCTCTTTGGGAGAGTGTTTGTTTTTGTTTTGTTTTTAGATTTTGTTTTTGTTCATAGAATCATGCCAATGGAATTTACCCAATTCATGACATCAGCGATTCAAGCTTGATGTGGTGGGGGAAGAAAACTCAGTAACCGTTCTTTCAGGGGACTATTAATGCAATCCAATGTATGCCTTTTCAGATATAAGGCTCATTGATTTTTCTAGGATTTAATTGCAGATAAGTGTTTAGATTTGGAAGCTAAGTCATATTAATAAAGGGAACCCCCTGTTCAAAACACTACGGTAATCAATTCTTGAGACTCGCCAATAGCTGGGCTACTTCTGTTCACTGGTGTTGTTCAGCCAAAGCCAAAGGCAGTGCAAGTCTGTCCTTGCCACAGGGGCTGTCTTGGTCTCCAGTGACAAAACTGGATTCAAGAGAAGCCACCAACTGCAAACATGGTATTCGTGGGATGGGCAACCCAATCACTTTGCATACTTCCAGGCCTCTGTTTCCTACGATTTTGCTCAGTGTTCAGTGGCCCAGCAGCTGAAAGCTGTGTTTCCTCTTGAAAACTACAACTCCCTTTCGGCAAATTGGACGTTTAGTTTGCTTTTTGGTGACAAAATCAGCAGTGCTATGAGATGTTCTCTATTTTGGCAAGCAGGGAATGGTTGAGACCTGCCCAAATGACTTGCACTTGTGTTATGGAAGGTGCAACCCTATAAAGAATACAGTGGAATAAAGGAATTAATTCGTTCCAAATGAAATTATGTTAAGCAAATTTTCCTTTATACAAATTTCCCATAGGAATGCATTGAAAACAGTAATCCTTAATTTTGATCATTTTTATGTTGTATGGATTCGCCCCATAGACGATTCTGTTAAGCAAATTTCCCCCATCTCCTGAATTTTTTATGTTGTACAGATTTTATGTTATACAAACTGTTTGTTATACGAGGATCCACTGTATGTGTATGCTGCCTCTATGAATCACATCCTCATAGATCTTTCTTTTTGGACTGAATTTTAATGCATTATTCCATGTCCAATTTATAGACCAGTCCAGCTCTTCTGTTGCCTTGCCTGGGGAAGAGGATGAGACAGCGAGATTGAGAAGCTAGAAATCAAATAAATAAATAATAAAAAGACAAGCAGAGTGTTAATGGTGTTCTTTGCTTATTTGAGCAAATTATTTTTAACTTCCTCAGTACGTCTTGGCACGAAGATGCTGAAACACATACTTCAGATTAGTCTGGAAAAATTTGACTGCTGTGAATTCAAATGATAACTTTAAAAACAAATCGGCTTTAACCGAATTCTTGACCAACCTCCCCCCCCCCATGTATAGCTACTTATGTGGTGTTGAAAGGACGAAGATGAAAATGTTTTGATGTCCTTTTAATAAATGCAGCTTGGTAACAACAGACATTTTATAATGTAGTGCAACAGCTTCCTTATAAAATTATGCAATGTAATGTAACAAATCTACATGTTTGTAATGTAGTGTAACAATCTCTTCCATTTAACCTCCATTTCTCCTCAGCTGAATGTTACCCTTCCAAAATAAAAATTACCCAGAATTTAAATTAGCCTTGAAAGATGTATGAGCCATTTTACATCAGCCTGTTTCCCTTTCACTTAATCCTTTCATTGATCTGTTCTTTTCCCAGCTGAATTTGTGATAAATCTGGCAGAAAAAAACTCAACCTTTGATGCATTCAAGCTGGTCCTAGTGAAGAATGGTGCTGAATTTACGGTAAGCAACAGCAGTAAGCCATTTAACGGTAGAATGCCTATTTACTTCTTTTAATGGGCGGTTAAGTCGGTGAAAAACAGGTTGTTGCATTAAAAAGTTGTGTTTCCTTATTAAAAAAAAAATCTACCTTATTTTTCAGGATTCCCTCATCAGCAACCTGCTACGGCTTATACAGACAATGCGGCCTCCTCCGAAACCTTCCACTAGTAAAGGTAAGTGGATTTGTCTCATATATCCATAACCTTCCTGGAACCTGTAAATATAGAGTATTGAGGGCAAGAACAAACCGTCTCAAAAATAGCTTCTTTTTTAGAGCAATATTGGCCTTAAACGGAAATCCTGGACTTTGAAGTCAGCTTATTTTATACGTCATATTTTAGTCATTTTATATGTCATATTATGTGTTGTACCTGTTTTTAAATCTATGTGAAATGCTTTAAATGAGTTTTATATAGCAACCACAAAATTTCGTTGTTCCTGCAAGGGGGCAATGACAATAAAGATTCCTATTCCTATTCCTATTCCTATTCCTATTCCTATTCCTATTCCTATTCCTATTCCTATTCCTATTCCTATTCCTATAAACAAACTGTTAAAGGAGGCTGGAGGATGACCAGGCCTGAGGTAAGTGCAGGAGGCCCCAAACAGGTCCACGTAGCTTGCCTCAGGAGCCCTTGCCTTCATATACTGCGATCCTACAATATACCGGGACCGCAGTATATGAACCGCAATATAGTGAGGGACAACTGTATCAAACAGAGGCAAGAAATGAAAAAAGATAACTTATATTTCTTAAAATGAAAGCCTACCAATGTAAAAGAAAGCCAAAGACCCAGAAGCCTTTGTTGTGAAAACATGCTTAACCTTGTGTGTCCTGTGTTTGCCTTCATTCTAGATGCCGTTAAACCAAAATCAGAAAAAGAGAAGTTGAGGGAGTTGTTTCCAGCACTCTGTAGGCCAGACAATCCCATTGTCAGGGTAGGTGTGTCTTCTTCTCTGAACGTGAGCTCTCAAAGCTGTGGGGCTCGGGCAAGATTTTTGCTCAGAGAGATGACAAGAAAGCAGAGAGAGGTTAAACAAGGAGTGTTTGAGTTGGGCAGGAATGATAAAGCAAGGTGGCATTGTGGTCCAGGAACTCACATGAAGACAGTTGGTTACTGGAACAAAGGCAGGAAGGACAATGATTATAGGAAATCTGGGGTGAAAGTTGAATGATTTCACCTTAAAAGTGAATAGCAAAATCCATTACCGCCAGGCTTTTCTGATTTTCCAGAATCCTTGGAATTAGAAAAAATTTCTACTACCCTAAATGTTGAGAAACCTATTTGAGCATATTATTTTGATCAACATTTGACAAAAAGAACAAAACAGGCCCACTGCAGGAGTTCTTGGAAGCGCCAAAAGTAGGTTGGAATGAAATATTTGGGGAAGATTTCATAAAGCTTTTTTCAGAAATTGTACTTGAAATTTATTTATATTAGAGTATGTAAACACTGTAATGAATGACAAATCAGTAACAGACACATTCCTGCCATTAAACTTTAAAGGGAAATACGTTGAAATCTATAGAAAAGTATACACGACCTAATTTGAACATGCCTAAGTATCAGAGACAGCATTAACAATACTTTGTACAGATAGTTCCTTGAATGAAGTTAAATTAACTGAATTTAGATTTGACTATATTTACTGGAGTCCAGTGGCCTAGTTTGATTTGTACTGCGTTGTGTCCATTTGTTATTTTATTGCATTGTGATCTAGTATATTTTTGAAAGCAGAATCTACTTTGTAGACACCTCAGATATTGCTGCTCTCAAGAATCAACTTCTTGGCTGGTTCTGATATTTTCTGACCACATGAAAAGAAAAACCCGGCCCCAGGAAGAACCCCACCTCTGCATGGATTTGAGAAGAATACTTACATTGTCTGTCTCATGCCTATTCAAAGTCTTCATTTGTTTTGTCCCCACAGACAATGCTGGATGAAGATGATGTGAAGGTGGCTGCCGATGCTTTGAAGGAGCTGGAAGCTTTAATGCCAAGTGGGGTCAAACAGGAGAAACATCGGAGCAGCGAGGACCAGTAGGTTCCATGGGGCTGCCTCAGTCTGATAAGGAAACCTCTCCTTTTTAGCATGTGTGCTCAAAACCCATGTAATGTAGCTAGCTCTCTGCCAAACCTTGCTCATCTTAGCTTGGAAGACTATAGCTTGGAGGGCAGCCTGAAGTCAAGAAAAGATGAAGAAGCTGATGTTCTGTTTTGTTTCTACAAAGAACTGCAAGTGTTTCTCATACTAGCTGCATAATTAGGGTACTGGTTCAGTCTCTATCTGTTGCTAATTCTGACACGCTTGGCGTTGTTAAATAAGTCTTGGTTGGCTGTGGCACTTTTGTTTCTGGCTCCTTCAGTTCTTGCCTTTTGTGCTTGCCTCGTTGTTGCTCCAGAGCTGTCTCAAATCCCTTCTCCAGACACTGGTCTTCTCCTAGAGCTGACCTCTGCAATCACAATGCAGAGCCTGTTCATCCTTCTTGCCTGTACATTCCTTCATCTTTCGTTCTGTCTAAACCCATTGTGAGGGGAAACTTTTGAAAATGTTGTCCTGTTATATTGGTTCATTAGGAAAAAGGCAGCATTATAATAGGCGCATCAAATGTTTTCTGGAACCAACCAAGTTGCAAAGAAGCAAGCTTTGAAATTCACACTTGAACTTTAGCAATATGCGTCTGCTCTACAGAAAGGACATAGAAGCCGATGTGTGTAGGCAGCATGCTGGACGGCCCCAGACTCATTGGTAGTTTTTGAGGACAGCACAGAAAAAGTGTGTACATATTTAATTCGTTTAATTTAGCCTTCAGCAAACCCATCGCTCTCCAGTCAGACATTAACCTGACTGATTCCCAGCATCTGCCAGTGACCACTGCACAGGAGCAGAAGCATCCCAGTGTGATGACCCCAGCCAGGGAAAGTAATCTGAAAAGGCAGGATGATCTACTGATGTTGACAAATGAATGAGTTGGAACAATTGCAGTCTCCATGTCTTCTCTCTATACTGAGTTGTTCATCAAGTACTGTACAGCAGCCTTGGGCCATCAACCTGGCTAGAAGTGGGAGTGAAATACAGTGGACCCTTGTATAACAAACAGCTTGTATAACATCAAATTTGTACAACATAAAAAATTCTGGAGATAGGGGAAATTTGCTTAACATAATCGCCTATGGGGAAAATCCATACAACATAAAAATTGGATCACTCTGCTTTCAATGCATTCCTATGGGAATTTGTATAAAGGAAAATTTGTTTAACATAATTTCATTTGGAACGAATTAATTCCTTTATACAAGGTACCACTGTAGTCCAGAACATCCGCTGGGTTCAAGGGTTCTTAGAACCGAGGGTTTGGAGAGTTTTTCCAGGTGTGATCAGCTAGCAAACCAGAGCCCCCTGAACTTCCCCCCAAAAATTCCTCTTCAGCTGAATGTTACCAGTCACAAAAAGCAAGGCTTAAATCAATAAATGGCATGGTGAATTTCCTATTGGCACCCTCTGGAGGCAGTAGAATTGGTGTGAACCATGAGGAATATTATGAGCCATAGCCACATCCAATAACTGTACTATTGCTAAAGTGTTATCTAAGCAAAGTGGGCAGGGTTGATCCTTCCATTTCTTATGGTTAGGTCCAGGAAAAAACGCAGAAGCCGCAGCCGGAGTAGAGATCACGATCGCAAACGAAAGCGAAAGTCTCGCTCTCGCTCTCGTACGCGAGAAAGGAATAAGGGCAAATCCAGGTATCGCTCCAGGAGTCGAAGTCCCAGCAGGGACCACAAGGAGAGGGAGAAGCCTGGGGAGAAAGGCAACGAGCGATGGAGGGACAAGCACGTGGACCGTCCCCCACCAGAAGAACCTTCCATTGGGGACATCTACAACGGCAAAGTCACCAGCATCATGCAGTTTGGCTGTTTTGTCCAGCTTGAAGGACTCAGGTATCGCCTTTTTCATTCCCAGCTCCTGCAGATTTGTGCAGTTACAAAACAAGGCATTGAACTGTATAAACCAGGGGTGCCCAAACTTTTTGTAAGGAGGGCCAGATTTGGTGGCTGAGAATGTGTCAGGGGCCGGTTGCTCCCCAACCCTGCCACCCCACTGCAAGCCCCACCCACTTTCTTTAAAAAAACATGGGGGAGGGAGGGGCGGGCCAGCCAGCCGCGGGCCACTCAGAATGGCCTGACGGGCTGGATTTGCCCGCCCCTCCCCCGGGCCGGACTTTGGGCAGGCCTGGTATAAACCATTGTATTAGTGTACCATATTAAATAGTTTAATTTGGTATATCCTAGATCAATCAACCAGTGTAAGGTTGTTATTAAAAGCAGTATTTTTGAATGCACAGAACTCTTCTTGGCATTTTGTGTCACTTGACTGCTTCAGTCTGGACATGTTTCTTAGCTTGTTTCTGTTTTAATTATCCTGCATTTGGGGCAGATATAAAAAAAAATATGCAGTTGGACAGCAAAGGTAAGCCTGGATGAGAAATGTTTGTAGTTTATATTTCTCTTTTAAGTTTGTTTTGATTGCCTCCACTGGATGAAGTGTTCCATGTGAACTATAGATTCATTTTTCAGGATTTCTCAAAAATTGTCTAGATTTATCTGACCCAGTTTTATTTCATTGGTGGAGGTTATGCAGGAGATATCTATTCCCCCCACCCCCAACCCACAGAAAGAAAAATAAGTCCAAATTAGTATCTGAGGACTTGCAGATAAGCATGTTTGGACTTAGATCTGGTTGCCCCGTTTTAGCTGTTCTATTGCTCATCCTGATACTCATTAGGTGGATGGAGCTGCTGTTAAAAAGACGACAAAGTTTCGGCAGAAGGTGCAGACGGTGTTGGTGGGCTTGGTTTTATGCAGCTCTTTCCCTACCCTCACTCCGGGAGGCGCAGAAGTCACTTACGCGCAACCGTGCCTTCTGTGTGGTGGGCCCCTCGCTGTGGTGTCACCTCCCGAGTGAGCTGCGCCTTGCACAGTCCCTGCCCGCCTTCAGAAAAGCACTCAAAACCATGCTTTTTAGGGAGGCATTTGGCAACCTTTAATTTTTTTTTCTATCCTTCCCCCCTTTGACGCCTCTTGCTGAGGGAGTTCCCTCTTATTGTTTTGGGTTTACCCAGGTCGTGAGCACAGGCCTGTACTGCAGGTAAAACTGTGCTCACGACCTGGGTTCAATCCTCGGTAGCAGGCTCAAGGTTCACTCAGCCTTCCATCCTTCCGAGGTCGGTAAAATGAGTACCCAGCTTGCTGGGCGGGGGGCAATGTGTAGCCTGCACACTGTAATTAAAATTGTAAACCACCCAGAGACTACTTGAAGTGGTATGGGGTGGTATATAAGCAGAACACTTTTGCTTTTGCTTTTGGTCTTGTCGTCGTATTGTATTGCCAATTTTAATCCTATTGTCAACCGCCCAGAGTTCCTGCAGGAAGATGGGCGGTATAGAAGTGAAACAAACAAACAAACAAACAAATAAATAAATCCTCTTTAGGAAACGCTGGGAAGGACTGGTCCACATCTCAGAGCTGCGGCGTGAGGGGCGAGTGGCGAACGTGGCCGATGTGGTGAGCAAAGGCCAGAGGGTCAAGGTCAAAGTGCTGTCCTTCACCGGCTCTAAAACCAGCCTCAGCATGAAGGTAAGAGAGGCCCTCTCTGTTCACTCTGGCCTCAGTTTGTCCCCTCTGTTTCTGCGTCCTTTCCTTGTCCTCCCCAGCTGGTCCCTTTTGCCATCGTCCTCACATGTGTCAAATCTTCCCTCTTTAGCCTGGGCTTTTCCCCTGCTGCTCTTCATCTTCCTTAATCTTTTATTTTTTCTGCAACTTCTTGGTCACTTCCTGTCTGGTCTTCTGTCATCCTTCCTTTCTTTCCCCGTACGATAAATTTTCTAGGCCACTGAATGGTCAGGTTAACGGACTGCACTGAATCCATTTATGGTCATTCTAGTAGGATTCTCAAGAGAAGTCAGATATTGAAGGAGCGGTGCTCTCAGTTGTATGTCTATCTCAGTGAGTTTTCGTGGCTGAGTGGGGAATCTAAACCCACATCTCCTGCCTCTTAGTCCGTCACTCAGTCCACTCAACCACACCAGGTATCCAAATCCATCATAGGGGCCTAGAAGTCCTTCCTGGCCAGGAGTTGCTGCTGCCCTTCTGAGGTAACTCAGCATCTCCCTCTTTTTGCATTGTTCCAGGCGAATTGAGTGTTGCAGTTAAAAAGGAACGCTTGGCACCTTTGCCACTCTTCCAAGTTCTCTTGCTCAGATGCATCTCTGCGGGGTCAAGGGGCCCATAGTGCTGGCATGTTCATCCAGGCTCAGATGTCCTCACTGCCCCTCTGTTCAGCATACAATTTGACATTCAGAATGCTTTCCTCTAATTCTTCCCAGCTCATTTGGGGAAGGAGATGAGACTTGGAGGAAATATAAAGGGGAGTGCATGTAATCTGTCTGCAACGACCCATCTTCATTCTCTTGGCCCTCTGCTACTGATTCCTGAGCTCAGAGCAAGCACAGGAAGGGCACCATTTCCAAGGCAAGGGTTGTTTTCTTTCCGGGAGACCAGGAGTGGTCAGCATCAGGCACAGGGTTGCCCTCCTTAGCTGAAAGTAGGCTGTGCTGTAGGCTAATTGCAAGGCTGGGTGAATTCCCTTTTTCTTCTTATAAAAGTGAAATTTGGTGGTTCCCTTTGTGGCACACCCAACCCGTGGCTTGTGTCTGCTGTAGGATGTAGATCAAGAGACGGGGGAGGATCTGAACCCCAACAGACGCCGGAACCTTGTGGGGGAAGCGGAGGAGACAGCCATGAGAAACCCCGACAGGCCCACTCACCTCTCCTTGGTCAGCGCTCCCGAAGTGGAGGACGATACGCTGGAACGAAAGCGCCTCACTCGGATCTCAGACCCTGAGAAGTGGGAGATCAAGCAGGTAGGAATGTCAGGTTCAGAAGCTGATGGCAAGTGCTGTTGTTGGCACAAATGGCTCCCGATAAAAGCTCCGTTCTGTCTTTGCTCCTACATTGACAGAACCTTCTGATAGGATGGAAGGGTTTTTGGGAATGCTGGTCTAGCTCTGGCCTGGGAATAAGGTCCACAGGTAGGTAGCCAACAATATCTTTTCCCTCTCCATTTGCATTTGAACAACCTCCTCTCCCAGGCTGTTTCCTCTGCCATCCAAGGGCCAAAGTAAGATCTTGAGGAGACAAATTTGGTGACAGCTACTCTGGTGTCCATTTTTTTTTTGCAGGGTACCAATAGAGCCAGCTCTTACTACTTGAAATGAGTTTTAACACATCAGGGTGGAGCTTGGCATCTTTTAGTAACATATATTGTAATCTCCTATGAAGGGTTTTGCCTCTCCTTATTTTATTTGTACCTTGCTTTTTCTTTTTGTTTTGTTTTGTTGTTCTTTCTGGTTTAACTGTTTTATCTGTTAACCCCCCAGAGTTCCGCCTCGGAAGATGAGCAGTATAAAAATATTACAAATAAATAAATAAATAAATAATGTATTGCTTTGCCTTTGAAGACAACCAAGCAGCAATCAACGCAGAACATGGCCCCTCAATTAGTCACTGGGAATGCATGGGGGAAAGTTGCCATTTCTTTCAGAATACCAGCCTTTCTTCCTTTCCACTTTTGGGCAAGATTCTGGTTTAAAACTCTGGGGCAGAATTTTGTTGGAGGAAAATTTTGCCTAGAAGAGGCAAATGCTCTGCAATTTTTCTCCTTCTTCAGGCTCCTGTCCATAATTGTGTGCTTGATTTCACAACCAGTGTGAAATCAGTTGTGGAAGGAGAGACTGTCACATACATACATACAATTTGAACGTGGAGCCCTGTATGCCTGGACACCTGAAGGGCTCCCTGCTTCATTACAAACCTACCTGTATCTGTTGCTTAAAATAAACAAAGAGACAAGGAACATTTGTCTTCTGTGTGAAGAAAACGTTAGTATATATTATGAATGAAGCATCAAACTAGTAACATGTGTTGGGGCAACTTGTTTTATTTATCATATTTTTTTCAATCTATAAGACGCATCTGACCATTAGACACACCTAGTTTTTAGAGGAGGAAAACAAGAAAAATGTTTAGCCTAAGGTTTCATGGCCAGGGAGTCCAGGCTGCAAAAGGGGAGGCTTGCAAACGAGGTGATTGGAACTGTGGACTGCAAACTGCAAAAGGGGAGGTTTGC